>SSNP01000030.1:653819-701556 GCA_006937955.1 Pachypanchax playfairii | reverse complement strand
GGTGGTGATGGTGATGTTGATGGTGATGATGATGATGATGATGATGATGATGATGATGATGATGATGATGATGATGATGATGATGATGATGATGATGATGATGATGATGATGATGATGATGATGATGATGATGATGATGTTGATGATGATGATGATGATGATGATGATGATGATGATGATGATGTTGATGATGATGATGATATATTCTTGTATGAGGCTTAATACATTATTAATTTTTAATGAATAAATGATTATTGTTAGAATATATAATAATCAGAGACAGATGCTACCAAAGCAACCGTGACAGTGTGTAGCCTAATTATTCAGATTTTCACATTAAAAACTTATTGCTAACAAACTTAAAACTCTGGAACAAATCCCTTCAGCTTCCATCATTACCTATAATAACAAATATAACAAATATGTTAATAGTTATATTTGTTATAACTGGCAGCCAACCAGTTCCTTTGAGATCCAGATAAAATAAATATAAAGTGTTTTCTTCAGGTTGATTTCTTATCCGTTAGGAATCTTCAGGTAATAGAAAAAACAACATCAGAACATTTTCAAGCAGCCGTGTGACATTCCGACACCCACAGGAAATGATTTTGTCAGCAAACTGATGTTTCCTCTGTGAGTGTGTCATTACAGCGGTCAGAACCTGAGGTTAAGAGTTCTTGCTTTATCTGTCTGAAGTGTGTGTGTGTTTTGCTTATTTTAAATCTCTGCAGTACGATTTATTTGATTTTTTGTCAACAGGATGGCCGTTCGGGAGCCTGGTCTGTAAAATGAGTGGGATGGTTCAAGGGATCTCTGTTTCTGCTTCTGTCTTTACTCTGGTTGCTATTGCTGTTGACAGGTAACGTCTTTACTCCATAAAACATTCTTAACTTGCTATTTTATGCATCATTAGTTTAAAAATAAACCTAAATAAATATCAAGTTATTTAAGTTCATGCACACATGGTAGACATACAGTAATTGCAGTAACTTCTGTCTTCTAGTCAAAAAATAAAGTTAAACCAATTAGCTGTTAGCTATAATCATTATATAACATTCATATATGTTCCATTTATGTCTCAAACTCCCCAAAGTTTAAAAAAATATTTTCAATTATTTGAAATTAATTTCTAATAAATGAAGACATTAATAGCTGAACAACAATAACAACAACAACAACAACAATGCTCTGTCACTTCTGAGTGTGGAGAAAAGCAGCTGTTTCCATAACAACTAAAAGTCCTGATAAATATTTCTCCTCGTTTTCAGAAATAGATGAAACGTTATTTAAAAATGTGAAAAAAAGATGTCAGAAGATTTTTCTTATTATACTGTTCTTATATTTTTACATGGTAAATGTTCTTTTTTCAAATATTTGCGTCCCTTTTGATCACAAAGCCGTAAACAGTAGAATGTTAATGAGAAAGCTTTTAAGATTTTCCTGGACATCACAGTAGTTTCTGTGAGCAAAACAAACATCATGGCTTTGGAGGTTTAATGGAGGATGAGAGGGAGACAGCAGCGCTTCAAGCTTTATAAATGACAGCAACTGTCTGCGAGTCGGAGTCCAGTGACGTCAGCATCATCATTTAAAACCCCACAGGATGCCGGCACCTCTGGAAAGGACATCTGAAGTTTAAAATGCTAAAATTCAAAGTCACCTGTCAGCCAGACAGGAAGTAACATCTGAACAGAGCGGTTAAAACTGGTACCTGTTGAAACACCATCACTGTTTGGAAAGATTTTACTCATGAAATTTCATTATACATGATAGATTTAATTTGCAGTTTGTGGGAAGAATTCAGTCAAAAGCCTATAATTAAATCATTGACAAAACTTAATAAAACTTGTCAGAATCTCAAATAAATCATGAATAAGATCCACCTCCTCACTAACATCAGCTACTTCATCGTGACTGTTGCCATCCTGAGTCATTGAATGTTTCAGAATGATCCTGGGTATATGTAGGTGTGTGTGCATGTGTGTGCATATTGTACACAGTTTTCTGAACCACCTGCTCTTGTTTAAATCTGCAGGTTTCGATGTATTGTCTACCCGTTCAAGCAAAAGTTGACTATATCTACAGCCACACTGATCATAGTGGTGATCTGGGTTCTGGCGGTATCCATCATGTGTCCGTCTGGAGTGATGCTGCAAGTGACGAAGGAGCAAAGTGTGCGAGTGCTACTGGGCTATGACAACAAAACAAGCTCTTTTTATTGGTGCAGAGAAAACTGGCCGAACCCAGACATGAGGAAGATCTATACTACTGTCCTGTTTGCTAATATCTACCTTGCTCCTCTCTCCCTCATTGTCATCATGTACGCCCGGATTGGCATTACACTTTTTAAAACAGCTGTTCCTACAGGAGGGAAACCAAATCATGACAACCGCCACAACGTGTCAAAGAAGAAGCAGAGAGTGATAAAAATGCTTCTAATAGTTGCTTTGCTTTTCATCCTGTCTTGGCTGCCTTTGTGGACTCTCATGATGCTGAGCGACTACGCAAGCCTGACCGGGCAGCAGCAACGAATTATCAACATTTACATCTATCCGTTTGCCCACTGGCTGGCTTTCTTCAACAGCAGCGTCAACCCCATCATCTACGGCTTCTTTAATGAGAATTTTCGGAGAGGTTTTCAGGCTGTGTTTAAGTTCAGCCTGTGTGCTCCGGATGGACAGCGGAGGAAAAGCTACTCCCACAGACTGCTGGGAAACTCTGTCCTCCCTGCTAACAATGTACAAAGCTCCTGTGAGCCCATTTCTCTGAACAATCTGGATAAGAACTCACCCAGGAGACTCAACCATGTTACTGAACGGAACCTGGTCATGGAGGACCTGGAGAAGGGCTCATGCAGCAGTGGCGGTGTGACTGCAGTGTCTATCTGAAGGTCCACACACTTCTTCTTCTTCATCTGCTGTGCCTCACTAAAGCAACAGGCCTGTCTTTTAAAAAGGTATTTTCAGCACTGCCAGAAAAAATAACAGCAAGTTTAGATGACATAAAATATTCTTATGAGCAAATAAAACTCTAGAGGTAAAGTGAAAAGAGCACACTCGTTTGGTTTGTTTATGACATTCAAGGCCTTGATGTTGAGCTGTGTGAAGAATCTGAAGCATATTGTGCCAATCAGCTGATCAGCTGATTCACACGGGCTGCTTCTTGTCTGTGACTGACCTTATTATAAATGTATGTATAATAATAGAGTTAATGCAGCGAACATGTTTGCAGTTGTCTGATTGACACGTTGGAATAACTTTTTCTTCTTCATTACTTCTATAAATCAGATGTTAAAGTGCTTTCAGACAGAAACATGAACGGTTGTGCAGAATCAAGTTGCTTCATACGTCTGTAAAGCAGATGTAATATATACAGAAGACTTTGGAAGGTTCTGGGCTCAAGGCTTAGTATTCTGTTTTATTTTACAATGTTCCAACCCTCCTCACCTATAAATACCTGCACCGCCTCGCAGGACTTAATTAATCTCTCTGAATTTCTCCTTAAACTTTTGACCTAAATTCATTTTAGAATTGTAACTCTGATAAAAACTTTTGACACCTCAGACTGTATAAACTTTATACAAAAACTAGGACATGGAGTGGAGGACATGGACTAGGAGTGTCTGGTTGATTGTTTCTTTGTTGTAAGAAGTTTCTTGGAAATGAATCTTTTAACATTAGAAAGAACATTTATTTCCCCTTAACTTGTGCCACATATAAAATCAAAATGTGAAAAAGGCATTTTGTATTCTAAGCAGCAGAGTTGGATTTCATCCAAGAACAACTTGCCAAATCTTCTCTGCCAATGCCAAACAGCTTATTCTGCTCTTGACTCTTCATTGGAGTGAATGATTGGAGTCAGAAGTAATGACACATAATAATAACTACCTCTGGAAGAATCTGGACTCATTAATGTTCCTCTACAGTTGGGTAGGCGACCCGGCCGCCCAGTGAGACCCAGTGAGACCCAGTGAGACTAAATACTGAAGGGGTGTGGACACTGTCTCCCTGTGGCGTCCTGATTATCAGAACCTGGAGTGATAGAAACTCTGAACAAGTGGTGATAACAGAATTAGCTGTTTGGCAAGTTATTCATGGATACAACCCACATACCCAACGCTGTTGTTCAACCATCCCAAGAGGAAATAAACATGAGATTTATTGCTCAGAAGCATCTTTACAACAAAGAGAATTGAAGCTGTTAAGGTATCAATATAATAACAGAAAATTAGTCTTTGTGTTGACAAAAATCAATGTCTGACTAAAGAAATTAGACAAAATCTCCATGGGAGAAATTCAACCTGTTATGTTTTTATTTTTTTGAAGAAGCTAAAACAGTTTCATGCTGTATGAGGAGGAGGACCGGGATTCCAACTCGCCATGAGTCATCAACGTGTCATTTTAAATCCTGGTTATTACCCTGAAATCTGCTCTGCAAACATGCACAGACAAGTGTAAATACACTCAAGCATTAGTAGTGAATATTGTATGAGTGTGTTATGAATATGAATGGTTATATTTTTACGTCTGTATAAAAGTAATCCTGGAAAACAACAAAGGGTCTTTGTTGGTCTGTAAACATGTTGCTTTGCTGTACATACTGTTTGGTCTCAGATTCCACGTGATGCTGTGAACCCGTTTGTGTAAACTGATTATTCAAGAGTAGAAAACTGAAACTTTGGTTCAAACTGCTGATCCCCATTGTTTTAAACATTAAAGGGCCCAAATCACAAATCCATAATAGTCATATGATGTAAATAACAACATTTTACAATGAAGTTTTTAAAACAGTGCATCAGTACCAATCTGTGGATCTGTTTCTGCTGTTGAACGGTGGTGCAGCGGTGAACCACATGCCATTAACATGTGAGACTTTATATTTAAAATGGGTTTATGTGAGTCAGTAACAGAAATGTGTTAATGATTGTCCAACCAGGTTTGTCTCATCAGTCTGAGACTCTAAAACAAATCAGAGAACAAAATAAATTTTCCATCGGTCAGATGAACGAGCTGCTCTTTAAGAATCATTCTGCAGCATCACTGACTCCAGTAGACGCTGTCATCTCTGTTCAAACAGGGTTCACGTCTCCCTGTTGGGTATTTCTGACAGATGTGTTGACATGCGGAGCTGCGAGGCCCCTTTGTAACCTTGATTCAACCGCTTTTCACCACACCAGCTCACGTCCTCACTGAATCCTGCTTCTCACGTTAACGGCTTTGTGTTAGTCAGTCTGGAAGACTGAATCATCCTGGGATCTCTCTGGTTGACTGGCCACAAAGAGACCCAGTTCACTCCATTTACTTGTTAACAATTAGGTGTAATTCAGTGCACACACTGGGTGCATTTGTATGTATTGTTTTGTAGGTGATAAAACATTGTGTCACGCCTCAGGTGTTCAAAAACAAAACAAGACATATGATTTAAATAAATACACAATCTAAAGCATTTATAACTCTTTATATTTGTTCTTATTAAGCCTTTAGAGAATAAAAGTCAATCTTACAAAGATCAGATCTGAAGTACAAGTCAAAGCAAATATTCAACCACTTTTACATTTAACATTTACAAAAAAAACAATCTTCATTTCAACATTTAACATCCATGTAAACAGGAAATCAACATTTGTCTTCAAATACACAATAAAAAAGTAAAGGATCATCAACTAAATAAACAAGTAAACACATAAACAAATAAAATCCTGTTATGTGTTTTGGTATCACCTTTCTGTACCACTGACGCCACGTCCTTCATGTAACTCAGTGATGAGCGTTTCCTTCAGTCAGGATGAGAAGGTGACACGTTTCTAATACATGTTATAGTTTGTCTCCATGATGATAATCCTGCAAAGATACTGAAGGTAACTGCACAAACCAAAACTTCAGTGGGACTATAATGAATTTCACATGTCAATCCAATAAAAGACATTATTAAATCAATAAAAATGAAATATTTGGTGTCAAGATCAAGAATGGAATGTAAAGAATTCATACTTACTGGTGCCTGTGGTGAAAAATAAGATTTTATACAGTTGTTGATGAATTAACATGAACTTCTTTTATGAGACTAAATGACTCTTAATATCTTTATTCTGTTTGCATGCAGGTATTTCACAGATGAGCATGTGTGATTTTTGTGTCTGCATCTAGATGTTTTTAAATCTTGTTAAATAAGATGTTTCTGTCAGGACACAGATGTGGTTCTTTCTCTGGAGGGCAGGATCTTAATGAACGGATGAGAAGAAATGGTGTCCTATTTAATTGTGAAGGGCTATTCAACACATTATCTATTACCTCTGTTAGTCTCGTTAAGGTTTGGAGTATTGACCAGGAGGTTTGATGCCATCCACTTTTGGCTAAAGCTTTTTTCTTTGTATTAAATTAGAAGAAATTTATTACAAACATAAAGGAATTCTAAAATAATTAACAAGCTGAAGATTTTTAGTGTTGCAAACTGCTGTGCCTCAGGGGAAATAAAATAAACTCCTGAAAATAAATGTTGAAATATATTTCCTCTTGACTCTTTAATACACTTTAAAGTCGAACTTTATGAGTTGAGTAACTGAAATACGTCCCAACAGGAAATCAAGTAAAAAACTTTTGTTTTGAATGAATCAGTTTACCTGATTCATGTGACCCAAATGAAAATCTGCCTGTTGTGCAAATGATGTTCCGCCTTATTGATGATTAATGAATGAGTGGGCAGGATTTTTATGGTTGTTTTTGACTACGTAATAATCTTAAAAATAAATGTAAAATCATTTAAACTACATGTTTTTTTTTCTTTCAGAAAGTTCTGAATTTGTCATCAAATCATCTGTTTTCTGCTGTAATAATGTGAATTAATGAGCAGCAGCTTCATTTCTACCATGGTGCTTTAATTTCCAAAGAGTTTTCTTTCAGGATCAGTTTTCTTTTTTTCTTTTAAGAAATACAGAGTTATGTTTAACAAATGTTACATCTTTTTCTTTTGTTTGATTTTTAAAATTATTGTATTCTGTCACATTTTCTAGTTGCACATGACAATGAGTATTCCTTACATGAATAAAGTAAATAAATATATATTTCCTGAAAATGTTCTTTTTACTGTTGAAGGTGGGATGAAGTTTCTGCGTGTCCTTCTGCTCTTTTTGCCTGAAACACTGATTCTCGCCTTCTGTTTGATATGATCACAGTAACCAGACAAAGAAACTTCCTTTCAAACCAACAGAAATAGAAGAAGAAGATTTGTTGTTGTAACAGAGAAAATCTCTGGAGGCTTTAAAAACTTTCAGCAGTCAGTATTATGAATGTTACTATGTTTTATATTTATGTTCTTCATTTGTTTCATGGATCCATTTCCTCCTTTACAAACACAGAATGTCCAAGAACCTGATACAAGACAGTCTGTCCCTGATTATCTCACCTGGGACCAAATTTAGACCTTAACAGCTGTGTTCATTAACCTGCTCTCTGACCGCCTTGTGTGTTTTAGATGGTTTCCTGCTCCAACACACCTGATTCCTATAAATTAACTACCAAAATCCTTATAATGACCCAAATCTGCTGAAGCAGGAAAAACATTCCAGAACCAGAGTAAGAGCAAAACCTGTTACTACAGATATTCAGAAATTATATTTCAAACATCTCCAAGTTTAAGAAAACAACTCTAATGTTTCTTCAACCATTTCCAACTTTTTGATAAACTATTCAAAGTGGGTTTTGATCCTTGAGAGGAGTTTATCACATGCAAAAGAACACTTAGATTGATTATTCTCTAACTTTTATCACATAAACACAAATGCATATTTATTTACACATGCTAAAATATATTCCTACAATTCTAGTTTGTTCCAGAAACACAGCTATACTTTTTTTGGTACTTTGTGCCATTTTGCTCATTCAAGGAGCTTCTTTAATTATAAATGAAAGTGCAGGGTTTCAAACTGAGACTGTTCTACAGTCTCCCTCTCTCTCCTCCTGAGGATTATTAGAATCTTTGTAGAACTGGTTTGCATGTGAGATGTTTGTTCTCATGCCTGAAATCGGCTTTTTTTCCACAGAATTCACTTCAAACAGAAAATGACTGACAGGGCAGAAGTTTATTTGTTCTGGTCACTAAACTGTTTATTTGTTTAAAATAATTTGTTTCCTTTGCGTGTTGAGAGAACTGAATCTGTGTTTTATGTGCACTTCTAAAAACCGTCCAGCTCCTTGTCAGCGTCTTGCTTTTGTATTGAGAGGGTTCTCTATGTACCTGCATTATGTGAGGGGGCATCAATGTGTCTGTAAGCAGCAAAATGTCTAAATTGTCACCAATAAAGCTACATGTGCAAACATTATTCTCTGTGCAGTAACTTTAAAATGTACCTGCCTTTCACTCTTCAGGTGGGATAGACTCTCAACATTCATCATATCTCCAGACGTCAGCTTTTCTTGCTCATAACTTTCATAATTCAACTAAAGATTTCAGGATTCTGCTTCCGTTTCCCAGTCTCTGAGTATTTTAGGTGAGATTGTACTTGATTGGGATGGGATGTCTCCATGAGTCCTTTCACACAGGAAGAAGCGGGGGCAGTACTTGCTGTGAAGGTGGGCTGCTGAGCAAAACTGAAGGAGGAACTTGCACTAATTGTGGTGAAGTTTAGTGAAGATTGCTGGAGGACAGACATTTATCAAAGCAGTATTTCTATCTCTAGACCTGAATGCAGAATGTAGCTGTCAGACTGTCAGATAAAAGGTCTGGAATAACATTTACTATCATGGAGGAGGAGAGAAGGAGGCGGAGGAAAAGGAGTAGGTGAACAGCAGCTAACAGGGTTTGGGTTCAGGAGCTGCTCCTGGTGAATGACTCAGACTTGGGGGGTGGGGGGGGGGTGGTAGTCTGTTGGAGAGAGTCACAGTGAGACTAAATAGAATTTAAACCTGCAGAAACTCTCAGATCAGCTCAGTCCGGATCTGCTCAGTCCAGATCAGCTTGTCTTGCAGCATCACAACATGAAACACATAAAACCTGCCTGTTGGAGCCACCTTAACATTAGCTTGGTAATATTCACCAGGATAAATTCACTCTCAGTATTTTGTGAGTAAATAAAGAGACAAATAATATATTTCTGAAGGTAAAAATTCAAAAGGTTGAAAGCGATCCACCTCTGGAGGTGTTTCATGGAACCTGCATGTGGTGACCCCTCTGTGGTACCTGAATCTCACACTGACACAACAACATGCAAGATAAAGATGAAAAGATTCAAGCTGCCATACAAAAAGAAAAAACATGTTGATTAACATATTAGTCTGGACCAGTCAGGGGTCTCTTTGTCTCTTATCATCTTACCAGCACAACAATAAACAGGATTATTACACTTCTTAACATTTAATCCCAAAGACAAGAGAATGAAGAACAATGATCCTTGAATGGATCCCTGATGAACCCCATAAAGCTACCAGCAACATCAGTATGATCAGGAACACCAACGGCTGCAGACTGGTCTTAAAACTCTAAACGAGCAGAATTATGTGAAAGTGGTCAGTAAAAATCCTTAGAAGAGCAAATCCTGATCTGCTATGTGCCTCTTTTAAACAGTTCCTGCAAAGTTCTGATAGATTCATTTTTCTTTTTTTGTTTTACAAAAGGCTGAACAACCTGATTAAAATATCTGAAATGCAGCTTTATGTGGAGATTTATTAAGTCAGTTACAAATATCTGGACTCAGATATTTGTTTTGAATCAGACCAATGATATTTGCACTTAGTCAGCTTTACTGAAAAAAGAGAAAACATATTGCAGTATGTTTCAACACAAGATGCACATTGTGATTTAAATCAGGAGCGTTGCTCTTTCTGTGGGTATCTTCCCAAAACTCATAAAAACATTCCGAAAAGGTCAAATTATACTTGGATGTAGAAGTTTAGCTCATTGCAGTTTATCAAATAATGCAGATTAAAGAGAAGCTGCTTGCTGTGGAAGACCGAACTGCAGCGATGAGGCTGTAATAACCTGAGCTGATACTAAGCAGCAGCCGAGCAAACAGAATTCACAACACAGCAGATCCTTCAGTTTAATCTGCTCCTCTCACACCCAAAGGTGTTAACATCCACACAAACAAAACTCAGCCTCAGAGCCCGGCAGCTAAAATCCCTAAACGATGCAGAAAGTTTATTTATTAAGATATGTAGTTGGTAAAAATGCTTCATATATAAATGTTGTAATAACTTATGTTACTTAAAAGAACTGATTTTTTTAAATCATAGACACTTTTACTGACATCTAATCATTACATGATTAAAAACATATTCAATCCCCATTTTCGTTAGACAAGATGATCAAAATCTATCAAGTTGTTTTAATAAAAGCTTCCAAGAGCAAACAAAGAAAGAAAGAGTTCCTTTAATAAAGAGTGAATTTAATTTACCGTGAGGATCTTAATACCTCGAGCCACAGAGCAGGAAGTAAAAACATCACAAACACAACGTGTCATAAACAAACAGACTTTATGCTGCTAAACACAGAGGTGAGGGTCAAGAGACCATCCATCCATCCATCCATCCATCCATCCATCCATCCATCCATCCATCCATCCATCCATCCATCCATCCATCCATCCGTCCATCTGTTCAACAGATCCAAACTCAACTCGTCTCAATTTCCTCTCACCTGAGTTTCTGCTGCTAGTCAGAAATCGCAAGAATTGTAAAACGCCTTTAGGAGTCAACCGAATTCTGGACAAACTGAGAAATATTAAAGATATTTTCTAGCTAAATTAAAAGAAATGTGCACAATAGCCGCCATTTAAATTCATACCAACTAAAAAATTGAATATTTTATACAATTTTGTGTCTCCAACTAGTTTTCCACAGTTACAGCCCAGTAAGACACTGATGGAACAACTAATACAGAAAAACATGCAGCAGGATTTTCATGTTTACTGAAAAACATTTTCCATCGTGCAGCAACGTCCCAAAATCAACAAAAATATTAAAGCCCAAAATATAAACACTACAGTTTCTGTTGGATCATGATCTAATGAAACAACCATCTGTGTGGAAGTAAATACTTTCATGATCTTTGTTATGTTCTGCTGTGCAGATCATAATGTTATTAACACCTACTCAGTTATAGACAAAAGGCCTGTTGTACTGAACATATCACCAGTTAACACCATGAGAACACCATGTTTTGGGCTGTGAAGAGGTTGGATCAGCTGACTCGCTGTCACGGTAACGTTTCAGAACAACCGTGTATGAAAAGATTCCATTAACAGACAGAAAAACCCCACGTTAAAACAAACCTGAGAACTATGTAAGTTTTGAGTAAATTATTTCCTTAAATTTAAATTTTAGGTTAATTAAAAATGTTCCTTTCAAAACAGCATTAACCTCTCAGTTTTACACACAAATAATCAGGAACCATCTCAAAGATGTTCAGTTCACAAGCTTCCATCCTTGTTAGGCTGCAGTTCATCAGATATCTTTGTGCTTCTTCCAAACTTCTCAAGCTTGTCCAAAAAGTTCTCTTTCAACACATTCTGACAGACAGTGCAAATGTTTGCTCTGTGTGAGCCGACTCGGCTGCGTGTCACTGAGATGGACTGTGACTTTGTCTGTGAAGTCTGCGGAGGCTGCTAATGTGGATGAATCCATCAGTTCCCTCTCTTTTAAATCCACCAACTTGTTTGTAATTCATCTTCATTGTTGCCAAACTCAGAATGTCAGTTTGTTTCAGCTCCTCACATTTCTCACAGTTTCGTACTCTCGATCTGATGCCAACGATCACCCTGTAACTAGAAAAGAAATCTAGCTAACTTTCTGGATGTGTTCAAAGTTCCAGCAGTTTGACAGTCAGGCCCTGAAACTCCTGCACAGAAACTGAAAACCCTCTTAATGCTGTTTCATTAACCGTGGCACCCCAGTGAGATACTGGCTTAACTCTAACCAGTCTCCTAAAACATGTAAAAAGTGCAGCTGGCATTTTAACAGCAAGGTTTCAAAAAGACTTAAATGTCACACACTGATCAAGATTGAGGCTTCTTCAAGATTTGTGTTTGATCACGTCTCTGCAGCTCTGTCAAAAACAGCTGCTGCTGTGCAAACCGGTCCCCATTGTGTCAACTGAAAGAATTAGATCTCATTAGTCATGCACAGTGGCTACTGCCTCACTGTCACATGGCTGATGGATGCTCTCTGCAGGAAACACAGCACAGTGTGGCTCTTTTCTAGCTGATATACAGCTTGGTTGATCTGCATTGGGACACACATTTATTAGAAGGGAAATAAAACAATGATGTCTACTTTCTGAAAACATGGACTAAATAATTTGGGGCTTATTTCTAATTATTATTACTTACATAAAATCTATTTTGTTGCTAATCCTGCTGAGAGAACTGAAAGTAGAAAAGTTTTCTGCATCAATGTAGCCAATAAGAAAGATGTTTGAATTGGAGAATTTATTAGAACATTTTTAGAAATACTGAAACAGCTTTTAAAATCCAAAAAAGTTTTTCTTTATTAAATGTATTTTATATGTAAACAACATAAGCAACTTCATAAAGAGCAAAGAGATGATAAAATACATCCACAAATATGAAGCAAAGAGGCACAAAGAGCTTCTGCAGCAGCAGTCAGATATATGATGGGCAGTCTGAATCATTCTCACACACACGGTGGTAAATGGTGGGGAAAGGCAAACAAAGAGAAGAACATGACTAGTTATTTGGTATTTCTGTCAAAATGAGAAGATAATATGATGAGAGGAAACATTTTGTCCTGACAGAACCTGAAACGATCGTGCTGACAACCAGTATGGATGTTTGGCAAATTCTTTTATATCAAGAATACCAGAATATTTTCTAAAATGAACTACTGCTTCGTAAAAATGATCTAGATGATGTTAAAATATTCAACAGCTTCATGTAAAGGTAAAGTCCCTTCAGACAGTTTAAACCTTCACCTTTGACCCTAAAGGTTCAGCCACCATGATTTAACACACACACAAAGACAAGTTACATTTCTAATAAATTTCTCAACACACAACTATGAATAGTAGTTGCTTCTTATTGTTTCGACTCTTTGGGATGAAGGGTAAATACCATGTACTTGTATAGTACTTTACTCAAGTCCTACGACTCTCAAAGTTCTTCACGATACAGTTTGTCATTCACACGTTTGGTGATGATAAACTACACACGTTGTAGCCACAGCTGTCCTGGGACACACACTGACAGAGGTGAGGCTGCAGGACACCACCGGACCACCTGACCACCACCAAACAGGCAAAACGACCCGCTCTTCCGCCTGAGCCACAGTTCAGTCTAAGTGCTTGAAGCAGAAGTTCTGTGTTGGAACATTTCTCACCAGAAAAATTTCTGTTTTTCAACACGTTATTTCTATGATGAAACAACAATCAGAGGCTGAAAGATGAAATCAGAGAAGCTCTAAACTGATAAGTGTTTGATCACACCTGATTGTTCCACCCGGGTCTGTATTCATATATGGAGATAAACCAACTCCAGCAGATAACAGCTTTCACTCTTATTGGAAGGTTTTCTGTAAAATTTCCAAGTTTCTATGGAAATTTGTGTTAATTCATTCTGTAGAGCCTTTCGGAGGTCAGGCTCAGATGAGAAGGCGTGGCTTGTGATTTCTGTTCCAGTCCATCCTAAAGGTGGTTGATGGGGTTGAGATCAGGGCTGTGTGCAGGTCTGCTCACCAAAATATGAATTTATCATCCTTTTATTGGGAAACAGTCATGTTGTAAAAGAAAAGTGTTTTAGCCAAAATGTTGCTACAAAGTTGGAAGCATGTGTCTGTTTATCTCCATCACTGGAGGTTAGAGGAAAACAGGAGTCAGATCTTTTTGTCTGTACACTGTGGTGATGCAACCTGTTAAAACATCATAAAGTCAAGTTCCAAAATTAAACAGCTGTCAAAAATATGTATAGAACATCAGAGAACTGTTTTTTTTAAACTCATATTGTTGTAAAGTTGAAGTATTTTTTCAGTTTTAATATTGATCAGCTGCTCATTGTTGCTCACAACACCTCAATGTGCACACAAGAAGTCAAGAATGGTCATAAAAACTGTTTCCTGACCTATAGGGTCAATCTGGAGTCACCAATTAAACTCATGCATGGTTTTGGTCTGTGGGAGGAAGATGGAGTCCCGAGAGGAAACCGACACATGCACGAGGAGAACATGCAAACTCCACGCTGAAAGGTCCTGGTCTAGTTTTGACCCCAGAACCTTCCTGCTGCAGGGCAACAACGTGAAGGTGTTTAAAGAATGAACTGACAGTGGTTGAGTGTATCCTTTATTGCTATGTGCTCCCCATTAAAACAAACAGCATCAGTAGTGAACACTTCCTCTACACAAATACAATGAAAAGCAGAAAGAACAGAAAGAGTTGGTCAAAACAATCAAATGCTTTAAAGCTCAGCACAATGGTGTTGATACAGTACATGTAGAATCATCTGTCTAATATCTGTCTGCGGTTCAGGGATTGTCACTCTACAACTATCCTAATTATCATTATAAGCTCTCTATAACTTTAGCAGCAATGTTTTTAAGCAGCAAGTAAAAGATGTGGAAAATAAATGGAGCAAAATGTGAAACATTAAAACTGTTTAAAAGCAGCATTAAAAACAGCTTAACTGGTAACACTAGTAATGTTTTATTGGTTATAATAAAGCCTTTTTCTGATCAGTACATGCTGCTGTGATGTACAGTCACAACTCTGTTAATAACATCTACAAACAGCTGTGAAAAAACAGCTTTCTGACAAGTAAAACATCTCAAAATTGAGCATGTATATTTACATCTAATTGTTTGCAAAAAACAATGTCCTCTAATCTACTGCGTTCCTTAAAACGTTCAACTGTGGATAAGAAAGAAGGTGTTGAGTTTGAACTGGTTTATCTGCTGCAGCTGACACTACAACCCTTTGACCTTTTAATAAATACGTCTGCACTCGATGCTCTATATACATGTTCTATACTCTGGCACACAGGAGTCAGTGTGAAAAGTGTGAAACGTTGCAAACCACTTTGCTGAAAACACAATCAAGTGTTTTGTTATTGCAGTCAGATGCATGGTAGTTGTGTGGAAATCCTTTAGTTAAAAATAAATAGCTTTCTCTCTCCTGAACCTTTGTCCACCTTAAAAAGCCATCTATAGGATAAACTGGAGAATGTGTTCCATATACAGTAAAACTCTTGAAAGTCCAGCTTATTGTGCTTGAGATGAAGCTTATTTTGTTGAATATCCAACATACTGTAACTCTTATCAGGATGCACATGAAGAAAAGCAGATTTTGTACAGTACAGGTACGTCTTGTTCATTTACTTTGATATTTTGGGTGATTTTCATTCCATCTTTTCTTTTCTTTAGACTTTAAAATGTAAAATTTGGTGTTTTTTTCTTTCATTTACGGCATTCTGTTACATAAAGCAAACAAAAACACTTTTTAAAAGAAATGCGTTTAGTTAAACATTCTCAAGTATGTGTGCAGTAATACAACGACTTACTGTAGAAGGATCGAACTAGAGTTTAACTATAAAAATGGATGAAAATGTAACATAAATCTTTACGACAAAGTTTCAGAGTTCCTCCCGTCAATCAGCTGTTTTAGTTTCATTCCTTCAATCTGAACAGTTTCACAAAGAATCTCATCTATAGCTCTGTTATGGTGAATTCCCAAGAACATTGAACAGTGAGATGAAGTGAAAAAATATTAAATGAATCAGACATTTTTTGCTTTCTCTTACACACAAAAACAGTTTGTATTTACTGAGTAAAAAGAAGAAACATGTCATTGTTTTCTGTAAACACAACTCTCATACAGCACCAGTTTCATAACAAGTTTAAATACGACTTTAACTCTTTTTCAGTATTTGCAAATTATAAACTTGTTTTTCAAATCTGCTTCTTTTCATATAAAAACAATTTAGACATTTCTAATTAGAGAATGTCACATATAGTGTCTTCCTTCAGAAACAACTGGAATACATTTGGATGTAAAATGTGAATCAGAGGATGTGGAATTGTTGCTCATTGTGAACGCTGACATCCTCCTTCCACCTCTGCCAAGCTTTAGAACTATATTTGGCTCTGCAGAGGATAAAACTAGCAGAGAGCAGGATTAAACAAGAATATGAAGGAGATCATTTAGTGGAGCACAGAACAGATGTTTTTACTTATACCAGCTAATTCATTTGCTGTCTGATGAAAAGAATAAAATTGAATAATAAGGCAGCAGCAGCTCCTTATTGGTTGCTTTTAACAGTCAAAAGTCACTTTTTACAGTGCTTTATCGTTTAAATCAAATAGTTTATCGCCACCAAAATAATCTAGATGTCCATAAATATGATGAGAATGTGGTATAAAATACCAGATGAAGTAAAACAGTTTCTGGAGGCTGGAAAAATCTTCTTCATCCCAATAAGACTTACTGCATCAGTAAGCAGAATCCCTTTTGGATAAAGTTCTATTAGCTGCTAGAAGGACAATTTGATCTTTGGCTCACTGTTAATAAGTTATTCAGCTGATTCACTCGGTACAACATGTGAAGAACAGGACAGCACGCCCACACGTGTCCTGGTTGAAGACATCTCTAATCATGTCTTTAGACAAATGACGTGATGTCAAGCTACAGGCCACGCCTTCATTTCCACACATCCATCATCAGCATCATTATTCAGCCGCTCCTTAACGAGCCCAGCTGTGAAGCCGAGGTGTCGGACCTCGTTCCTCTCCTTAACACTAATTCTATCTAGAATTTATATTTCTATGTTAAACTTTTTGTTATTTCAAATCGGAAATTAAACGAGAGTCACAACTGTCAGATGTTTTACTGAAAATATTCAACCTCTCTTTTTAATCTTACTCTCTTTTAGTGATGTCACAGCAGAATGTGTAATCAATCGAAATTAGCTCAAACATTTTCATTTGAAACAATACAGATATTTTCACGTGTGAAAGCTTCATGAACACGTGTTGCCATAAAAAAGATGAATAAAGAAAATGACAGAGGAGCAGATTTTTTTTCTAGTCCATTTCAATTTGCACTTGACACACAGAGTTTGATTTTGTGTACGGAGTGATGCTTAGAGTACAGAGACAGCTAAATCATCTCAGAATTTGTTTCCTACATATTTGGCAAGAAACTTGGCACTTTGTAGAATTCAAGTATGAGGAGAGTCTGAGTTTTATCACATCTTCTGTCTTTAGAATTTAAATGTGTTTTAGTGAGTTTAACTTTGAAATCCTAGTAAACGTCTCAACAGCTTAAAGCCAAAGATACAGATTTTACATTAAAGTGTATAATTATATTAAGTGTCTTAACAACCAAGAGAATGTAATATTGTTTAAAATAACAGCAACAACATGACAAAAATACCAGAGTTGTTCTTTGTTTTACTGACTATTTCAGTTTGAATGAACTGATCTGCACATTTTTGTGTTTCCATGTTTGGTATCTGCTGGAGGAGATGCTGTAAAGCTTACCAGGTAACAGCATCAGTAACATTTGAATTTCAGCTGCAGAAAAAGGAGCAATCAGGAAAGAAATCCAGACACATTCCTGCACTGTGGCTCAGGTTCTGACTGCTGACACCAGATAACACAAAGTTTAATTAAAGCAATTTCTTTTTGTTTGTTTTTTCTTGCAAAAGTCTAAGAAATGTGGATTTAAAGTAGGAAATAATAAAGTCTTTTGGCTGTTTTGTCAAGTAGGGAATTTGACACGGATGAAAAATCCATTTGGATCTCGTGCACCTGTACCTTTAAGAGTTAAAGCTGTTTTAGCTTAAAAAATTGGGAAACTTGTTGTAAAATGTCAGTGTGATATTTAAAGTCTGTATCAGAGACAAAAAGGAGCCTGAAATTCTTCAAATCAAAGTGAACCAGCACTTTGCTGTTCTTCATTTCTTTCTTTGTGATGTTTCTGGTGTGAGAAGACTCGGGATGAAGCTCAATTATCCACCTTCCATTAGGAGTCCGAAAGGACACCGGCTTCACTTTCATCTCTCAACTTCAGCATATGATGTAGGCCACCAACTCCCCATTAAACTGCCTGACCTTTGACCTTCAGAACGTCTCAGGGGAGACGGTGCCAGGGACAGAAGCTTCCTCTCTGTAAGATTGAGTTGTCGTGGAACCCTTCTTGGTGCTGCAGTGACCTTTGACTGGGTTTTCTTGTGCGAAGCAGGAGTTGGGATGAGTTTTCCAGCCCCGGCTCCTTTTCCTGAACTGTGTTTACCGCTGCGTGAGCTGTTGGATGCTGCTGAGGCTGTTAAGGTCTGCAGCAGCTGGGAGGCTGACCCGAAGCGGACGTGTTCCTCCGTCTCAGCTGCCTCAGAGAACAGAGACAAGCTTCCACTGCGTTTACTACATGAGTCACAACACAGTTTATTGTAGCCTGGAATAGAACAGTATCTTGCTAAAACCTCCATTTGGCAGAAGATGGATTTGTCTCCGCTGCAGGGCTCGTCTGAAAGTCAGAGCATGAATACAGTGTGAGTTTAGTTTGTGTCCCTCTGCTTCAGTCATCAGACAGTAACGAGGCGGTACTTTCAATCAGAGGCTGAAAGAACTGACAAGCGCTTCTGCACGTTCAACTGAATGAAACTCATTTATCTGCTTTTACAGGAGCTGTGACCTAATTCCTTTTAAACTGTACCAATACATTCAAAGAAGGTTCTGATGTTGTCCCAGTTCAGGTTTTCACTCATTATTAGAACATTTAGGTCATTGGAGCAGGCTTTTGTTTTTATCTGCAGATGTTTGAAACCACAGAAGAAGATCTGAATAATCTAAACCTCATCATCTCCTGCTGATTCTCCACTCTGTTCCTATAATGGACATAATCTCATATTGCATCTGAAAATGCTGCATTTATATAACAGAAAGAAAATAATCATCAGACAAAAAACAAATTCAATAATGATCATGAGATATGTTTTGTTGACTAAAATTATAAATAAAGTTTGATTTAGTTTTACTTACGCTGGTTTTGTTTATGTAGCAGTTAGATAAGTGATAACATGCTCATTATTATGGTTATTATAAACCGATTACTATATTAAAAAAGCCAGATTAGATCCGTCTCATATGAAAAACTGGATCCTGATGCCTGATCAGGATCACATCCAGAATCTGAATCAGGTTTATATTTAACACACATAAGGAATCTGATTCCAGTTCACTTTTAAACCTGTACTTACAAACAGACACCAGATATATTTAGCAACATCGCCCATAAATGTTTCCTCTCTTGATGTATTTTATTTTACTAGGAAGTATTTTGTGTTATTTATTTGTGAAATGTGCTAAAAAAATACACTTTTAAAATCTAGTAACTTTTCTTCTCTTCTCACATCCTTACCGTGGCAGGGTCCAGGTCTGCATTGCCTCACGGTGTCAGGTTTTTCTCCGTTACACTGATCTCCGATCCGGCAGGTGACCAATCGCCTCTCTACCCCCTCGCCACATGTCACAGAGCACTGTGAAAGAGCACAAAGGGTGACTCACACCAGCAGCAGTTAGACGAAGGCAGAGTCGGGGCAGGTCACAGAGGCAGCCGTAAACGTCCAGATAATAATTGGCCGCAAGAACAAGCTGACTTCAGCTTTAGTATCCACCTGGAAACTAAACGCCTCACAGCATCACTTTGCTTTCAGTTCAGTCAGACTGCACAGTGTAATCTGGAGGGAATTGGATCAACCAGTTACTGCCAAAACAATTTGTCTGGTTTGCAGCTAGAAGGACCAAATCTTTTCCTTTGGTTTTCTACCAGTCTTACTTTTTAAAGCTGGATTGATTTTCTGAACATCATATAAGAGTCTAATAATAAGATTTATTGTCTCATATAAATTATCAGATGCTTTGATCATAAAGTGATTATCTTGAGAAGAAAAGTTTTCGGGTCAGATGGTATCAAATAATCTTATTATCTGAAAAAAAAACAGACTTCTATCCAAAGAAAATATCCTTTTATCTTTTATAAGTTGTGTTTTCTTTTAGTTCAATTAATAATTTAAAAAGTTTAAATATGAGTGACTGATTCGGTTGGTTCATACTCGATATGATATTAGGTTTCAGGATCATTGCTGGAGAAAGAGCCATAAAAACCTGTAAGTGGAGAAATAAATCTGTTGCCTTGTTGGCTTAAAATATCAAGACAGATAAAATCTGATGAAAGAAAGCTAACAGCTAACGAGATACGATCCGATAATTAATTTTACTATGATCCCAACAAAACTGTTCTTGTTATCTAAAGATATAAAGTATCCTCAAGAAATATAAATAATAATTCATGCCATGATGACATATGATCAACACATGGAAGTGCTCTGTGTTCAGACATGTTCATATATTGTTTACAGTTTATTCAACAACATTTTTGTGACCTAAACTCAGATTAATTTAGAGCCGACAGAACATCTGTCTGCCTCCACTCCTCAGGGCGTCTGATTAACTGGATTATTTGATCTTTGGAAAGGCCTCATGTGGGCGGACTGAAGGAATGAACTGATGCTAATGTGTTTTTAGATGATATAAATGAAATGTTGTACATTTTTCTATAAAATTCTCCTGTATTTTGCAAGTTAAGGTTGTTTTTATTGATCTACGATCAGAAAACCTGTTATCAGATAAATAATAGGATTCTATTAGAATGAGCTCAATTACCTTCAGTCCTGGATCTAAAGTCTGGGTGAAGAGATCAAACCTGCAGCTTTACCTCTGACCAGGCTCCAGTCCTCCACTGGGCGGGACACGGGACTCTGTTACAGGCCCGTCGGCTCTCGGGCTTCTCACCGCTGCAGTACTTGCTGTGGATGGATCGATTGGTGCCATCATGCAGGAACTGCACACAGCGAACCGTCCGGATCTGAAAGCCCAGGCTGCCGCAGGTTTTAGTACAATGTTCCCACTCTTCTGAGATCCATCTGGACCAGCAAACAAGAGAAGATGTTTCAGGATAAACAGCTGATTTATTCTGGAGAACAAGGAAAACTACAGGTGAAGAAATGATTATAAGATGGGCCAAGTTTATTGTTACTAAAGACGTCTGGTGGTTGAAAAATTATTAAGTCCCGTTCGAACAAGTTCAAGTATTTTTAACATTTTAGTTGGTAAAAGTTTGATGATCAAATAATTCAAAGCTCCTCAAACTCTCACTGAATTCCAGCCTGTAACAAAAAGAATATAAATAACTAAATAAAAATGCCAGAGGGCTTGAAAACTTTTGCCAGGTAGTGTATCACAGCAAATCCAAAACATCAAAAAATGATATATATTTAAATAAATTCCCTTTGAAAATAGGCATGCGCATAAACAAACAAAGCCTGCAGGCTGATTCTAGAAGCTGGTTTCCAACCTGCTGCTTTCCTCCTGACGCGTTCCCCTGACTGCAGCAGAAAGCCGACACATCCTGTTAATCATGACTGTGTGCTGCTGTAGGTCATCAGCACCCTGTTCAACCAAGAGCGATGCAGCTGTTCGCTCACAGCTGGAGCCACCAGTGACTCAGTCATCTCTGCCCACACATCTCTCGGGGGGACTCAGCAACATCACTACTCATTTCCTATAGAGCTAAATGTTGCTTTGAAAGAAGCTGAGAGCTACATGACTGATAGCTTTGGGTGTCCATTTCAGTTTAGAAACCTTTTATATATCAAGTTTTAAAATTGGACATGTATTTGCTGCTTGCAGGCTGCTTCATCAACCACTTTGCAACTAAATGAAAAACAGTCAAAACAAATGGCTCAATTTATTCAGTAGATGAGAAAATAAATTCACAGTAAAAAGGTTCAGAGCATGAAATGGTTTAACACATAGAGCTGATGCCAGGAAGCAGACCGCTTCACTGAAGGAGTTTCAGCTTTTCACAGAAACACCTGAAGTCAAGGTTTATTAACAGAAACGACGTGGGCTTTGAAATATTATCTAATTAAAGTGTCACTTTAAATTTTTAGATCCCTTTATTTGGAGCTATACAAGCCAGTGAAATGTCAACGTCAAGAAAAATCGACGACAAGCAGCAAGAAGCAGAAACTCTAAATTGTGATGGATCTTTGAAATGAGACATTTTGTCACAATTTTATTATTATTTTCAAAACTGAACGGCTTCATTTCCACATGTAATTCTGCTGGACTGCTGTCATGTGATTTATTAGTATCTGTGTGAAATATTTTTATCTAGCTTGTGTAAATCTCTTGTCTGTCAGCAGAAAGTTGAAAGTCTCAGCAGAGAAAAGAAACAACATTTTTTCTGTTTTTCCCAGAGAGACTTTGTATTTTTGGTTTCTTTCAGCTGGGCTGTTTCCTTTTCTTCTCTCTCTGCCGGGTTTCTGCTCTTTCTATCTGATTCTGTGTCTTTTCTCCAACACCGTGCACATCAGATCCAAAAACTCAAAGACAAAACGGCTTCACCCGAACACAAGCCGAGCCATGTACCATAAAGTGTTTGATGTATTGAGGGGCGCTCAGACTGTTATTTAGGACTGTGCACTTAAACATCCATCTAAAACAGAGGCTACATGATCACATGGTTCAGGTGAGTTCAAGTCATCTCATTCTGTTTAACTCCTGACTGTGTGTTGGTCTGTGAAAAAGACCTAATATGTTGTTTTTATGTGAGAATTCACAAACAGAGATGGATATTCTTAGCAGATTCTGTGAGAACGAGCTCAACCTCCGTGACTGAGAACTTGAGCAGATAGTGGAAGATCGTTGCTCATTAAAAGGCTCGTGACATGTTTTTATTTCAGAGGAAAAAAACTCTAAATGTCAGCTCTCCAACATGGAGAGAAGTCCCTGACTTTCAGATTCAAATTCAGTTTCCTAAACAGCAGACAGGCAGATTTTCAGCCAGCATCAGATCTGAGCTGCTTCAGACTTCAGACACTTCTTTGGTTTAAAGCTGAACAGAGCAGCAGGTGAGTAAACATTAGTCCTCTTTATGTAGTGCTGCATCTTCTCAGAGTGCTGAATTATAATCTGAAGTAGCTGCTTTTTGCAGCTTTCAGATCTGGATGAGCGACTTCGGCTGCAGTTTCTATGAGCAGCTGCCAATAAACAGACTTCTTTCACACCATTTCTTTCACTCACAGGTTCTTTTTGTTGTATCAAAACCCGTCAGCCAACAAATTAATCTTTTTAGAGTAGCCTGCTGCTGTTAATGTTATTACCAAGGAAGCCTGTTTCTCACATTTCATCTTGTTTCTTGTCTTCAACAAAAGAGAAAACAGCAGCAGAGCTACTCTGATACCCAAAGCAACAGCCTTGATGATCGCTGTAAACCAGTCAGGAGAAAGTAAATCTGCTGGTGGCTGCAGCACCACACAATTATTTAAAATCAATGCTAACATCAAGTTTTTCTTGATCTTTGAAGTTGAAAACACAGACAAATAATTTAATTTCTTATTTCTTCTAATTTTGCACAACTAGGATGTGTTCTATGTATTTACACGCTTCTTTGTTATTATTTTATTATAACACCAAGTGACCTTCAATTAATAATCATGTATTTGTGTAATTTATTTAAATTATATTGATTGCACTTTAATTATTTCATTAAATAACTCTTCAGGATGCATCAGAAGGTGAAATGACTATGATGTTGACCTTTTAAATGGACCTGACAATAAACCATATTAATAAAAGATGAAGGTAAATTATAAACTCTGTTTTTATCGTCAGTTTTCAGCTTCAAATGAACTGAAGTCTCTTCCATTAAATCATGTAAATCATTGTAGCATTTAAATAATCACTGAACACCCAGTATTACCAGTTAGAATTCACTCCAGTCTGTTCTACATGTTCTGCAGTTTATTTAAATATCACATACTTTTATTTATCAGCTTTTAGGTTTTGTGAACGATAAAAAGAAGCAGTAAAAAGATTAAACTGGACTGAAGTCTATCAGGTAAACACACCTGTAAAATGTGTCAGAGTTATCAGACGGAAAGCTCTTTAGACATCAGACAATAAGGACAATGTGGAACCACAAGCAGAAAACCGGACAGGAACCAGACAGGTATCAGACAGGAACCAGACAGGTGCCAGACAGGAACCAGACAGGAACCAGACAGGTACCAGACAGGTACCAGACAGGAACCAGACAGGTGCCAGACGGGTACCAGACAGGAACCAGACAGGTACCAGACAGGAACCAGACAGGAACCAGACGGGTACCAGATATTTATGAAATGTCCTCCTCATGTCGCCGTTGTCCCTGTCGGACAATCCAGTTTGCTCTGAATCTCAGGTGTAAAATAAAACCACATCCTGAATCCTGTTGTTAAAAACACATCTGGAAAACTGGGACAGTCTGATAAAAACACAGAGACAGTCTGGACCAGACGCACGCTGTCCAACCTGTTTCTGCCAGGAAAAACCAGAAAAACCTCCAAAAGGAAAAGATGTTTCAAACCTGTAGGATAATCCTTAAAAAGACTTAAAGCAAACCAAGAACTAAAGAGGTCTGAATAATTCTATAAGGAGGATTTTTCTGCCTTTCATTTTTAACAAATGAATAAAATACTTCAAAAATATATTTTTTCTTTGTTGCTGTGTGAAACTGTATGTAAAAGGAAAAAAAAAATCAATTTTCAGAGGACTTTGAAACATGAAATGTCAAAACTTCAAAAGACCTTAAAACATTTTTTAGTTCCACATTTTTTGTTTTGACAATTAAAATATAAATTAACTTTAATACATGAGAGGAAGTCTGAAAATAGAATCCAAATGTCTCCTTTGGCTTTGAGCTCTTTAGACTTCTAAAGTTCAGGAGAAACTTGACATTTTATCAGAAAGATCTCATGAAAGTCATAATTAATATTTCTTTTGAAAAGTGTAGAATCAATGGTTTTCCTGAGGACTGATTTCCACCAGAGACTCGATCTGACACGACGCTCTGCTGCTTCCTCCCATGATTCAAAACCAGAGCAGCTGAAAAAGGTTCAAAAATATCTTCTTTCATGTAGAAGAGTGAAGTCTGATGTAAGTGATGGGATGGAGCAGCTGATAGCTCCCACTCAACCATGTCAACAGCCTCCATGTTTAATATGAAAACCATTTTTTCAGGCTAGTGGGTCAAAAACATACAAAAAAAAGGTAGAAACAGATAAGCTTCTTGGTTGTTAATCCTTCTAACTTATTATGTCTCCATTATAAATTTGCTCATTTCAATCAAACATCTACGATTGTTTTAAAAAACAGACAGATAAAACCAGCTCATATCAACATGTTCAGAGAAGTTCATTTAACATCTTAACATCTTGCAGCACACAGTATGGAGGTCTGTACATTCACCAAAATAAAAGCCTGACCAGGAATCTCCACCTTCTTCTGTTGCTGCACAGTGTAGCTATAATATCTTGTTTACAGGTGCTGCCAGGTGATATTTTTGGAACCAGAATCTGGGACGAGAGGCGGGGCTTAACTTCCTGCTCACTCACCTGCACACAGTCTTTTTTACTATATGACATAAGTAATTACAGGTAAATATAAAAGATAAATGAACATGTTATGGTCATGGTCAGTTCCTTCAGTTATAAGTGTTCATGTTATCGTGGTCTAATCAGCTTTTCTTTATTGTTTTCTGTTATTTCAGTTGCAGCAAGTGTCTCTTTATTTTATTTCATAGTCACTTTAAAAATAAATCATGTGTATTCATTTGATGGTAGTTTTAGTCACAGCTGTTCTCTAGTCGTTGCCTTGATCTTAGTTTCCTGTTTAGTTCTCACAGCTGCTTTTCATTCAGCAATCAAGCTCCACACTTCATCTTGTTACTTGTCTCACAGCATCTCATGTCCTGCCTGTTTCATGCCTGTTCATACCAAGTAATGGGAATTTTTTGGTTTTCTTGATTAAAATTATTTTTGGAGTTTATCAGCTTGCCGGCTGCTGCCTGCCTACGTTTGCCTGTAAATGACTGTTTGGACTCGTGACTTTTGACCAGAGGTCAGGACGATGTTTCCTTTAGTCACAGGAAGGGAGATATTAAACATCTACTGGAACCAGCCACTACAGGTACTTGGATTGCTTTGGTTCCAACCTTCCCGGTTCCGTTCTAGGTTTAGTGTTTTAATCCACGTTGCTGGTCTGTACTCACTGAGGCTGAGTGCAGTCCTGGAGGTTACACATCCTGCGGATGGGTTTCGGCTTCTTGTTGACATCACAGTATCCTCGATGGACCATCTTGGTGTCTCCTTTCTTTCGACAGCCGTATTTGGTGTACTGAAACCCTGAAATAGAAAATGTTCTGTAAGGCGCAGCGTATCTGTCTCTTAATTTTACAAATGGATTAATTAAAAACAATTTTCCTGCCACATTAAGATCAATTAGAATGAGGCAACATCAGACTTTAAATTATTAAGTTGTGACACTATCATTTAGACAAATTTCTGATGTATTCTGAACTCCTGCAGCGTGTTGGTAACCGATCTGTCACGGAAGCATCACAAGTTCTACTTGTATTTGTTGAAATTCCAGAAACTCCCACATAATAAATCTGCAGTTAGTAAAAGTGATGACGTGCAGACAGGACTTCACACTTCACAGCAGGAAGATCAGCTCGGCCCAAAACCAACAGATGGACACTGTCAGTCAGATAAAATGAGTAACGAACACCAAATGATTCATATCTACTGTCACACCATGTAAACATTCTGTAGTGTGTACATTTATATTCATTCTGTTTGAAAATACGTTGTAGATTCAGTCAGAACAATAAAGTATTTATAAACCAAACAGACTGTAAAACATCTTCCAAAGTAAGAAATATGTTTTCAAAATAAAGCGCAGCGGTCCTCATTATTAACAGATGTGCAGGGGATTATGGGTAATCTTTATGCCAGAAAGTTTATCTCTGGATTGTACGGGGCCCGGCTGGTTCCAGGTCCATTTGTTTGTTATTGTAGAGGAAACTTTTCGGACATTTCCTGTTTTTAGAAAACTGTCATGACTGTAAATTAAGATTTGCTCTAATGGGACCTTTTATGAGAGGTGCTGCAGGAGTATAAAGTCCTGGGGCCACTTTTAAGGGTCCATGTGTAACCAAAGCAAGTTAAGCTCATTCCCAGTGCAAGATGGAGCTTAAAGTAGCAAAAAGAATCAGTATAGAGTCAGCTGATGGATCAGACATCTGATCAGGATGTCTCATCTCCCTCTGGATGTTCCAGGCAGGTCCCACTGATGGGACAGACCCAGAACACACTGGACGGACTATATATCCTCTCTGCCTCTGAAACATCTTGGATCCCTCAGGAGGAGCCGAACAGGGTCTCAAATTTGACCTTGATAAGCTAAATTTTGACTTCAAACCCCCCAAAAACTCTGAAACTGAGTCTTGATGTTTTGCAAAATAAACTCAACTGAGCAGATCTGTAAAAATAATAAAGATGATTTATTTATTAATTTTTGTTGAAATGGATTATTTACCTCCTGAACAGGGTTTGGAACATGGAGACCAGTTCTTCAGAGCCCACTCGTAGGTTTCCTCCTGTATAACGTTGTTGTTGTTTACTGGCACCGAGTCTTCATGGATGATGTACTTGTATGTTAAAGTAGATCGTGTCTCGTTGTCCTTGGGTATAATCTACAAAGCAAAAACAGACCATGAAGGATACAAGTTTATGTTCCTGCTGTATGAAAATATGATGGATCAGATTTTATTTAAAGCAGCAATATTCTCCTCTTTTTTTTCTTTGTCATGTTTCCACCTTTATTTTTTTCTGCAGGATAAAATCAAATTTGCTTTATATCAGTAAGAAATGAATCAGAGTGATGGATGTTAGCAGCAGATCTAATGCAGTTTACAGCATCAGAGCTGCAGACTGAAAGACAATAACTAGCAGTGGTGAGCCAGATCATTTACATGCTAAGTGTTTGCTTCATGCCAACACCATCAAAATTTCTGAAAATAACATTCTGGAACACATCTGCATGAAACCAACATTTGTTTTTATCTTCTACTTGCTGCCAAGTTGAACATGAAGAATCATCTGATTTCTGAAAGCGTCATCATTTTCCATTTTCCAGTTTTTCTTCTCTTAAGCAGCATGCTAGCATCTGCATCTGTTTGAAACTGCATGATAAATATTTATTTCCTGCTGATGTTTTCAGACAAACATTAATAAGAAGTTTTCTGTCCAGTTTGCTGATGTAATCATGTGCTGACAGCAACTCGTATGTAAAACCAGATTAGAGAATGCTGCTGATGTCACGTGTTAGTAGTCCCAGAAGAAAAGATAATGAATAAGAATTAATCTGTAAATAAAACATTTTACTTGACAAACTCAAAAAAAATGTTTCTAATTAAAGTCCATCAATAGAAACGAGGAAAGTTACTAATAATTCTTTCAGCCACTTTATTTTCATGTATTAATGAAGGTAAAACTTTAATGTCTCGTTCTCCTTGCAGATCAGGATTACAAGACCCACATGAGTGATCATCTTTTTCTCTTTTAGATCCAGGCTACATTTGCATCAGTAGAACTGAGCCGATTTGGACTCAGGGAACGTTAAAGTTTGATGCCTGGCAGATGGAGACTTGAACAGATGGTAGAAACATGGTTCAACTGCCAATTTTAAACTCAAGTGTTCACGGCAAAACGCTCAATTTCACTCCATTTTCAGCAGAACTGCCTTTAGAATAATCGAGGTGAGATTTATACAAACAGGTTTTGGCCTTTATGCTCCTTCAGAACTGGTTTGACATAAACTGATGGATTCATTTCAAAGGTTCAAGCTTCAGCATCTTAAATAAGTTCACATCAGATATGTTGAAGCTCTTTCAACACACTTAATTGCAGGACTGATACAGTAACTTTCTTTGTTGCAGTTTTAAGGTGTTTTATATCTAGTTTTCACCAGTTTAAGGTCCAATTAGGTTCCAGAGTCTAATTTAAATCTGTTTGATAACATATTGTTCTCCTGTAAAATGTTGGTGACAGTTTTCTAACTTTGTGAGGATTTTTTTTTTAACGTCAAAGAAAACTCTATTTGTTCAATCAGGGCAGAAAAAAACATGATTTTTTTTTCCTGTTTTATGCTTTAATACAGTTTAGAGCTGGTTTACAAGGTTCAGATTAGTGGGACGTTTAGCTGTTAAAGTACGTAGAAGAGAAATGTAGCCGTTATCTAAAACCACTGAGGACGTTTCTTCTGCCCCAAAAGTCAAACACTCTGTGGTTTATTAGAGTTTGTTCTGTTCAGGCTTCAATAAAACACTTTCATGCAGTTTATTGATCATTTTACTGACAGAAGAAACATGATGGTGCTGAAAAACTCATATGGCCGTTTTTACTGACATGAGTTTCAGCGTGTGGGAGGAGTTCTTACCAGAACCACCACGGGGTCATGCAGAGGTCCATCAGTGTGTAGCGTCTCCACGTCCCCCTCGATGATGTAGTTCCACTCAACTCCCAGGTCAATGAAGCTCCTGGACCTGAGATCGTCTCCCTTCCCGTTCAGGATGTAGTGTCCCGTCGCCTGGTTCTTTATGGCTGTAATCAGTCAGCTGTTATTAGAAAACCTCAAAACTGAAGAGCTTCAAAAAGACATTTATGAAAATCCTTCTAACCTCAACACGTCAATAATTCTGTGTCTGATTCAGTTTCTGACTTTTACACATTTTAATCAACATAAAACCTAAAATAAAAATCAAACACACACAATATATGATGAACTAAACAAGATAAAATGTGTCATAATTAAAACATTTTAGTTTTCTCTGTTATAAACTATTTTCTCTGGTCCTCATACTAAATATTTTAAATGAAGAAGCATCAGAAAAACAAACAAATATGTAGTTTTTTAAATAAGAGTTAATTAAATACAGCTGATGCAATGTTGCTAATGTAACAAGTAATTAATTAATTATACAACTGGAACAAAGGAGAATAAATCCAATGTAAAAGGAAAAACACTCGACATGTTTACACTATTTTATTTAATAAAACTCTTGTTTACTGTCAAATAAATTTAGTCTTTTTTTTCTCCTTTTTGTGGTTTTGTTGACAACTTTTAAATAATTTGTAAACACATGAACATTTTTGCTGATCAAAATAAGCAAATAGAAACTAGTTTATCCAAAAAAAACATTAAACATTCATGAATAAATAAACACCAAAGTGAAAATAAAAAGTCTAGGTATAATAAGATTAATTATTTAACACCTAAAGTCTTGGTTAAACTCAATTATTTGGGTTTTTAAACATTATGTTAGAATAAATATTCCAAAAAACTACAACAAAAACAGTAAACTTACATAATTAGTGTACGAGTTCAAAGTTTTTAAAGCTGTTGCTCCGGTGTAAGAATACCAAATTATTTCAACAGGCAAGTTCTTCCAAATATGTTGTTTATCCAAATTCTCGACTTTTAGAAAATTTCCTGGACATGAGCAACACCTTTTCATTCCTGAGCCAACACTGCCAGAGTTAATGTTAAATATTGACAGAATGACAGCAGTTTGATATATAAGCATATCTGAAAAATCATTGTTCCATCTAGTGACAGTGAAAAGAAGGATGGATGATGTTTTCAGATCGACAGCAGGAAAATGAATCTGATGCTCTAGTTTCAGAAGCACGAGATCCTTCAGAAGGGAGATTCTGGTTCCACCTGAACAGATGTTGTTACCGTGGTAACTTTAGCCTGTTTCCTTCCTGGCATTAGCTTTGGCGATGTATTGATTCTTTCTGAGCCTCAGGGTTCAAAATAAGAGCAATCACCTCTAAATGTATATATTTGACACTGTGCAGCTTCTGGGTTGTTACAGCTGGCTGAAGAAGAAATGTGTCAAGTTTTAGACTAAAGTCATAAGAACCGGAGAGAGGGGGGTGACACTAATAATAATCTGCATTGTTTTCCACTTTGGGAGGTTTCTGGTATTCTGGTTCTGTAAACACACTAGATAAATCAGAGATACTATTTCTTTTTACAGTTAAAATAAAAAAAAAACAGAGTGAATAATATGATTTCAGTTTCTCAGGGGTTGGGAACATTTTAAAATAACGTCTTTGTATGTCGCACAGTTCTGGATGACAGGAAGAATGTTTAGAAAAAACCTCCTGTGCAATGAAATGAGGCCATTTGGCCTCCAATGAAGAAGATTCCATCTGAATAGCATCATGTTGCTTCAAAGGCTCCACACATTGTTCAGTATAAATGGTGCCTTCACAGATGTTCATGTTATCTATGCCATGTGCAGTAATGTATGCCCACACCCCCCCCATACACCCTACAGATGCTGGCTTTTAAACTGCACACTGATAAGAAGCCGGATGACTCCGCCCCTTCTGCAGCCTGCAGGATGCATTGTGCAGGATCTTCTTCTCTCCTCGCCTCAGACCCCGAGACGGCTGCAGTGATCCTGAGCTTTGATCACATTTCATTCTGTCTGTATGAAGGAGTTTTAAGGTGCATGTGTGGAGGTTTTTCTGATGCACTGAACCACCATGCCGAGATTTAAAAAACAAAATCCTGCTGCTGCCCTCAAAATTAAAGATCAGACTTTAACTGTATTGTTTTTATGCTGAAATATAACCTGTAATTTAGAAACAACACTTTAAAACAGTGAACTGAATTACTGGATGTTTAATTCAGGCAGCTGAAAGTATTTTTCTGTTGGTCATTATTTCCTGAAGATTTTCTTTTATTTGTTGTTATAAAGTCTGAAAACTCTTCAGCAGCTGAGAGGATGAAAAACATCCTAAAAACTAAGCAAAAAGCTTCTTTTATAAAGAAAAGCACGTCACTGAAAAATGAATATTACGTATATGACTTTTAAATTTGATAGATTTTGTAATAAATGTGTTGAAAGCTATTTGACATTTTTAAAGGTAAAAACTGACGAGGTTTTATAAACTTTAAATGATAAAAAATGCAACAGCTTTATCACTTCATAACAAATAATTCAATCTGCTCAACTTGTTTTTGATGAGTCAGAAGTTTAGAGAAGTGGATGAAGGAAAACAGTGATTTTTATTCAGTCAATATATTTTCTGGAAAGACTGTCTACAAAATTCACTTTGGTTTATTCCTCTACACATTTATTTCTTTTACCTTTTCCTTTCCTGATGGGTTATTTCTTTCAATCTGTCGAAGTAAACTTCAAACCACAAAAAAGTTCAAACAGATCGACTCTGAGAAGAAAGTTTTATTTCATAACCAAAACTGAAATGTTAATAATCAAAGTCCCTTCTATTATTTAGATACTTCTATTTAAATGTATCTAAAAAATAACTCTTATAAATTGGAGTCTTATTGTCTGATTTTACATGTTGAGCCCATCATGTCTGATAAAAGCAGGAGGTGAATCGGACGTAACGACGAGTCTAAAGAACAAATCTTCATTTATCTTGAGGACAACAGCCTTGAACCTGGTGACTCTTAGACAGGAAACTCTTAGAGAATAAAATGGGCTGAAGCACTTAGTTCCAATTGACAGGCGTTAACAGTGTGAACAGAGTAACGTTTGGAACATCTTGCCTCTTTATCACTCCGAGCTTCTGACAGCTTCGTTTCCATGTGAATCAGAAGGGGTCATGACCTTGTGATCAACCATTACAATACAGGAAACTAAAAAAAATGTGGTTTAAGGACATTTAAAAGGTGAGTGATTTATTTTTTACATGGTTGTGGAAGAACACGCCACTCTTTCCAACACATTATCTGATCATGACCCCTGAGCTGGAAATGACATGGAAACATGAACTCTGTTATAATAACTAACCTTATTTTACTTTGATGTTTGACTCAAGATGCTATTCTGTAATGTTTTAACAGTATAAGTGACACTGAAAGCCAATCAGAGTTACTTTCTTTAAAAATCAATCATCCAATTACAGCTCAGGTCTCTACCTTAACTGTGACATGGACAGAGACTCTTATTAGTAGGATATTATTGTGTTTTAATTGTTTAAAAAACCCAAAGAGTGGATTAAAATGTGTTTCTTTGCTCTAATATAACACTGAAAGTGTGTCAGTTCAGGGCTGAAACAGTAACTTTGACTTTAAAGATCTATTTTTATTCTAAATTAATCAGACTAATGTTACAGAAACTGAGTTCAATTAATTTGGTCTCTATAACCAGTAAGTAAGGAGTTGGTTCTAATCTGCAGAGGTAGAATATAACTGTTCTGCATTATTTTACATTTCAATGTTTTTGTATTTGATGAAAAATCTTCTTCAGTGTTTATATGATGCAGTTATTTACATACTAAGATGCTAATGTCTGTCATCTATTCCAGGATTTAACATCATTTTCTTCAAAGACTTGGCTTTCTGACTCTTTTCTTTTATTATGTCTTTTGTTCTGTGTTGCAGAGTTACATAATGAAAAAATAAATGGTTTAAAAACAAAAACAAAGAGAAACCTCATCTTTTATGTCTTCAGCCATCAGTCTGACAAAATCTTTTATTTTTCTCTTCAAAAGAAGAAAAAATAAATAATTTTTCTGTTTTTCGTCACTGCCAATTTTCAACATCTACAGAAATTTTATTGACAAATTAAAAATTTTAGGAATTTTACTGATGCACTGTTTAATGTTTCTGTTAATCTGTAAAATTAAAGTTCTCCTTTATTCAACAGGAGCCCAGATGTGCAGCTCTTTAACAGATTCATGAACGTGTAATATGAAGACTCATTTTCTTCTATAGAAAAGTGACAAGAATTAAATTATTCTGAGTTTATAATCTATGGTGTGAAAGAACATTTTTGCCCAGTGGAAGTGGTGATGAGGCATCCATCCCCGCTCCGTATGTGTCTGCAGCAGGAAGTCACACTTACCAAGAATCTGAGGGGAGGCCTCGTGCTCCTGGATGATCACATGTCTAGCTCCAGGCGGAATAAGAAACATCTTAAGGAAACCTTTGCCAAGTTTGAAGCAGCAGCAGCAGCAGCAGAAGAAGGAAGTTAGGAAAGATAAGAAGAGACGGAGACGTTAAGCAGATACACACAAACTTTTTGCAGCGGTGGACATCGGACATTTTACAGAAGCTTTCTTCTCTTTGCTTTACAAAGATATTTAAAGAGAAGTTAAAGCATTATGATGACTCTCACTGTGGACGCCTGCAGGTAAACAAACATTTCATTGAAACAAGCCAGAAGCTTCATTCAGATCCTCGTCTTTGACTCCTGAATGAAAAGCTTTTCCTTTCATTTCTGCTTGTATTGATTATTTCACCCAGGATGTGAATGAAAACTACATTTGGCTGATGTTTCTATGAGGCATGACTAACAGGTTATTCAGACTACGGGGTAAAGCAAAGTCGTCTTCTGCCAGCGATGTCCACCACTCACAAACCCACCAGGACTCACCCAGAACATTTCTAGAATCCTCTGTTTCATTTAAAAACACATTTCGAGCTCCTTTGGGCAAAGAAAAGGCTCCTCTTGTCTTCCCTTCAAAATAAAAGAGATAAGTTAGTCAGCATGTTGCAGTTTGCTCTCGTCTCCATGTCCTTGTCTCCATGTCCTTGTCTCAGAAACAACACACTGTGGAAGCACATTTAATGAGCGAAGCCAGACAACACATGATACAGTAAACTAGTTTTTCTGCTCATCACTGATGTAATTTCTCGCCCTCAGAGTCGACGGCGGTCTGGACACTCCGATGTGAATCAGGTGATTAAGAATGCTGACACACCCACACAGAGACTGATGCTGAACTTTCAGTCTGAAATCTAACTTTGGGAAATGTTAAGAGAAGACTAATCTCTGAACAGGAAGCTGCTCTGCAGAAAAGACAATGTGATTAGAAGTAAATACTGAATGGGCGTCACTGGTCCAAATTGGATGTGGGCTGAACCAGGCAACAGAGTGTCAGATAGGTTTCAATAGAATCCACCTTAAATGGCCAATTAAATGTCAGGTAGCCTCCAAAAGTCAGCAGTCACTGCTGTTCAGTGTGACAGCAGTTAGTTTGTTAGACTGTAGAAGGTTTTCCCTCTAAAACATTTACACAACATGGCCACAAACATTAAACCTATGAAAGACAATAAAAACAGAGAATTAGTGACAAGAAGCAGCTTTTCATCTGATCTACAGAGTTAGAAGCTGACTGAACTACAGGCTGCGAGTCTTCATCACCAGATACTTGCATATGGAATTTTCCAGCAAAGGGGGGTCATACTGGGCTCTCTTGCTCAACTGTTTTCCTAGTAAAAAGGCGAGTGATTAAAAAAGTTCAAGTTAAAATATGAAACGCAGTAATAAAAAGCATCTTTAAACAGTTTCAGGTCTCGTCTCATCACTGGACTAAATGAATGTAAAAAAAGATAAAAAATAATGTGTCAATTAAAGGTTCTTCTGTGAGTAAATAAATTCATACTATATTCAAATTAGAAAGTGTAACACAAAAAGAACAGATTGTTTCAGCTTATCAGAGGGAAGCTGGCTCCTCTTTTTATTAGCAAAGCCTCAGTGCACCAGGTTTTAATTAATTTACAGTGTGTGTATGTGTGTGTGTGTGTGTGTGTGTGTGTGTGTGTGTGTTGTGAGAAAAACTTGCAAGAAGCACCTTATATTAAAATATTAGCATAAAGTTAACATAAATTAATTTATTTACAATTTTCTTTAGAAGTAATAAAGATCCTTCCAATATATACATTATATTTTTATGTAAGTAGAGACTTTATATTTGTTTCTTTTAATTAGTTGTAAATGAAAACATAAGTTGATATTTTCGGCATCCCACTCCTCATTTATCAGCTGAGATGATTCGTTACTGGAGCTCGTGTTTATGTCGGCGTCTGTTAGTAACATAACTTGAAAAGTTGTAAACATAATTTCAGGATTTTTTTAGGAAATATCTGAAATGGGTCACAGAACAACTGTTTAGATTTTGGAGGTGATCTGGATCACCGTACGGATCCAGGAATTTATTTTAAGGATTCTTTAACTTTGAGAGACGGAGCTGTTTTCAGTGCATGTGGCTGTAACACCACAGAAGATGGTCTGTGTGTAGAACTGAGGACCCTGGAGCAGGTCTGAGCTCACTGAGTTCTCAGGAACACACAGACCTGTACGTGTTTACAGTTTCAGCACTTATATGGCTTCTTGTCTTCTGAACCATTTACTGCGAAAGTTTCTAAACATCTGCCATCAGAATGAATAGATTATATGGAATAAAAGTACAACAGCATCAATAAAACATATAAATGGGAAACTTATAGATATAATTTATAAAAAATCTGTTTCTACAGCAAAGAGAGAAACATGTTCCATCTTCATCCACTCAGAACACACATGTATGACCTTGTGTTACTTCATGACTAAAGTCCTACATTAAATCCTGGTTTTCAGATATTCATGTAAGTTAAAACACTTCAGAGTTCTGAATTGTTTCATCAAAGTAAAAATCATGTGTTATAGAGTGAATCTGAAGCACGACTCCAGTTAAAACCCTTTTAGAGAGAAAACAGGTTGGAAATCCTGAACAAGTTTCATTCTATACAAAGATTCACTGAACTGAGAGTTTCTTCTGTCTTCATGTGTAAAACATAAAAACATGATCTAGTTTATAAGCATCTTTAAAGTCTAAATGTTAACAACATAAACATAAACAAAAGTATACTGTATGAAGTATGATCATTAAAGTGTATTTTAACTACAAAACTGTCCATGTTCTCGGGTCAAGACTAAACTACAGAAATATGTTCACTTGCATTTCTTCTGCTTGTGTCATAAATTTGAAATGTGGACTAACAGGAACATTTCTGGACACAACGATCTAATTTTCCTTCATTTAGAACATTTATTTTATCACATGATTAGAGCTGTTCTTCAGTAAAACCTTCAGTGTTGTGTAGATGTTTTACACAGTTTAAAACTATCAAACAATCAGACGTAAAAAGATTTGCAGATCCAGTGAAAATAAAAGAAGCAGCTTGGATCTGTTCTGCTAATCAAGACCTGGTTTCAGAACTCACAACTTTCCTGTTTTAATCAAAGGATTAGCAGCTCTCATCAGAACTATTGAGGTAGAAAAAACTCCACACATGTAATTTCCACATTTGAATCATAAACCTATAATTTATGCAAGAATTCAACCTTAAACACTTAAAGAATCAATCATTCAGGTTTTATCTACAGTAGCACTTATAGATGCTTGTGCAGATTAATGAGATGTTATTTAAAGAAGATGATAATGGATGGGGAGGTCCAACTAAATTAAAGGAAGGTTAGATTCTTTTTATCTCTGGAGAACACGCTCCTAATCAAGACCCATTGAGATAGAAATTAGCACGTTTATTTAATTCTGTTAGCTGACCTCTGTGAGTTAAAAGGTTCAAATTAAAACTACATTTTTTATGTTTTTACAATGAGATTAATGCTTAAATTGAACTTCAATCTCTTATATTTTATGATTTTAACAGGATTTCTTACCGGGTTTCTTTGGCGTCCTGGAGAAGGTTCCTTTCACCGTACGACAGTGGGAGTTATCTCCACCACAAACACCACATTTATCCTCAACTTTGTTTGATCCAATTTCTCTGTCACAGCCGACTTTCTGCAGCAAAACAAAACAGATGATCTGAGCGGATTTATTCTCAAGAAGAAGGTTAACAGTAACACCAGATGAATTAAAAATGAGCTGCTCTGTCGGGGGTTTTCTAAAGACGCATCAATGAACTCTTGTCTTATGTGTGTTTGTGTTAACAGTCTCTGTAGGTTTTATTTGAACAATGATGGAAGAGTTCGAGTGTCCTTCAGCCAGCTTTGATCTCTAAACAAGTGATGCTAGAAAAAACTTTATTTTAGTGGTTTGTTGATGATTTGGACTGTGAGCAAATAAAAACTTACAGATAAAGTTCCAGTAACATCAGAAAAGAAGTAAAATGTTTCAGGTCTAAATAAAACTTTTAGAATCATTATAACTTTCTTGTTATGTGTATTGATTGATATAAAAATCACATGTCAGAGACACTAAGGATTAAATGGGATCCTGTGATATGAACAGCATTAATTCTTGTTTGTTTTTATTCCATTGAGCTGCAGCTTGTGCTTCCGGTTTCTTGGTGCTTTTGAACTTCTAAATTCCATGTTTGAGAAATCCCAGGATCAACTATCACAAATTAATCACAATATTATCATACATCTTTCTACTACAGTGAGTGAGCACACTGGATTAAACTGCAGGGAATCTGAGGTTGAATATCCTCTTTACCTGCATCACACTGTACAATTATATGAATTGTTAGAGATTTTAGAGTTTACACATCCAACAGTCCCTGGTGTTCACATCTAACTGCTGCACCATTAAACCTGGTCCCAATCCTTACCACACACTCTCCACGCACACAGATACTGTAAGTATCCTTGTAAGAGCATCGCGTCCCATCATGCACCAGCTGCTTCATGTACACCATGTCTCCTGTCTCCTTGGACTGACAGTACAGGTGACATCTCTTGTTGGCTGCAAGAACAGAACAGTAAAATATTCTAAAACACTGAGAACAGAAATAACAAAAGTATGAAAGTTCAAGTTGATCCAGGATGTTTGTAAGTGGATGGATGGATGGATGGATGGATGGATGGATGGATGGATGGATGGATGGATGGATGGATGGATGGATGGATGGATGGATGTTGGATGGATGGATGGATGGATGGATGGATGGATGGATGGATAAAATAACCCACCTGCTGGTATTTTTTATTGGATTTTTATAAATATTGTTCTATAATTCAGTCGACAGGACATAACAACTTGTCTGTCTCCTCAGCATCACACTCAACCTGCTGGTGTCCTGGTCTTACCGTCGGGGTGCTCATAAGGCAGCCAGTGGTGTTTGGTGTTTTGGAACTCAAAGTGGGAGTTGCGATTCTGACACTGCTGGGCTCGGAAATCTTCAAAGTGTTTGGGACAGTCATTTTTGTTGCACAGCTGATACTCGTAGTTGACTCCGGGGCAATCCTGGCCACCATTGGAGGGTCTGTGGGAGAGAGATGGACCAACATCAGAGGAGTCGGACCAACAATAAACTTTTCTTTGAAATCAAGTGTGTGTAGAGTAATCCTCCCCTAACTGCTCCCTCTGGAGTTTGTCACAGTTCACACGGCACCAAAAGGACCTCAAACATCATGTGTTTAATATAAACATCACCAGGAAAGAGATTCTGTAGAAGGTCTTTTATACATACTCATTCAGGGAGACAGATGAGACAATCTGAACCACTTTTACATGAAAAAAGCTTGATTTAAATGAAGCTGCAGATTACACCTAACAGATTACCTTTCACCTTCTCCAGCATGATTAGGGATGAAGCAAGAGATTAATTAGGATGGTAGTCAGGCTGAGACTAATCATCCCTCTGGGGCGGCACAGAAACTGATTGAATTATTATTATTAATATCCTGAATGACTCATAGCTGTAGAACATATAGTTTATTTCTGTTTTCCTTTATACTTTTAAACATGTTGTCTTTAAGTAATCCTTAATTGATAAACTAAAATCAGAATAATTCCAGATTGCTTTTAAGTTTCATTTTAAGTTTATTATCAAAGAACAGATGCAGTTTGAAGCATTTATTTTCAATGCTGCTATAATTTGATAATCAGACTATTAATAGGAAACAAAAACTGTTATTTAATTTGCTCAAATGAGCAAACAATAAGTTAATATATAAATATTTGCTAAAAAAAAACAAATTCAGCTCCTTCATGATGGACATTTATATGTATTCTTTAAAATATTTAAGTGTTAATATAATTATTACAGATTTGACCCTAGGGGGTGTGGCTAGTTTGATTGACATGTCTAGGATCCTGTGAGTCAGAAATTAAAGCTCTTCAGGTAAACTAAGCTGAGCGGGTCACTGGTGAACATGACATAGAGACTCATTGTTTTTATTAATGGAGGATAATTTATTTATTAGTCAGAGATGCAAACAGCACATGTTCACATGTTCATGTGTGTTGTTCTGTTTAATCTTTATACTTTATCTGCTTGTTCTTCAGTAAAGTGGGTTAAAATCTTCTCTTAGGGCTTTCTTGTTTTTTCTATGTAAATTATCATGATCTAAATGCATTCCACATAAGATTATGTTTGTAATGCAAATTCTGATGCATTTTTTTGTTTGTTTTCACCAAAAAAAAAAAAATTGAATTTCTATAAATTAACTTCAGATACATATTGTAGAAAAGCCACTTTTAACTGAACAAACTCCTCATACAGTTTTAATTTAGTGAAGAATTATGAGATTTAGTTCCACAAAGAGAGAGATTTGTTATATAAATGTATCTTGTGTTTACTGAAGGGTTTCTGTGCTGATTATAATAAATGTCTTATTTTATTTGTTTTTATTATTCTTGATATCCTGAGTTAATCTGTTGCTACTGCTTTTTATACATACACAGGGTTGTTGCACTGTCTCGTCCTGAAACGAACTCCAGTTCCACAGGAGCGAGAGCAGGAACCGTATTTACTCCAGGAGCCCCAGGCGCCGTCCTGCTTCAGCTGATTTGGGTTTTTCCACATGCAGTGACCTTTGTAGCACCACTGCATATAATATCAGGGGAAATGAGAGAAAATATGATAACAATGACTTTTTTTTAACCCCAGAAAAGGAAAAAAAGACATTTGGCTAGAAGAATGTGGGCTGTGGATGAATTCATACAGCGTTATAATAAAGTATTTTCTCAATATGATGATGCACAAATTTATTCAAACAGGTCAAACAAATGTATAGAAACAGGTCAGTATAGAAATGTTTTGTTGTGGTCTGCATAGATTCATGCATACAGAAGATCACCTGAGACCAGAATGAGAACAAATCTGTCTATGAATAAAACCTCCACGGCGTGTAGGAGGCTGGTACAGCTGGATGTTATATGGATCCTGATATTGTAACTAAACATTCATGTATTTTAAATTGTTATTCTAAATGCATGGATGGAACCCTGATGTGCTGAATATGTTACATACTCCACAGATCCAAATAAACGTACTTTTCCAGGAGCGCACTCGGTGCCGTCGAGCGGTGGACCCTTCTTGGTCTTGCAGAAGTAAGGATTGTCTGGGTGACTGCACCAAAGCTGTTTACATGGATCAAACGTACGAAACTGAAACAGAAGAAAAAAAATGTCAAGCAGAAAATTCAAAGAGCCGACGAGCTTCAAACAGACACTCCAATATGACCTTACGGCTTCTGTTCTGCAGGGCAGAGTCACAAATCGACAAGAGGGAAAGAGGCTGATATGATTTTATAGTAAATCTCTTTCAGATAATTTAAATACATTCTGAAGTGTCATATCCACCAGTAAAATGATAAAGAAGATACAAATGGATTCAGTTTGTGGTTTAATTAAAGCTGAAAGTTTGCAGCAAAGGTGTGAAGATAATGCAGTTATCTGACATCATGACACCATGCAGAAGGTTCTAAAGCTGCACAGACTGAAGAGGATCGTAATCTCACATTGTTTTTATGGTAAAGTTGTGTTTCTCTTTCAGGATTACTGCAGATCAGATAAACAAGAGAAAATTTAAAGGCTGATCATTTACGTAAAGCCACTCTGAGAAAAGACTGAACAGAAGCTCAGCTCTGACTTTGGTTGAGACTGACGTCTCCAACTGGTCCGTCTCTAAAATCAAGGTTATTTTGCAACATGGAAAGTGCGAATTACTGTGAAACTGTCGTGCTTCGTAAATACAGGAAATTTAAACCTCATCTGTTAACTCATTGGCTGCAGCTGTTTTCTGAACAGAAAAGACCTTCACTGCAGCATTTTTTAGCATTTTTTATTGTTTATGAAGAGCCACATTGTGCTTTATGACTATAAAAATATCTAAACTATCAAAACAAAGAAGTACACTCTCTACTTCCATCGGGAAAAAACTGCTTGTTTCTAGCGTTTACCGTTCTTTAACAATCTGCTGTAGAAAATAGGTGGTTTCACCAAAAACTCCTTTTTCTGACAGAAAAACAGAGAAAACGGCTTTTTTTGTAATGAGACACGTCATGCAGAAAAGTGTCTTTGACACTATAAACTGTGTTTTATTGACACCTCCTGGTTGATCCAGACGGGAACCGCTCATCTGACGCATCTGGGTCACCTGACTCGGACCGTCTGGAGGTCTCTGGCTGGGATGAAATATGTGCTGTGAGCTCGGTGACCCGTGTTGATTGTCGTCATTTCTTTCTATCCAAACTTTTGCGAACGCGACACAGACTTTGATGAAGTGTGAGCTGCACAAGTTTTTCTGCTTTGCGCCCCGTGTTACGCGTCACATTACTCATAATGGCTTCCCAAAACTCACTCCTCTTTCATGGATTTTCATTATGATCACATGAAGTTTCACCACCGCACACAGGTAAGAACAACTTGTACGTCCTTTAGAGGTGTGATATTTACTCTCATGGTGCGCGCGGTTGTTGTCTCACCCCTCCCGTCAAAAGACGCAATTGACGATTTTAGTCGTCAATTGCGGTGAATGAGTTAAATGTTGATAAAGATGGCTTCCATAACTCCGCCCTTTCACCATCGAACTTGTTTGTGTCTTTTCTCTCAGTGACATCACCACCTGTAGCTCAGATTAACCCACTCAGGAGAAACGAGGGTTACTGAGGTTAGAAGTTCTTGACCAATCTATCTGATCCCCCTCGGGACTTTCTAATCTTATATTGTTAAGAACATGTCCTTAATAATGTCTGTAAACTTATTAAAGCACAACATCCACTGTAATAATAATTCTTACACTCCTAATTGGAACGACTTTAATAAAAATGGAGTATTATATAAATGTCCTGATGAAGAGGAACTTGTACTTTAATATGAATCTGAATCAGCAGCTGATGTTTTTACTGTTTAACCATCAACAGTCTGTTCAGTATTTTTCATGAACACATTTCTGATCATATTCTGCTTTTCTAGGAGAACTTAATTTTTGACTCCTTATCCATCGTAAGCAGAAAATGTTCCTGATGACATTAATCATCCAATCAAAGTCCTTTGTTATTCTGCACTTGGAGGGTTTGATGATTAGAAACTCCTTCCTTTGTACATTTCATCTCTGAGCACTTGATAAAGAGAATTAAAGGATGTCAGCATGTAAATCCTGCAGATTAATGAGACACTCGGAACTCGCCTGCTGTCTCCTGTTTTAATTTGGTTCCACAGCTCCAGCGAGGCATTTACTTCTATTACATGGATAGAAGGACTTCTCATAAAGAAAATCCTTTTGAATCTATAACAAAGTGAAATCTCTGACATGTTTCTGCTCGGACTCTGTTTACTCAAAGCAGAGAAGTTGTTTGCTGGTGGTTCAGGATGAAGGACAAACCCTCGTCTAAATAAACAAACCATTTGGATTGGACAGTGAGGAAACATGGGCAGCTGATCGTCTTGACATCCTGTTGGACTCAGTCTTAAGCTCATGTCTGAGAGCCGTGTCTGTGTGCCAGCAATTCTCTACAGCAGACTGGAGAGCTCACTGAACCAAATGACAAGATGAATTATCAGAAACAGACAAAAAATACAAGAGCATTAACAGAAAACACAGAAAGTTACAACACAAATACAAGAGTGAAAGTGAGCTCACGATGAAAGTAAATGTCAGACGATGTTAACCACGATAAAGGTCAGGCTATTATTGGCTCCACGTGTGGGAGAGCAACGTTCCTGCATGTTTTAGATTTAAAACACAACATTCATGCTTCAGAGTCTGGATTTGTGCTTCCTATCATAATAAAATGATTTTTTTACAAATATTATAATAAAATGCCGCAGTTGTGTTTGTCTCGATACGGTAAAGGCTCCTCAAACAAACAGATTTCTACACATCAGCTTCTGGACGGTCTGATAAATGTGATGCAACAGAACTGAAGTGAAATAAAGTGTTAAAATAGAAGCAGTTTTGACAGAAGAACCACACAGTCACAAGTCTGATCTGAAACGTCTGGGTTTTTAAATCTTTTTAGAAATAAAACAGACATCACAGCTTAAGAAAAGGTTGATGTGTGTTACATCATCACGGTAATCATCATCTTCAACAATCTGCTGAAAAATTCTTCAGATGACAGTAAACAGACTAAATGATAAGAACTCAACTATCTGCAGATGGCGGGATGTCTGGTTCTGGATCTGGACTGAAATGGAACCATTTCTGTATAAAGTGCTTGCAAATGGGCTTTTTCTGTTCTACTCATATCTTAATGTCAGATTCTCTGAAGGCTGCCATCAAAGTCTCTGCTGTTGTTTCTAAAAACAAAATCTAAAGTGTGAAGAGAGCAGATTATTTCTCAGTGATGATAACTGGATACGTCTCAATCAAATCCATCTCTCCTTGTTTTACTATCAATTACAGTCTGTATTGTTTGGCTACAGACTCTATAGATACAGAGTCAAAGGTTCTTTACTCACAGAAGTGCAGATCTTATAACCAACTCCAAAGTCAAATCGACACTGTTCATCCATGGAGTAGTTGATTCCAGGGAGTTCAGGAAGTTGAGGCCAGTCGTGTTTGAAGGGATCATCCAGGAGACAATCGTACGTGCTGAAGGAGAAGAAATGACTAGAGGAATTACCACAAACTAACAGGCTGCTTGTAGATGTGTGCAACACAGTCATCTAAGGTCCCAAGTAAGAGATTATGTGTCTGCTCGTTAAAAGTTACAGTAACGACCGGCTGCTCAGTCCAGCTGTGATCTCTTTAACTCAGCTGATGGTTCAGAGTTCATATATCAGCTACTGTCTTTCTAACCTCATCAAATAAAGAATAAACTAATTAAAGCCTGTAAAGTGAGCATGAAATTACAGATTATAGTCAGCTGGTTTGTGTTAAACACTGAACAACGACTGAAGATAAACATGTTTATAGTCCAAACAGAGAGACCAGTTAAAGGGACAGAACATTATTCTTTTTTTTCCCACTGCAAGTTTTTTTACTTTTGGATAATCTGTAAAATATGACATCATCATGTTGGAGCGTCACAAATAGACACAATGATGTGACAATATTAACATATTAACTGGATATCTTAACTACTTTTTAATGAATGAAATAAAAAATGTTCAGGACATATCAAAGAGTTCTGATTCATTCTGGTGTCTCTTAAACGCCATCCCATGTTTCTTATGAGCCTTATTGAAAGATATGAAACAAGAGGATGAATCATATGAATCATCTACATTGTGTGATTCATTTACAACAATAAAATACTTCAGTGACTAATTAAACATGCTTCAGATATCAACTTTATGGTAAATAAATAATGAAAAAGATACTTTTTTTTTTTTCTTTGTGTAAACAGCTTTTTGTTTGTGTTTGTTCCATTTCTTGAGTTTTATGTCCCGTTGAAAACAGCATGAACTCACTGGATGTATCTCCTCAGTTCCTGACCGCTGCACATGGACCAGTGGTACCGATGGAAGGCCGCCTGCACCAACGGCGCCATCACGCTTCCCATGGCCGTTTCATCCCCACACCTGTTTCCCTGCCCATCATGCTCCATCCCCAATCTGCCCCGTGAAACAAAGAATATTTACACTTCTGCTGTTAAAAAAAACACTCATTTATACACGTCAGTTTATCATAAATGTAGATCAATAATAAAAGATCATGTGATCTGATGAGTCCAGCGTAACGGGAGCATCAGGTTGAGGAAGTGATGCAGCCATCATGCCTCCTGTCTGCTGTAATGTCAAACTCAGTGAACAACTCAGATGCAACATGTGTAAACATCTGGATTTAACTTTGCATGTGCACAGGAACACTTTCACTTTAGGTTTTCTGTCTTGAATGGTTCCTGCTCAGTGCAGCTGTTAGATCGACTTCTTCATGAAGTCTGTCGACTCCAAGCAAGATGCTGACTAGTCAAGAAAAACTAAACACAAACATCTGGCCTGAAGCCTCAGGATTCTTCAGGAACTGTTATCAGGAAACTGTAGCTGTCTGCTTCTCCGCCTGCTTCAGAAAGAGTTCTGGTGAAGTCAGCGAGGCCTTGGGGAGGTTAATGGGGCTAAAACAACACCTGAGTCAGTGTGAGCGGTTAAACATGCCAGAGCTGTAGACTCAGCAGTGGGTAAGCAAACGCCAGAGGGGAAAAGGAGCTTCTCTCTCACACACACACACACACATACACACACTCAAGTAAAGCCTGTTCTACATTATACTACCAGGTGGAAGAGTCACAAATTGCACCTCAGCAGACTTCTCTTTTGCATTTTTTCAATTATATTTGCATAACCTGAGTGATGCCTGAATTTAAAAAGACCGCCTGATGATTTTGCAGAACAGAAGCTTAAATCCAGTTAGAGGATAAACATACTGACAGTATTTGGTGAAATAATTCTGACATGTTTAGTACATCATTAATACTGAGTGGGTAATCTGATGTTTGGTTACCTAGAAACAGGAGGAACCTCCTGCTGATCAGAGTCAGTTTGCTTCATTCTAACCACAAGTTCAATCACAACATGCCTGAAGACAAAATGATTCAACACATTCATATAACATCTAAGATAAGTTAAATGCTAAATATAGAAACTGGTTAATTAAGATGAAATGTGGCTGTTTGTGAGTCTCTGACAGCATCAGTGTGGGTTGATTCAGACTCTCAGTCGTCTCTGACAAGATAATCACAGGAGTTCATCTGAATACGAGCGACTGCACTCAGTCTTCTTTAAAAAGTCTTCTTCTGTTTGATCAACGTTGGAAGTTTCAGGTTTGGAACAGAAACATATCATCATGTCAGGGATGGAAGTGAAGAAGCTTCTCAGATTAAAGGTGAAATAACTTGAAGAATGAGTCCAGCTGCTTCTACTGAGATGAAATCATCTGACCATCAGTGTGGGAGTCACATCCATCCGCTGAGTGATTTCTGTCAAACATCAGCTGAAAATGTCCCTTTTTCTACTAAATTTACAAGATAATTAGATTAAAATAAACAGGAAGAAGAAACAATACAGTTGGTTCTGTCCCACTGATGGTGCTGAGATCCACTGAACCAGAACTTTTGGAATGCTGGTCTCCTTCAGCACCATCAGATAACCTCCTCACATGGATGCACTAAGCAAATTAGAATCCTTTATCTCCTAAATCCTGACATCCACAAGCTGAAATCCAGTCTGTGTCCAGCTGGACTCAGCCTGATCCAGGACCAGCTGATACAGGCCACAGAGCAGAGCTGCTAAAAATAGAGTCTTCTTCTGTTTAGTTTTTCCTCCTAAAATATAATTGAGATCAGAAGAATAGCTGCTTACTGAAATGTACAATTACAGTATGTTTTTTTAAAATCTGTAAAATAAAAACTTTTAGGTGAGATTTTTTTTTTAATTCCAGAAAACCTGTTTCACATCTGTACCTCGTGACTTGACTGTATTTTATCGTGTGAAAAACCAAAAGCATTTTGTGTGGCAAACTGCATTTCAGTGTCCAGCAAATATCAAATATTTATCATGTTGAAATTCATTCCAAGAGCTGCAGACTGACCTGGATTCTACATGTATTTGAGTTGTAAAATGTTGTTGGACTCTGGAACGTTTCAGCATGGTTATTTAGACTCTGGTTTCATGATGTTTTTCCAGCTGATTTGAACACTAACTACATGTGTTTGTGCTTTTTGAGTCGTAGTCATGAACGGAACACATTCAGACTCTGTGTTTCAGCCGGCTTGATGCCGACCCGTTTGAATCATCAGTCACGGTTCAGCTCAGACGTTCAGGGTTTTAGAAAATGGAACGAGCTGAGCTGAAGTTAATTTTTACCACATAATGAATCTGTCAATCATAAACGAAAATAAAACTCATTATTTG
>SSNP01000030.1:623430-653551 GCA_006937955.1 Pachypanchax playfairii | reverse complement strand
GGGGGGGGGGGGGGGGGGGGGGGGGGGGGGGGGGGGGGGGGGGGGGGTGCCTACACATGTCCGGTCTCATGAGCCACAACAAAAGCAGAGGAAAAGCCGTCTTCGTGGTTGAGGGTACAACTCCGGACAGGGTGGCACATTCCTGTGACTGGAGCATAACCTGAGGGAGAGTGATGAAAAGACGGTGTTAGATCTTTAAAAATGCACGTAAACAACTTTCTTTTTTCAATGTTGGAATGAAGCAGAATAAAAAAAAACTGTGGACAGATTTAACATGAAGGTCTTTATGAATCCAGCAGCATTACACATACATAACTTTACATCACCTGACCCTAAATAAGTAACAGCACTTCCTGTTTTAATCATCTGCAGGTAAATCCTGATGTTATTTTGATATTTACAAACATTTTAAAACCACTTCCGTTCCTTGTCATTGTAATAACACATCATGACTGTAGCCTCCCTCTGGAAAGGAAATCTCAGCAAGAGAAAATGTTTCACTACAGTGTCCCAGTTGCCTTGAACAGCCAACAACAGGGTCTATTGTGTCTGCAAGAAGACGGTAAAGACTCGAGATGAAATGTTCTCTCACCCATTGTGAGAGTGTGACAGGAAGATTTCTGAAAACTAGGACAAATAAAACTTATTTAAAGTAGGGTGGTTGTGAGTAGATGTCACGTGTTCATCATGATTGTGACGGAGCAGGAGATGATGAGCTGCATGGGGGGGGGGCACAGTAGGACACTCAGCACTGAGAGAACAAACAGTTGTTCCAATCGTTAATCAGTATTATTGATTATGTTTAATATCACTTCCTTACAGTCACCCTGCTAATTGTATGATGATGTGTCAGTTGTTGAGACTCACAGTGACATTTACCAGCAGGCAGCCTCATTTAGAATAAACTCACTTTCTGATACGATCTAAGTAAAATATAATGTTTCATGTGTTAAACTTGGAGAATATATACCACAGATTAGGCTCCGCCTGCAGCGCAGCTGAGGATACACCCACTGGGATCCATCATTTATTCACGTGGTGTCAATTACCACATTGTTACTGATAACACAGTCACTTTCATCCTCAGTCTAAATGTCTAAAAAAGATGAAAGTAACTGACTTTATGATGGAAAGACACTCACAGGTATGAAATCACAAGATAATTGAGGATTACTGTTTTCATTTAGTTTGTTTTCATTTAAATTCAAAGTACTTGAAATAAAATTAGTTCCTAAATTAAACCTTTTTTTCTTTTCTTTGCACAAATTTAACCATGAAAAAGAAATGCTGCATAAAATCAACTTCACTTAAAACCTAAATGAACATAATAACTTCAATGTAAATTAAAACATAGAAGAGGAGCAAAAACAAATAAACTAATAGAAAACCCTAAAACCCTGTTGAAGTAAAATAACACACAGGTAATTGACTTTGTGGGTTATGCTGCTTTGTTTAGCAAATCCCACGTGTTTTTTTCTGAGAATCTCAGAAGAGTTGATTCTTTTGATCCAGCTGCTAGAGTTTAAATTCCAGACTCCCTGGAGCTGATGAGATTAACTCCTTTAATAAGAACTAACCAACAGAAACTGCTGCAGTAAAAACCACCAGATAATCTACTGGATGTTGAGCCTTCGATTCCCTGGGATTCCCAAAATCCTTCGTTAATGTTGATATAATGATTTAAGATTTTTAGCCTGAAGCAGAGAAATAAAATCAGCTGATATTTCAGACACTTTGAACTTCTGAGCTCAGAAAAACAAGTTTGAAATGATCCCACTGTTCCAGGTGCTATTTATCATAATTATATAATTTATTTATATAATAATTGGAAATATCTACACAGTAAAAGAAAATATATTCTGAATTACAGTTAATTTCAGTAAATCCTGGTTGTCTGGCTGTTTTCTTCAGCAGTTCACAGACTGACTGAGATGCTGATGGTGGTCAGACGGTGGGTGGATGTTGGGCTGAGAACAGCCTCCAAACTAAGTTCTGCTCAGGGCCCAGAACAACAACGGGTCGGCTCTGCATGTGAAGCACATCTACTCCCTTCAGAATAAGTTCTGAGTGAACAAATCAGTGTGTGGGTTGTTTTATATTGAGACTGCAGAGGCATGAACTCTAAACAAACATAGAAATACAAACTCACAACTACCTCTAACGTCCAGGATGTGGGATTCAGTTAACATCCAGAACAAACTGCAGATAGAAACAACCAGAATAAACAAACTATGGTGTCTGCAAAATACAAACAAACAACAAAAAATATATAAAATATGTCTGAGTTTTTCCTTTTGGGCTGCAGGAAAAATGTATATCAACACAAATATAGACATACGGTGTTTCTCAGTACAAATGACTGATTTTAATGTATATAAAACATGTATTTATTGCTCCCTGTAATTTTGAGTTAATGAAGAAGTTGTTAGAAACATTAATTTGTTGTGTTTCTTTCAGTAAATAGGCCTAAATATCACCCACTGGCTCCTTTATTTGGAAAGAAGAAAGCATCAGCATGCACAAGTTTAACAGCAGATTTAAGTTTACCAAGGTCTCGGACTTTAATCCAGTGAAGGCCGTTACTTATAATCCATTATAATCAGAGCAAATTTTAATGATTTCTAAATGTCTTTAAATCTTTATACTGTTTCTCTTTGTTACTAGGAATAAAAATAACTCAGGCCTAAAGGGAAAAGAAGACAGAAATGTCATAAAGTGAGTTATAATGGCAAATTAATAAAGAAGTGGAACGGAAGTCAGAAAAAACTCTTCAAAATGTGATAATGTTTGAAAAAATGAAAAATAATGATGCTGAAGAGGAAACCGAAAGACTTGATGGATCAAAGAGGTTCTGTTCCACTCTGAAGTAAAATGTGACCCTTATCTATAAAACGTTCCTTCATCTTCATCATCAAACTCAGCTCCAACTCTTTTCTAACGAACATTCAAACAAACTTGATTAAACTGTTAGAAACTCATATCTACAGTCACTAAAACTGAATATTAAATACATAAAAAAACAAGAACTTTGTTCCAGATGTTTAGGAAAAGGAGATTAATCCATAACTTACTGTATTAGTCTGGGAAATTATTTAAAGTTAACATGATAAAAACAACAATAAGCCCAAACATGAAACAAGATATTAATAGAATCCAGACTGACGTTCATCAAGTGCTGACTGGTTTTCTCTGGTACTGCAAGTTCTTCAGATAATAATCTGAGCAGAGCTGCTCATCTAAGAGTCTGTTCAGTTTAAAAGTCATGAGTGATTTTTGTGTGTGAGTGTGTGTGTGTGAATGGGTGAATGACAGACTGTAGTGTGAAGCGCTTTGGGAGTCGTAGGACTTGAGTAAAGCTCTATACAAGTACACACCATTTACCATTTTGAACAAATTGTCTGCTTAAATAGCAAATATGAATTTCTTTTTGAACAAAGATGGTCTTTTAGAAGCTGCAGTTTATTTTCAAATTCTCTGAAACAACAAGGCCGTTAGAATTAGTTTCCTTCTCAACAAAAACTGGACTTTGTTTTATTTTATTCAGACTAGCCTCTCATGGAATAAACATGTTTTCACTGTATTGAGAATTCACACAGTCTTTATTTATGTTACACTATTTTAGATTGAACTGCAGCATGTTGAGCTGGTGGATTAAAGAACAATCAAAATGCATTTTTTCATAAACTGGAAAAAAGTAGAATTCTTCTGTTCATGTGGGGACAGAGTCTTTGTCTCAAGGGGAGGAGTTTAACTGTCTCTGCATTTTGTTCATGGGTGACGGCAGGATGAAGCAGCAGATGGACCGACAGAACCGAGCTTCATCAGCTGTGATGAGGAGGTTACTGAAGCTTAACGCAAAGCTGTCGATTCACTGGTCTGTCTATGTTCTGATCCTCACCTGGTGATGAGATCTGGATCCTGACTGAAAGAACTAGATCCTGCATACAAGCAGCTGAATCCAGCTGTGGATGGATGATGGATGGATGGATGGATGGATGGATGGATGGATGGATGGATGGATGGATGGATGGATGGATGGATGGATGGATGGATGGATGGATGGATGGATGGATGGATGATGGATGGATATAAACTGGCTTGATGCCGACCCGTTTGAATCATCAGTCACGGTTCAGCTCAGACGTTCAGGGTTTTAGAAAATGGAACGAGCTGAGCTGAAGTTAATTTTTACCACATAATGAATCTGTCAATCATAAACGAAAATAAAACTCATTATTTGGACTAATTTTTTAAATATTTACAAACATAATAAAAACTTTTGTTTAATCCTAAAACAGAGACGTGATAATGAACAACATGTGAGTCTGTGGTAACATCATGACACAAGCTGTGAGAATTAACACGCTAACATGTTTGCTGTCATGGCCGATCTGTATAAAAGTCCTTCATGTCATGTGACGTACACACAACAGGAAGAGCAGCCCTGAAGAGCTGCAGCGTTAAAAAAATAGGTCAATAATTTCCTCAGCAGCATAACACAGTGTCACCTTGATGATAAGTGAGAGAGAGAGAGAGAGAGAGAGAGAGAGAGAGGGAGAGAGAGTGTGTGAGTGACAAATAGGTTTAAAAGCCCAACAGGAACTGAAACTGCTAATTAACCTTTTGTTAGAGAACCTTGTACATGTTACATTGTTCCAACATGTACTGAGACTTTTTGTCCTTCTTCCAGTAACTCTAACCGGGTTTAGAAATATCTAATAATACTTACATGAAGTCTGAGATCTTTACAATGATGGAAATTAACTCTCTGATTAGCTTCACTTCATAATTTGAAAATAACTCTAAATCAAGTTCTTTATATAAACTGTAAGTTGAGGTCAGTATGAATAGAGTAAATATACAGACTAAAAACATGCATGTTAGATTAACTGGTGAATGTACCAAGATGTTTATGTGTCACTGCGGCTCATTTAGTTACGTAACTTCAGGTAAATCTCATCACACCAACTTTCAGTCTTTAAATAACAGCGTGTGTGATGCTTCATCTTATATCGTGTTCTTAGTGCATCTTATCGTTAATGTTTCTGACACTATATCAAATGACATATTCTAATATTTAATTTTACAGTAAAATATAAATAGAATTATATATATATTTATATATGGCTCTTAGTTGAAAGAAGTGAGTGTATATTTATAATTTTGACATGATAACGAACGTGATTTTGGTAACTTGAAGTAAACTGGTTGACCAGATGTTTAAACTATTAACCAACCCTATAAGTTAATAATGAAATCCCAGTTTGTCGTCTCTCGGAGTGTTTCTTTATGATTTACAGACTTTAGTTGTGTCTTAAACACTTTAAATTATTTGTGTTAAAGTGTTGAATGAATTATATTATCAGGGTAAAGCTGCTGGGTCACATGATGTCGGAGTTTAACCAGATATATTTATGTGTAAATGAAGGTTTCCACTCGACTCAATATTAAAATCAGTTTTTATTCAGTCAGATGAACTTTAACTTCATAAAGATGCAAAACAACTTTTACTTAAAGAGACACAATAACCTGAAAGTCTGGAGGAATGTGATGTGTCAAATCAACACAGCTGTTAGAAATGATGATAACCTCTTATGTCAGTCACGGGGGGGGTTTGGCTACACACAGAGATTAAATTTATCTAATCTTTGAAATCTTGACCTTTATTTTCAGACACATTCATTTTAATGAATTCTTCTCCCTCTACAGACTCAAGTTTTGATTAAAATACATCAGCTTTGTGTCTTTAAAAGTCCCCTTGATTGGACACATACATGTTTGGACATGATCCGTCTGATCTGCACATCAGTGTAAAAACCTTTTGGATTTTTAATCCGAGTTTTATTTGATTTAATGAAGTTTAGTGAAAGTGAGAAAGACGGACAGCAATTTGTTTCTAAAGGAACAAACTGACTTTAAATTATTCTTCCATCGACGTACTTTTATTATTTTTTTATTATGACTGAATTTTTTGCGAAACTATTTACAGACTTTGAAGGAAAATGTCTGTTTGAATACAAAAATCCTTTTTAGACACACCAAACACTCTGAAATATGTTAGAATGTTTTATTTCTTTATTTTATTGACCTTACTGACCTGAAAACAAACCTTCAGGCCATTTAAGTTCTAAATCTTTAAGCTCATTTAAACATGAGATCTTTAAATGTAAACATCTGATCATGATGTTTTAATGAGACTTTCACTGATTTATTTTAAATTGTTTTGCATTTATTTGAAGACACTGAGGTCTGCACGGAGCCACGTTGGGTCACAGGGTCGTATTTTCATCACGTGTGATCTTTAATCATGAAAAGGTGGCGACCACTTGATTGTTGTGATGAGATTTAACAAAATGAATGTGAAACCTTTTCAAGGGGACGACCTGCGTTTCCATGACATCTTTCTCATCAGCCTCTTAATATCTGTTCACTGTCAGCGGGCTGAAATCTCATAAGCCAGTTTGTTTATATCAGCCTGTACCAATGATTCCATTTCGAAACATGTCACACACAAACACAGAAGCTTAATGACATCTCGCTTCCTGCACTGCTCAGAACTTGTCAGTGTCTGACTGTGGCTCAAGGGAAGACTACAGAGAGCTGATTGGAAGATGTTTTTGTCCCAAGACAGCCGTGAGATAATCCTGCTTGGCTCTTGGGGTCCGACAGGAAACCATAAAACCAATCAGGTCTTAATGTCCTTGAAGCCATCAAAGTAAACTACTGTGAGAATTGTAAGATCAGATTGATTTTATATCACAAAAAGCAGCTCTGGGTTTGTTTCCCCACCAGATTTTAGCTTAAAATGATAAAACACAAGTTTATATAATTCAAAAACTTAATATATTTATATTCAGAAGGCTGCAGAGTAAATGTCCTGAGGCACGGGTTTCTGTTTATTCTTGTGTATTTGGGGAAAATGAAAGGAAGCTTTAAATAAGATGGGATTTACACAGGAATAACAGTCAGCAGGGTTCTGAGTAATGAAGCGCTGGATCTCCTCGGAATTACAGGACACCTTTAAAATTTCCTCCTCAGCAAATAGAAGGTGAAAGAAGAATTTAAACACATTTAACTCAGGTTAGTGGTTTATGGGGAAACATTTTAACATAAACACATGCAGATTTCTTTTACATCTGCTTCTTTTCGGTTTAATTTAGTGATCATGTTAATTCAAAAATCCTAAATTTAAATCAGAAAATACACTGCTGTATTCTTTTAAACCAAATGCTCTGCTTGTGTTTTGTACATCTGGTGCTGAATCCAGCTGGAAATCAAACGTATCGGCATCAAAAAAGTTAAATAAAATAAAAAATAACATTAAAAATCCGAACTAGAGCCGACGGGCATGAGGAGATGGGATGAACAGCTTCAGCTGGCTGGTTAAATGTTTTGATGTAGTTCTGAAACCAGTTCGATTACAGAGCGTCCCTACAGGGAACCAGACTCAGTTCCATCATTCACTACAAGGAAAGTTGCTGTTTTTTCTTCCTGTTGAAGGTGAAAAAGGTGAAAAACTTACTTTTGACTATTACAGCATATAATGAGTCTACTGAAATGAAGATTCCCAAAAAATCCTGCAGAGCGAGAAAAATAATACATTTATGAGTGTGTTTGAGATTGAATCATAGTTTATGTTCCTGAAGCAGTTTGGTGAGTTTTTGTCTGAACATTTATTCATTTTATTAAATTAGTTTGACTCCTTCAGTCGAGTCCTCCTAAAGGTTTAATCCCCTCCTGAACAACAACTTATCCACCGTGCAGGTTTGGATCAGCGTCCACATAGCGACTCATGCGTTCCTTTAAACCTTTACAACATCTTCGTGTCGTGTCACAGTAAGCTACAGGCTTGTTTTACACGAGCAGGTGTTTCCTGCACGTCGACACCTGACAGGTATTTGTTTAGTTTTACGTTTTAGAGGCCAGCAGGAAGTGAGTCAAACTAAAACCTAAATGAGGGATTTGACTTCTAGTTTCTTCTGTGGAAATTAGAAATAGACTTCAAGTTACTAGTTAAAGTTATTTATTATTAATCCATTAACAAAAAAATTCTAAGAAAACATTATAATATAAACAATATTTTAGATCAGATCCTGTTTCAGAACTCACATGTCAAATGAATCCTGCATAAGAATATTACAGTATTTATAAAAATACAGAATTTTAAGTACAAATACTTATATCTGAAAACATAAAAATATTTCAACAAAGAAACAATTTGTAAGCAGAAGTTTTTTAGTAAAACACATAAACACTTCCAGCTGTATAAGTTACCAAAACAAACAGATTTAAATGTAAGTTCAGTCAAATACAATGACTCTTTACATTGATTGTGCTATTTACCTTCTTTGGTGTAGAAATTAGATATAGATCTGTTTTCAGCTAATTACTGTTTTATTGTGTTTTATAGTGTTTTTTTATGTTGTTGTGAGCAGAAAGAAAATTCCATCTGAACAACAAACTGATGGAAGATGAACTTCTGATTAAATCTGAGATAAACTTGTTACATCTCATAAAGTCATTGATTTTTTTATTAGTTTAATGAAGAAGGATTGTGTCCATGTTTCCAGGTGAATTTTATTACGGTTGATTCAGTTATTATCTTACAGAACAATTTAATATGACTCAGTTTTGTCTGAAATGCCATTAATGTTAAAATTATTTCTATAAATGTCCCATCGCTCTATTATATTTAAATATTTAGTGATGTCATCGATCTTTCTGTTGGTCTTTCAACATTCAAATCAGCTGATAAATTAATCACCTGCATCGTGTGTGTTTTAATTATTCACTCTGAAAAACTGAAACACAAGAAAAGCATTAAGAAGCATTTAAAATGTGGTCAAGAATCTCTGAAGCTGCTTTAAAACAGAGTTTAACATTTAAAACATCAGACTATTTACATGAATATTCCACATGATTTTTTTATTTATGGAGATGTGTTTCAGATCTAATCACAGCTGAAAGTGCTGCAGGTTAAAGAGCACGCTGATGTACAGCCTTACCCTGCATGCCTGTGGGGCCGAAGCCTTGACGGGTCAGGAAAATGGCGTGATCGTGGTGTTCGGCGTGATCAGGATCGCCTTTCTGTTGCACAAAGGCCCAGCGGCACACGTTCTCCAGACTCCGTGACGGGTTTCCTCTTTCAATGAGGCTAATGGACTAACAAACAAGAAACAGAATAAACATGATTTCACATGGATTCTTTTTTACATATGAATTACTTCCATTAGAGACATGAATTGTTCTGATTCTTTGGCAGGAAATGTCGACACAAAGTGAAGAAAAGAAAATATGTAGATGGCAAACAGATTGTTTTACCTCTAACATCTAATATTCTACATCTATATTGTCCCAGAGTGAAACTATTTATCATATTTTTGTATGAACTTGGGGAGATATTCAGTTCTGGATGTTTGACCAAATAAATGTGTTAATATGAGGGGTTTTGTCTTGAACAGCTGATTTCTCACCATCTCTTATTAAGTTTATTTGTTCATATTTGAGTCTCTATATTTGCTAAAAATGATTTAAAGTCAATGAAAAACATTTAGTAGCAAATTTAAAAAATATTGTAAAACTCACTTTGGCATACCCCAGCATGATCATCCGGACCAGAACCACGTTGATGTGGACCCCCAGGGACTCGTCATGGTAGATCTCGTTCACCTGAAGAAGCAGAGTGAAGATGTTCAGTTATTTACTCTATGAATCTGCATCATGATGATGGTTCATCCTCCATCCTGCTACGTCAGAGGTGAGTGTAGGAACCGACCCAAATCACCACGAGTCCCTGTAATCCCAGACCTGAGTACCAGTTACAGGGACATTCTGACAATAAATACAGTGTGATGAGGCGTTCAATCATCTGGGTTTGGTTCTGTTAAATTCATGGAGGTCTGAATCCAAATATGTGTCTCAAACTGTGGAGAAAAGTCTATAATTAAAAGTTATAATTGATCCAGAACCACCGACCAGATGATTGGATCAGAAGATCTGACCAAACCAGATGTAGCGATAACATCTGCATGTATATCAGTACATTACAGTAACATGAGAAAGGTTTAAATATTCATTTAAATCTATAATAATTCAGTCTTGTGTTTGTGGGTTAGTTTATTGGTTTTCGGGTTTATGTTCTGCTTGTAGTATCTGTTAGTTCACTAAGTCTCTGTTCAGTAGTGTCCAGTTCTGCTCCTCGTGGGTCAATATTCTACATGTCCTCGACTCCAACACACCTGGTTCAGTATCTTCTTACATTCTGAAGAAGAAGAAGTCTGTTCATCCACTGATTCAGACCAGATTACACACCTGTGCTCCATCTGCCAATCACCCCAGCAGTAATCCCTCCTCCCTGTAGACGCTGTACTCAGGTCTCTGTGCTAAGAGTGACAGTTTCCTCCAACCCTGTAACTTTTGGTTCGTGCTGTTTTAGGATTTGTTGTAGTTTTTTTTCAGCTTCCCTTTTGTTTATTATTTTCAAGTTCATGTCCTCATTATGACGCCATCCAGGAATCTAAAGGTCATTTAATTCTACATGATATAATTACAGTGATTTTTAAACGCTGTAGAGAAGCCACGCCTCTTCAACACATGGAGTGGAACGATTTTATTGACAGCTGACCTTTAAAGTTTGTGTGGTTACCCATCAAACACTTCAGTGTTGTAGAGCAGTAAAATAATCGAGCGAACATTGAACAGCGAGTCTGTGAACAAACTGACATCTTGTTCTGCTCCACGCCAGAGTAAACGAGAGGGTCTAATTATCTTCCAGGAGAAAGAAGCCTCGCTGTGGCTTTCATTTGCTTTGGGTCAGTGATTTCTCACTAAACTTATCTGTCTCACTGCACCATCTGTTAGTGTTCTCCTCAGAATAATAAAAAAGAAGAGTCCAGCAGGGTATAATGGCTTGTTTAACTGTTCTGAGCAGCACCTCAGTCACTGAATCAGGAGGAGAGAATCCATACTGTCATGTTCCTTGAGATCCAGAGCTTTTTTTTTTTTTAACAACTTGAGGCTTTGATGAAACAATTTTTCTGGATGTGATAAGCTCTAGAAATGGGGGGTCTTTGAAGGGAAAAAATATTAAATTGTGCAGATTCTACTCTCTACTTGCAAAGCAGCGTCAGTTTCTCCCTCAGGGAGATTTAAAACGACATCAAGTGTTATCGCACGCTCCGATCTGCTCAATCTGAAAACGTTGTTGCTGCAATTTCTTAACAGCTTCCACCCTGCAGTTACAGCAGGATTCATTCCTTCTCACACATGTTCAGAGTTTAGACACACAACTCCACCGTACTGACATGCAGCTCTGAGTAACTGCAGTGCATCACTGGAGGGAAGCAGAATATTGATGAGGGTTGTAATTGATGACACACATTTCATTGACACTCACACAGAGATGTCCATGTAAAAACTGATGAGTGAATATGTCATTCAAACATCAGGGTGTCCAGGAGACTCTATGCATTCATTATTACCAGTAGAGAAAAGCAAGCTGCATAAAATCAATGAGCTGAAATGTGTTTTGATTTGGAGTCTCTTGGAATTCATTTTGTTTTTCTGCAGAACTTTTTTTCCATTTTAATTTACTTGTTTTTATTTTCTTATGGCCAGTGTGTCTCTTTGGAACAATTTCCATTTATAGCTGTTAGAATCTTTTAGTGATAAAATTCACTTTTAAACAACAATTATAAAGTTGCTTTGACAAATATGAGACACTTGGGGAGTGCAGACCACTCCCAACCCGAACATTTCCCCTAAATTTAATTTAAGCCTAAAACTAATATTTCTAGAACATTACTCGACCCCTTGATGATAAAAAAATCATTCTCTCAACATTTGGAAACACTTTGACATCCATGAGTTCAATAGTTATTGATGAAGACTTCAGTCTGCACAGTCCCGATCTTTCTGCATCATACAGAGAGAACATATGTTTGTCTTCTACATGTTAGTTCTAGAGGAAAAAGGAAGATATTGTGGGAAAAGCTGAACTATAAAATAAGTAGAATTTATAAAATCAAACACATAATAAAGACTGAATCCTACGTGAACCACAGTTTGACGTAAGAAGCAGACAGCACGTCTGATGACAGCCAAACAGAATTTGGCAAAAGATCCTTTCATAATGCTGCAAAATGCTAAATTTATTTTCAGCTCGATTCCCTGACAAATGTGTCTCAGGAAGGCTGGAAAAATACTGAAAAACCTTTCAAGCGTTGCAGAAAAGCAAATACACTTCCTAATTTAAATCCTATTTCCAAAACCTTATTTTATATTTTAAAGAAATGGTTCTCGTCCAGCAGTTTTTGGAGCACTCTTTGTTAACCCATCCATGCTTCCGTGCACACAGACGGGTCCATTAGGGAATGTTTCAATGTGGAGAGCTGAGCTCAGTTTAACAAACTGCTGACTGTGAGCTACATGGAATTGGACATCACTAATCCTCAATATCACAAATTCATCAAAATCAGGCGAAAAATACCAACAAACAGATAAACAGAGACTGTTGGTGCAGCAGATTCATGGCCATAGTCTCATATAATGAGTTTTAAAAAGCCCATATGGTCCAGTAGAACTTGTTACATAGTTACCACAGTGGTGAGTGTTAGTTTAGCTGAGCTCAGAGTCTTAATCTATAAGCTTAACCTATGCATTTCATTAGAATGTGACTCTACACCAGCGGTGTAATGGGAACTGTGTGATGGATTAAAGGAGACTATAGAGCTGCTGATTCACTACCGTGTTCAGAAAACTAGAATCACACTCAGATTTCAGCTCAGTACAACATACAACCTGAGAAATTACCACAAATATTAGATTATATCCAAAACTGAACATAAACAACCAGGTAACTGTTATTAGTTCTATAAGACTCATTAATAGAGTCAGAATTCAGACCTGGTTCACAACATAGAAACATCAAGTTACTGTAAACTGGAGTGAAGATCTGATTTACCTTAAACTGAAGAACTGTTCAATTAAAGCACATCCATCCATCCATCCATCCATCATCCATCCATCCATCCATCCATCCATCATCCATCCATCCATCCATCCATCCATCCATCCATCCATCCATCCATCCATCCATCCATCCATCCATCCATCCATCCATCCATCCATCCATCCATCCATCCATCCATCCATCCATTCCTCATACACCATACCACCTCAGCTGACTCTTTTCAATGAGGAGGAGCAGTAGCTCTACACCAAGCTCCTCCTTAATGATGGAGCTCCTCCCCTTATCTCTGAGGCTGAGCCCAGCTGCCCTACAGAGGAAGATCATTTCAGCCACTTGTATCTGGGATCTTCTTCTTTCTTCTGGTTCATATCTTATGACTATAGATAAGAATGGAAACACAGATGGAGCATTAATCAAGACCTCTGTCTTTTGACTACATCACCCCCCCCCCCCTACCCCAAAAAAAAAAATTAATGGATTAACAGGTTTGTTACTGCAGATGAAGCCCTGATCTGTCTATTTAACTCAGATTTATATCTATACAGTGTAACATCTTGAGGTAGACTTTCTCACTGCTTCTAATATTGATTCAGAGGGTGGTGTGGCCTGAAGGTGTTATTTGGATAGATAATGGAAGTGGACACAACTTTTCTGGGAAAACGTTTCATGGAGATTGAGGGGGTGTGTAATAACGTTCCCTTGACACTTTCATGAAAGATGTGAAGCAAACATGAAGCTTTTATCGATCTCTGACAGTCTGAGAGAGAAACGGATGACAGCAGACACAGAAACATCACCGCTGTCTCTATATCTGCACAACAGAGAAGGAAAATACAAAAACTATCCAAAAACAGAACGGATACTAAATCTTTACAGTGTCTCCTTAATTTTAAGAGGTCAAAACAGAAGAGCAAAAAACAAAATTTAGAAAACGGAAGGAAGCAAACATTTAACTAGAAACAGACGAATGGAGCTAAAAGGAGTGAGAAGCTGCATGTTTAAGAAAGACTGAAGCAAAAGGTTAAACAGATGACTAAAACAGTTACAGTCCAACAACACAAAAAGACAAAGACATGCAGAAGAGACTGAAGACAGCTCCTGCAGTAATACTTGGTTTTTAAAGAACAATATCTGAAGATGAAAACAAAAACCGAATTCACACAACTCACTCTTTAAATGCTACGCCTGAGCACTAACAAGTAAATACAAGCAACAGATATTATATTAAATGTACGAGTTTCCCTGGACAAGAAGTTTTTGTTAGTTAAATTGGTGTCCTTCATAAACAGACAAGACAAATCAGTGCTAACATACAAGCTCATTAAATGCTGCAATCAGTTAGAATTCTCTCAAGAATGTGTATGTAAAAGAAGAGAGGCTCAGTTTTAATTAGCAAGAGAAATCAAAGCAGGAAAAAAGGAGGATGGGCGAAGAGAAGCAAATAAATAACAGGATAAACCTTTAAAAACAGAAAGCAGGAAGATGAGCAGAGCTGGAAAAGAGCAGGGAAAATAGAGAAATGACAATATGAAGAAGTTTAAAATAGAGCAAAGTGAAACGGATGAACATAAAAAGGATGAGACATTAGAAAGAGGAGAGAGGAAGGGAGAGGCTGAGAGGGGGAGGATATAAGAATAGCCTTTTGGATAGAGGCACCATAAATATATACACAAATCTATACTGTATTTAGGAAGGGCAGAAGGGATAAGAAGAGTAAAGAAAAGTGTGGGCGGAAGAGAGGAACAGCAGAGAGAAGAGTGGAAACTGAGGAGAAGCAGAGAGGAGACGAGATAAACACAGTTAGTCCAGATGGACGGACACAGTTGGCTGAATTTAGAGGTTGTCAGTCACAGTAACTGGTATTCAGACGGTGTGCTGCCTTCTGTAGGAATCTCTGCTGGAAATCAACATCTGTATCTGCAGACTATCACCAGGTCACAGCTCTACATCTCCAGCTGACTCAAAGATGACCAAAAGATAAAAAACATAACCTGCTGGTAAATCATTAGATTAACTTCTATCACACTCGCTCTCAGCTGACAAAGTCTTTTAATATTTCTTTTCCCGTGTTTGAGCCCGACAACATGCCATCTAAGACACAAGACCAGTAGAGTTTGTATGTGGTACACCATTATCTCCAAACCTCCCCGGTGCACATGGTGAGACTTTCATCACCTGCTGCCTTGTTGCTGAGTAACTGCAGCAGCTTATTGAACAGCTCCCTTCTGCAGAAAGCACAAACACAGTTGGGTAAAAGTGTTGGACCTGATCTTCCCTCCAAATGAGAATGTCTCATTATGAGAATGCTTCACTGTGCTTTCCAAAAATTGTGGCACAAACACCCATATTTTTCAGCAGCTGCAGGGTTTTTCTGTCAGCTTGATGAGCTAATGGCCCCATGAGACAGTCAGAGTCTGAATCGATTGTTAAACCACCATGAAATGGATTGTGATGAAATGCTCTGCTGATGTGAAACTATATTCATAACAGATGCAAAGAGAGACCAGAATGCCCCGTTAGCAGTCCGATGACACTCTCCTTTGTGTCTGAATGGCCAATTATTTCAGTTTCAGTCGATACAAAACTGAAGTGCAGAACGGTGAACTCACCTAAAATACTTTGTTATTAACACTGAGAATTCATCCGTTCAGATCCTTTCAGATAAAAAGCACCACACAAACTTTAATACACCGTGTCTGTGCTTTAAAAATTAGCATTTTATAAATGCTAAAGCAAAGATCTGGACTCAATTCTACAATAATTCAATATATAAAAGTGAATAAATTAAACAATTTAAATAATCTTACTTGGCTTAATAATTATATCAACAAAGATTAAATTTACTTTTTTTTTTTTTTTAAAAGTCGACATGACTTTTATTTGGACTGAATAATTTACAGATAAATCTAAACTGAATAAAGAAAGTTAACCCTAAAAAAACTCACTAAATTTTATATTATTTTTCTAACACTGGTACAAAAATAATTAGATTTATTTTATCTAACCCTAACCCCCAAAAGATACAATTCTAATACCAAAAAGTTTAGAGGCAAACGCAGGGATGCTGAGACCTCGGGAAGGGGGGTGGGGGTGAGTGGTGGGGTTAAAGTAAAAATCAAGTTAAAAAATGTAAAAGTGCATAAACCCATATTTTATTCCCAGTAGAACATAAACAACATATCGATTGTTGAAACTGATTTTTTAACAATTTCATAGCTTATTTTGAATTTGATGGCAGCATCTCAAACAGATGAAAAAAGGGTAAAAAAAAAAAAAAGCATCAAAAGTAGCTGATACATTCTAAAAACTAAAAAAAAGCAAAAACAGAAATGAAAGGAAAATGCTTCATTTTCCAGCATTTGACTAACAAAATTAGAAAATCTGTCCATTAACTTAATTTGAGACACTGTAAAAGATGTCAGCTGATGGCGATTTATCAGCGAAATAAAAAAAATACAAAAAATTTACATTAAAACTGAAATAAAACTCGGCTTGAATCTAGAAAGATAAAGGAAATGGACTGAAAGAGATGATGGACTCACAAGAAGACCAACAAATTCAAGAAACAAGAAATTTGAAGGATGTCAAAGTTGACATGTGTCCTGTCAGATGCTTGAGAGGATGGTGATGCTGCTCGAGGTTCATCAGCATCTAAAGTTGCTGACAGACAGAAGAGTCAGCAGCTAAAACTTGTTACAGATCAGCAGCAGAAACACCCACTTTACTATAACTGCCCACTGTACACACAAATAAAAGAATCAAAATCTGTTACATATTCTAATAATGTTCTACGTCATTTTAACAACCCAGGAGTTCAATAATAATAATATAATAATATCAATTTTCAAATATCCTTCAGCTTTACATTTAATTTCCTTGTTTAATTTGGACAAACAATCTGAAAACTGAAATGTTGGTACACGTTTTCCAAAACACTCAAAATCCTTCATTTACTGATGTCAGAACTAAAAAAAACTATAACTATTACTTTTAATCATGTGCGTACAGCAGAGAATCCTTAACTGAACATATAAAACACATTTAAATCTGGGTGGCATCCTGAGTTCTTTCAGTATTTGTGGTGATTTTCACAGCAGCAGCTGAATATGATTTATTCTCTTAAGATGTATTTATATATGTAAATAAACCCAGTTAGACTATATTTGGAGTGCATTAGAGCAGAAAAGCAGCTTTCTGTTGGGGTCTTTAAGCTTATGGTCCTGTAACATACGAGTGCTGCATCACAGTCAGGAGAAAAATCCCAAACCTTTCCAACAATCACTAATAATTAACACAGAACAGCTGACTCTGCATGTTTATGGATTTTGATCAGACACTTCTGAGAACTGACTGTTCATTGGACATTCTAGTTCCAGTTAGTGTTGAAATAATGAATTTTAAAAGGACGTGTATTACTCATAGAACCTGTAATATGTTCATGTTATATTGTGTCCTGCACAAACATTTAAGATTAAAGACATTTTTACACACGCAGCCGTCAAACCAGCAAATAAAAACCTGAAGTGACTCACAATGTTCATTAAAGTCAGGAGGTAATTCTGCACATGCTCCTTGCCATGGAATCGAACCACCGAGTCATCAACTCCCAACAGGATTTCAATGTTGTAGTCATCCTCGCCTGCGTCTCGGCGGCGGCGCTGGACTGTCTCATTGACCTGCTGGATCACTGATTCCAGAGTCCCGGGAACATCCAGTTCTGGATCTGCACAAGGGACAAAATATAAGAGAAGAGTTCAGACATGACAGATGAATCACATGACACATGAATCACATGACACATGAATCACATGACACATGAATCACATGACACATGAATCACATGACACATAAATCACATGACACATGAATCACATGACACATGAATCACATGACACATGAATCACATGACACATAAATCACATGACACATGAATCACATGACACATGTTTTAAAATCCATAAAGAAACACTGTTTTTTCTTGCTTCATGCTTTCAAGCTATAATTCATCCACAACTGCAAAATATTAAAATAATTAAATACAAATCTCTGGTGTTATGAAGCATTAAATCAGGTCTGGATGTTCCTGGTATCTGCTGCATGGACTGACACATGTTTCAGTGATTGTTTATGATACTTGGTTGCTGGTTGTATTTTATGTTTGACGTGCACAAACAAACCAAACTAAAGACACACAGAACACGTGGAATCAGGAAAACATGGAGGAACAGAGAGTCTTCTTGTCTTCACGTCTTCATTCTGTTCTGACTGTTGTGGCCTTGAGTTTAAGTTTTGTTGCGTAAACACCCTGATACAGAAAAGCCAACGTGAAGACATTAAAATGTGGCGAGGCGCGGTTTCGGTTAAACCGCTGCACATGCACGGGTCACTCACACTACTGTTAATGCATCATGATGTGATGTGCTGCCACATTCACAAACTCTTTCTACTTAAAGCATGAAACGTTTTTACAGCTCACAGATGATCCTTTCTGGATAAAATGAGATCTGACTTCAAAGCAACCTTCAGTCTTTATTCTATAAGAAAACAAAGCAGATGATCAGACTTGACAGCGTTCAGGTTCTTCTGAACTCTGTCCTACAACTAAATGAGTCCAACATACTGAAGATGCTCCTCTTTGATGGAACGAACTGCCAGAACTTAACTTTTCTCTAATATGTCTTAGCCTTACACTCTGACAGTACAATATCTCCCTGAAACCAATAAAAACTGTGCTGATAATAAATCCTTTATCTCTGTAGGAGCGACTCGCATTCTGAGATCTGAATCTGTGGCCACAAATATCCAAAACATCTTCTACACTTCCAGCTGGGAGCGCAGAGGACTGAGCGTTCAATCATAATGAGTAAATTAACAATCCTTCCTCTGGGCGTTAGCTGGTGGGTTGATCATTTCAGATCTGAGCTGCAGGTTTAAATCCAGCAGGGAAAATCATGGCAGCAATTTAAGGGAATCCCCGTGACATCTCTGAGTAAGAACTACAGAAACGCTGTCATTATACTCACTGCTTGTTTTGTTTGGTTTCAACCACAGGGGAGAATTTTACCTTTGTTAGATTAGTACAGTCTTAAACTGAAATGGGATTGAAAAGGTTCCCCCCTCGGTTGCAATCTGAGTTTAATACAGAGGCTCCAACAGAGTTTTATTATTTCAACTTTTATAAAACATTCTAGTAATGAGAGAACAAGAACACTAGTTTACAACATAAAAAGATTCCAGTAACTTTATATATTTAATAAACCATGATATTCTTTAAACTATGTGTAAATATTAAAACAAAAATTTCCATCTCTGTTATTTAAAAATTCTTTGTTCCTTTTTATGAATTTGTGAGATCTTGTAGTTTGTTTCTGTCCCACACTGAAACAAACTTTTTAAAGAAAATCAATCAGACTTGAATATGTAAAACGGTCACAGCAACCGTTTTGTGTCATCAGCAGGTGGCGCTACGCTGTGAAAAACATTTAAAAGTATTTGGCAACCTTAAACTAAAAGAGTCACTTTGATGAAAAATAAGAACAAAATCTTTCCATCTTGTATCAGTCATTTAGGGCATCAGAACTGATTCCCATCTGGAAGTTTCACAAATAGGTATCTGTCTGTTTTATTTTATTTTGGAAGCTGAACTTCTTTAGGCAAGTATGATAAGAATGATGAAACACTGATTTGCATGGAAACAGCTAAACTTATGAAGTCTTTTCCACCGAGACTCAGAGCTTCTCTCTTTCCTGTTGCTCGTCCCATCAGACTGGAAGCATGTTGACGTCCTCAGACAGATACGGGACATGTAGTAGTGTCAACTGTATTTATTTAATATACTGACTCTTTCTGTCGATTCTACACATAAAGCCCTCTCTTTCCCAGCATGCAATGCACATTGTAATATCATCAGTACCATCTTAATACTGTGCAGCTATATTTAAAAGCTCCTCGCTTCCTCATAACAGTTTTGATTAGTGTTTTCAGCAATTCAATTATTAAAACACTGAAGTATAAAGTACTACATAACAACTATAAAATGTTAGTTAAAACCTTACAAGACGAAACCTGTCGCTCACAACATGATACACACAGATACTTTAAATTATGACATCAATTATTATGACATCAATTACATCAATGTAATTGATGGATGGATGATGATGGATGGATGGATGGATGGATGAAGGATGGATGGATGGATGGATGGATGGATGGATGGATGGATGGATGGATGGATGGATGAAGGATGGATGATGGATGGATGGATGGATGGATGGATGGATGGATGGATGGATGGATGGATGGATGAAGGATGGATGAAGGATGGATGGATGGATGGATGGATGGATGGATGGATGGATGGATGGATGGCAATGACATCAACAATTATTATGACATCATGGGATCATATGACATCAGGGGAGCAGATGACATCATGGGAGCAGATGACATCATGGGAGCAGATGACATCACAGGAGCAGATGACATCACAGGAGCAGATGACATCACAGGAGCAGATGACATCACGGGAGCAGATTACATCACGGGAGCAGATGACATCATGGGAACAGATGACATCATGGGAGCAGATGACATCATGGGAAACAGTTTTACTCAGACTTGATGTACATGGAGCAGAGAATGAGAGAGAAGCTCAGAGGACAACTGAGTGCAGAAAAACTGAAATTTCTAAATATTTTTAGTCTGAATCAAGATGAAATGTGTCAAGAAAATTGGCTTGTGTGAGACATCTGTCTGAAAAGGTTAAAGTGTTTTCTTATGGAGCTGATGGCCTCAGGTGCAAGTCCTGCAGGGAGACCAGCAGCATGTGAGTGTGATGGTTCACTCTCGAGACTTTTTTTACTCTAAACCTTCAGACTGAATTTACAATCAACGTGAGGTGGGTCTGAAGAGAAACCCTCACTGCCAGATAGCACAGACTCACAACTAAATACAGGCTTTATGGAGCCCATTTACAAACAAGCTGCATGAAGTCACAGTTAGACTGGATGTTTGTGGTCAAACGTTTGAATGACCCTTAAAATAAAATCTGATCATGTCAGATGAGTCTGAATTAAAATCTTTACCCTTCAACCATGTGAGATCAAATTAAAAATGAATTTTAGCATCAACAGCTGTTCTGTTTAAACAGCTGAGCAGGAAATGTTTTGGTTTAGTTTTCACTTTATCAGATAACTGAATACAAACTCTTCTATAAAGTGTGAATAAATAAACTGATTCCAGTCAGAGACTCTTGTGTTTGAAGGTCTGGACCTTAAAAAAAAGAAGCAGAAAAAAAATAGCTTCTTGCCAACAGCTCCTCAGAGCTCCATGAATTACCCTTAAATAAATACAAGATTAAAGATAAAAAACTGTCTTAGATTTCATCTATAGCGAGTGAAGATACTGTTCTGGCAAACTCGTGGAAATCTTGAGCCATAAATAAAAGCTCGGGCCATTTTTCATTTTAGCCGGGATGCTTATGGCCTCAGACAGGGCCGGTGATTGAGTGGAGAGGGAGCTAAAATAAATAGAAAGAAATGGCTGCCACCTCAGCTGTGGCCCGTCTCCGACAGAGTTGGGATTGTGGAGCACATTCCTCCTCTCCGCCGCTCCCGTCATGACACAGGCATTCTTGTGCCGCTGGCCAGCTCCCTCCTCCCTCTGCTGAATAAACAGGCTTTCTGAGATCCCCACTTCAAACGCACAGGACTTCCCCTCAGCAGCGCTCCTTAAGACCACTAGTGTGTTTCATTCAGCAGCAGCCTTGCCCCACCCCGGCCCAAAACCCAGTCCCACGGGAGCCCCCGCCATGCCAAGGCATCAGCCCAGGAGACGAGGCCCCTGGCCAGCGCACGCCCACACGTGGCACCGTGCAGCAAGGTGGCAACGAGGCCAGCCAGAGCCGCCGCAGGCTAAAAATGGCTCACAGGTAGGCGACAGGCAGCTAACTCTCCATCAGCCAGCAGTGGAAATCTACTGTCTGCTGTGATGGCATTAATACAGACTTCAGATCGTTCTCAGTGTTCCTCAGTGAAAGAACTCTGACCTTCTGCCATGAAGACAATATTATCTGTGTAAATGCAAAGCCTCCTATGTGATGACAGAAATCTATCTTTCTAAACATTATTACATCTGACAGGAACTGATGTCCTGGTTAATGAGAAGATACACAGTACGTCTCACAGGCAACAACAAACAGCATCTTACATTAAAACACAGCTTGTAAAACTTTTATCTATTTTTACAAATCAGGACAGGCCAAAGTAAGAGAGCAGTAAGAAGGAAACACTCTTCTACGAGCTGAAAATAAAATCTGTCCTGTAGCAAAACTAGTAAAAGGTGAAACAAAGTGGGTCATAAAGTTCAAGGGAGTGTCACTGACTCCTCCCACAGGTGAGAAACATCAAAACAAGATCATTTTACATAAAGACAATGAATGATTTGATGAAGTTGGTGTTAAAGTAGCTTGTTTAACTCAGATGATGCTCCTACAGGTAAAGAGATGACAAACAAAGGGAGTGTAACACCTGAGCAGTTAGGCTCCTCATTAAACCTGCTCACTCTTATGTTTCTATATGTTTAAATCTAAAAATATTAACACTTTATTTCTGAAGTGATGCTCATGAGAAAACGTGAACTGAATCCTCAATCATATAAGAACAAGTTAGAACATCAGCGTTTACAGACAGTGATTTAAACTGCGTTAATGACATGTGGGAGCGATGCCTGCATCCTGAACATAACGTGTCAAACGGGGTCGAGCAAAGGCAAGAATTAATTTCAAATTAATCTGGTAATTAATGTAGAGGTCAATAGAGCTGAAAACCTTATGGAGGACCCACATAGTGCAGAACGCTCCGGTTCTGGTTCTGGCTTCGGTCTGGTGACCTACTTTAATACAGCATTTAAAACAGAATAAAGTCTTTAGGGTTTACTTGAACTCCAGATACACAATGAAGCTGATGTAAGTTGGCTGACTGTATAACCGTTACTATGACAACGTGTCAGCAGCTACGTGCTTCCTACATGTAACACTTCTCTTTGTGTTTAGTTCAGTACATTTTAAGCACTTTTATTTAACGAGCTTCTTTCATGTCTGTATAGAGACGTTTCACAACTTGGAAACTTCAATGTAGCAAAAAAAACTAGAAAGTGAAATAAGAGTCTGAATAATTTGGTTATTTTACACTTTAAAATTGTTTCATAATTTAATATGATGTTAATGATTTTTTTCTTCTTGTTTTTAGACTAATTTTGTATTATCTGTCCAAAGACTACAGATAAAAAAATCTCCCTGTGTCTAAATCTGGAACATTTCCACTAACGTCTTCTGTGCTCTCTCTGTTAAATAAATAAAATAATAATCTTCTTTGATTATTCTCCTGCTGGTCCATCTGTTAAAATGGAAATGATTATTTAAACTATTTTACATGAACATATGCTACAACTGACTAACATATTAGAGGGAATATGTTGAAATACGATGATGATTTTAATTATGGGACATAATTTTATCAGAATTAACAGATATTAGTCTGTCCTGCTTCCTGCCTTCAGATACCTGATTTTACAGTTTCATGAATTTATAGCAGTCATATTATAAATCATGTAATACTTTAAAAGGAACAGTGATAACTTTCCCTGGGGGTTATGTGTTTGCTCCGGCACCTCAGCAGCTCATCCTTACAGTCTGGAAGGAAAACTGTTAACTGATTGGTCCAACGGCCTGCAGGTAAAAAAACACTAAGGTTTAATAATAAAACATTGGAAGGAAGAAGCCGATAAGTGTTATTTTTATAACACTTGACAGATTTTATTAATGAGGTGGATTAATAGGTGATTTAAATGATTAAATGGAGACTAAACTGGAGGAACATGTACGTTTTTAGAATTACTGTAATTTGTGATGCTTGTAGACCTGAAACGTTCCACTAAGCTACTAAATCTCTGCTGAGTAAAAAGGTTTTATGAGGCTGGTGGACTGACGCCTGATGAACCAATTAAAACACTGGATTTAATGCAGAATAAGCTTCATGAGGCAGGTTGGTCCCTTGTGTTATCAGGATGTGACAGAACACGGTCCTAATCAGGTAAAATAGTTTCTCTTTCTTTGGTCTTTAAGTACAATAATAGATGAAACTGAAAAAATAAATGAAATAAATTTCAAGAATAAAAGATTATGTGGCAAAAAAACTTGTTCAAACCGCACAAGATATCAATAATTGATCATCATTATGAGATAATTGAATGTGATAATGTTATACTGCTCTAATTACAACTAATTGTAGATATTATATTTCCAATGTTCCACATGCCATTAAGAGTAGCTGAGATGCTAAAGCACACGGAACATCATGATGACAGAACAGAAAAAAAATGTTTAACTTTAACCACAAACACGTCTTTCTGCAGATAATCCTGTTTCTTTCTCTGTTTTTTTCATCTGGATTCTAATTTCAACTTCCCTCCAAACAGCAAACGTTCTCCTTTCTGCATGTGCTGAGATTTCAAAGTCGAATGAAGCAGCAGGTAACTTAGTGTTGGCAATTTGCCGTGTCATGTCAGGGAATTTTGGACTTCCTGGGGCTCATAAAACCGACAATAATTACATAGAATTTTATGACAGAGTCATTAATCTATTAAAGGCATAAGTCTTTTTCTTCGTTTTCTCAATTGTGTTGAAAATCAAGTGCTGACAGCAGAAACAAGAGCAGCGTAATTACCAGGAGCTCGCCACAACAGGACAAAACATGCTGGCTGAAGCACTTCACAAGGTGGAGACGCCATGCAGCGTTCTGGTTCAGAGCTGCTGTGTGATTTTAAAAAGGGAGGTCTGTGTGTCTGTGAACATTTTCTGTGGCCCACCTGAAGCTCAGAATGACTAGAAACAGGCTGGTAGGGAGGTGAGGGCATATAAAAGCAACACTCCTGCTCCCACTGGGCCCGTTATTAAACCATCACTAATGGCTCCGGGTTCTGGCTGGTTTATCCAACAAACTGGGACTCAGACCACAAATATAACAGAACAGTGTGATATGAAGAAAAATCTCAGAACACATTAGTAGTTATATTCTTATAGTACTTTCACCATTGTATGTATAAAAGAACACAAAACTACTTGTTAACATGATTTAATGATATTTCATCCACATCCATAATTTTAGAAAAAAGAACCTAAAGAGAAAAAATGTTGTTTAAAGGAAAATGGTTTGAATTTATTTTTAAATATATTGATTTAGATTTATAGAAGGCAGATTAACAAGCTCACAAGCAGCTAATCTAAATGTTTCCCAGTCCGAAAAATATCCAGTTAGTTTAATGTAGGTGTCAGTAACATAACTCCAAAATGTTACTTACTACTTCTGTACTTAATCAAATCCTCACAAACTGGAGAAGTATTTCTGCTAATCGAATGAGCCACGTCAGCCAGCAACATTTTATCTGCATCTTTTTTCTTTCCTCCTGCTTTAACTTACAATTTAATCAACAAAACTTGAACTTCTTTTTTTCTTATTTCCTAAAAGGAATCTGAAAAAGCAAAGAGGTTTTGCTGTTAATGAAAACGCTTCAGCTTGTTAAAGTCTTTTCATTCAATTTTATCAGCACTTTTAATACTCATCTGACAGAAAATATTTTTTAAAATCTATAATGTGACTTTTAATAAAAGCTGCGTTTTCATTTCCTGGTTTTGCATCTTTGGAGCAACATGAAGAGAAACATGATGCACCCATGATCCATCCTAACCTGTCAGTCTCAGGAGAAACCAATCCAGATAAAGGTGAACTTAACAAGGTTCTGACCCAAAGTCAAGTTAACAGTGTGTTTACGGGGAGCAGGAACTCAGCACTTCGTCTCAGATCTGGTCTCTCAAAACGAAGGTGGTTATGATTCATAGTTTTATTCTGCTGCATGATTTAAAACACATAAATAAAACGTCTGGAGCCGAATCTTTGTAACCAAGGACACAATTTAGTTTCAACAACTCAAAACAGTTTCAGATGAAAAACTGGCAAAATTTAGAATCAGTTTTAAAATGTGCAGCTTGTTTTTAAAGGAACAAATGTGAGCAGAATTCTAAGGACTAAAATATTCATGAAAATATTTTTGCTGAGAACAAAAGATTTTTCACACTCGCTCTGGAAGTCTGTTTTTCTGAGTCATTTCGTGAGGATGAACCGTCTTTGGGTTTAATTCTGTTTTCCTCCTGCGTGTTAAATCTTTTCTGTGTCCGTTGAAGGTCAGCAAAGTTTAAATTCACAAAAAAACAGATTAAATAAGTTTCCTCTTCATTATCACTTATCTGCATAAACATGAAGTTCATTTACATAATTAAACATAACTAAACGCTCACAGAAGGAGGAACTGCCTCATTACTCATGTTACAACAGTTTCTTAAAGAAAACAACTACAATCTGTTTCAAAAAAGTTTCTAAATGTCAAACAATTAAGGAAATTTCATCAGGTTGAAGGCAACATTTCTGGTGCTGCGTTCAGGAGCACGATCAGTTTCTCTGGAACAAAACGCTCCAGCATCATATTATTAAACTTCAGATGAACCAGAGTCAAAGTTAAAACCACATCCACTCATCTGCTTGACTGTCTAAATCTATGAATGTTCATTATGATAAAGATAATATCTAACACTGGTAGCTGGAGTAGCTCTCTTTGATTTATTATCTGCTGCACCTCCGAGGGAGAGTGAGGTTTTTTGTGTTTTTTTACTTTTTATCTTCATTATTCAGGTAAAACAAGAGAGTGTTAAACCGAAAAGTGTTTTCTAAAATTCAAAGTCCAACAGAAGTGAAAGACAGAAACATTAAAGCTCCTGTATCCATCTTACCTGTGGTGTTATATAATCTTCATTTATCCTAAAATATAACTTATATTCTAGAGTTATTCTCCAACCAGGAAGTAAAACACTCAGTTTACCTAAAATGCCATCTCTCCTCCAGGACCCCTCCTTGTGAGTGCTGCCCCTCGAGCTGCCTGAATAAGTAAAGAAAGTAAAATACTACAAACGGTGGTGTTCAGTGTCTTGGTGTGTGTGTTTAATCTGCAGGTCCTGGTGTAACATTGTTACATCACTATGTTACAGTCAGGTGGTTTTCCAGGAGAGAGTGGAGCAGCTGCTCAGAGCGCAGGATTCAGGAGGATTACTGAGAAATGTGTGTATTAAACAGTTCTTTGTATTTTCATGTTCCTGTTGGTTTTATCTCCACTGCTGAATCTGAGTTGAACTGCTTTCAGAATTATCATTCATTTCTACTTTAATCTGGAGATCACATTAAAGAGAAAACTGTCTGCAGGACTCCATTAACAGATCTAATTAAAACTTTTTTCTGTCTGATTTTACTTTCATTTGCTCTTCAACATGAACTCTCACCTGTTATGAAAGATCAAGGAAATTCAACTACACTTCAAAATATCACTATTTTTATAAATAAATTATTTCCCTTTGACGTCTAAGTGCCTCGGGAGTTTCTTTGTTTTTTTTTTTGTCTTTTTAACTTCAGTAGCACCTTGAAACCCACAGCTTGTACCTCGTTGAGCTTCTTCGCTCCTTAAAGGAGAAAAAAAACAGTGTGAAATCTGAACTTTTAACCAACAACCTGTCCAATAATCAGCTGCAGCTCCACATCAAATACAGCTTGTATGTTTCTTTGCTACCATTTCTCAGAGTGTTTCACCCCTTCAGGACATGGATTCATCCTCCCATCAACATGTTCTGATCTAAAACCTGTAACCTGTTGTTGTGCTGTTGAGTAACAGAAATCTGGAGTGAGTTTGTAAAGCAGAACGTGAGCCTGAAGGGGACAACGATGGGCCTTGTAGGGTCTGTCGGTTACATACTTAGACCTTATTCATGGTATGGTGTGAAAGGCCTTTCAGGAATAAGAGCTTACTGTATTTCCTTTCATGGAGCTCAATATATTTTAGTGACCTGCATCTGGGATTTTTTTACTTCTTTCTTCCTTGTGAGGAACAAACAAGCCAAAGTCATCGCTGAAAGTCTGAGGAACTGTTTCCACCTAAAACAGCTGATAAAGACACGTCAACGCACTGAACATCACTGTCGGAGGTCGGGGGGGGGGGGTGGCGCTAATTTGTGAATAGAGTCTATTTTCACTCACGCACAGGAAGTTTTATGTTCTGCATGTTTTAATTTAAAGGTAACCAGAAAATCTACACAGATTCCAAGAAACCTAAAGAAAGCAGCTTTAAGGGACCGAAGAGGCTCCGAAAGAGTTTCTGGGTTTATGTTCAACACCCTAAGATGTAATAATTCATATTAAAATAAAAACAAATACACAAAAATCAGTGTAAGTTTGCTTTTTGAAAACATTCACATTCACATTTCAACCAAAAGGTTTCTTCAGTCCTGATCCTGGTTCGGGAGCTTCAGGTTTATTAGTTGTTGTGATCAACATATGAACAGAATGATTAAAGTCATACGGGGATGAACCAGTATGATGTTCAACTCACGTAATTTACTCTCAAAACTAAAAATATTATATTATTATTATATTATTGGAGTCCAGAAACTTGAATTCCTTCCCTTCACATTTGAAATTTTACATTTTTATTAATTGAATTGTTACTCATGAAACAATATTTCAATAATAACAGTTTTTTTTGGATGACTACCAGAATCTAATCGATTGATCCCATTCCCAACCGGTCAATCTGTCATCTTCTGTATCCACTTATTCCCGTTCAGGGTGACAGCGAGCTGGTGTCTGTCTCCAGTCACTGAGTGAGAGGCGGGGCTACACCTGGACAGGTCACCTGTCCATCACAGGGACACTATTTCCAACTAATCCTGAAAATTTCAGCCATGTTTGGAACTTTTTGAATAATCCTGCTAACACATAAATAAATAACGTCACAAAAATCAGAAGCTATTTTTCTATTTTGTGAGTTCACAGTGTGCAGTAAAATTCATTTTTCTGCAAAAATAGAAAACCGTCCACCTTCCCAAAACAATGCTCAGCTGTCTGTAGGTTTTATGACTTCCTCTTTAAAAACACGCCTGTTTTTCTCATTCAGGGTTTTTCCTTTAATATTTCTCACTGATCCCTGTTTTAGGCATGTTTTACCTTTGAAATGTCAGAAGAAATTAACCGTATATCTGATATTATAATGAATTAGACTTATACAACAACACTAATAATATTTCTTTCTTATCTTAAACAACATTAACTTTCATATTTTCTGATTCAAATATCTTCATCTAACATCTGAACCATCTGCTCTGTCACAGAGAGAAACATTTTCAGACAAAGTTAAACTATAAAAGACAAAACCTCCAAACGTGGACGTCAAATCTGGACAACAAACACCACAAATTCTTCTCTGTACAAACACAGACTGTTTTTTCTCCATAAAATGAATCTGAACATGAGCTCTAAGCTGTTTCTTTGATGTGTTTGCTGTATTTTCCAGACATCACAGCGCTGCTGTTTCATCTTTCAGATTCTTACACAATGAGCAAAATGTTTTTTTTCAGGCGGTGAAAACCAAAGTGTTGCAAAACTCCAGACTCCTGAACTCCACTTGAGCCTCACTGACAGCTTCAGGCCTCCGTTTCCAGGCAAGAATGTCTCTGGTCAGGACCCAGTGGATGTCGGATCCCAACCAGTAATAAGAATGTGAAACATTTGGCTCTTTGAAGCAGACAGACAGGATGATGGAAAGAAGAAGAGACACACCACCCAGCTGCCGGGACACTTTTGGAAAGCAACAATTCACAAACGATTCACAAACAAGTCAGTTGAGATGTTGCACAACGTTTAAAGTTTTTTCCGTTATTCTTCCAGAGTCTTGGCTTCGACTGGAGTTGTTAATTATCACCAGGTTTAAAATGGAAAGATTTCATCAGGCACACGCAGAGTTCTCAAGATGTGAGTCAATGTGGAAAATATCATCTTAATCTGCTGCTTCAAGCAAACAGTGAAGGCAAGAAGTATCACATGGAGGCATGATTGACATTTACAAAAAAACAAGTTGGATGGAGAGGAGGATGTGCTGTTGTTCAGGGTGTGATGAAGGTCTGGAGTCACACTGAGGTGAAGAGAAGAATTCACAAAAGATTTTAAAGCTTTGTGATTAGCTTTCATTAGGCATCTCTCACAAATACACACACACACA
>SSNP01000030.1:599768-615544 GCA_006937955.1 Pachypanchax playfairii | reverse complement strand
TGATTTTATAATAATCATGAATGTCTAAACTCCTGCATGAGCTCAGTTTCTTGACATGCTTTTAAAGAGATACCTTGTTTTTTATGTGTGATTGTATCAGTTAATATCTTACCTGCAGCAGAAAGCAGCCAAACTGATCTCAGTTCAGTTAATCATATTACTGACTGCTCAGAACTAATTTACACAACCTTACATCATAAAACTCTCTTCTGTTGAGTAGAGACGTCAATATGGACTCAAGTAATTTTACATGTAAAACATTTAATTTTTAGGATGAATAAATCACATGACAACAAAAGTAAAAGCAGAAAGAACAGAAGCCCTGATCCTGACCCTCATCCTGACCCTGACCCTGATCCTGACCCTGATCCTGACCCTGACCCTGATCCTGATCCTGATCCTGATCCTGATCCTGATCCTGATCCTGATCCTGATCCTGATCCTGATCCTGATCCTGATCCTGACTCTATAAACATATTAAACTGAGAGGAAAACCAACATCATCTGCTGATAGAAAATGAAAACTGCTTCTGAATAAATGTTTGCTAAAAGTTGATAAACAATATTTACAGCAGCAACACACCATCAACCCTTGATTATGACTGTTCCTAGTGAGGATACAGTGTTTGTTTTGTTTTGCTAGTTTTTTTAGAGGATAGTTGATCAAATTTTGAGGCTCATCACCTGAGTCAATCCTCCTGACATTGTTTTATCTTTAATTTATCTTTCCATTTTCACTTCATTTAATCAGACTTAAACAGCTGAAAGAAAGTTTCTACACATTTTCCAAAGAATATGTGAGTCTGAACATTTTATTCAATGTTCTGCTATGCAAAATAAAACAAAAAAACATTTGCAGTTGGTCTAACTTCGATTTACTTTGTACATCCATTTTATAGATTTGCATCAGTTTTTTTGTTGGTTTTACTTCCGTACTGACTGTGTGTGTCATCACTGTTTATACTGGCAGTGTTCTCTGCAACCTGTATGAGGAGCAGTGAACATCTCACCTTTCAGCTGGTAGTCCACAGAGATGTCCATGGGAGTCTGCAACAGAGCCGACCTGCGGTAAACCACGTGGACCCTGCCCTGGTCCTCCAGCTCCTGGGTGTCTTTCTCCAGCGGCTCAATGAAGTACTCGTCTGAGTCAGTGCGGATCATTCCAGCCTGAAAAACAGAAACCAGTTCAGTTCATGTTAATTATATACAAAAACTTCAATCCAACTGTAACATGATCAGATTCAGTGAATTATAATATTATATATATACATTATATATACTATGATGTTTAATTAAACATTTTCTATCTAAGGAAATAGCAGTAGTTGAATTTTCCCTTCTGTTCTATCCTCCATCCTACACAGCATGAACAGGAAGAAACCTCCAGCAGAACCAGAACCAGAACCAGAACCAGAACCAGAACCAGAACCAGAATGATCCTAATCGTTATAACAGGAAGGAGACAAACACAGAAGACAAACATCAGAACTCTGGCAGCAGCATTTTGATCAGCTGGAGGTTTTTTACAGAACTGTAGAACATCCTGATAATAAAGAATTACTATAGTCAAGCCTAGACTCATGTTTCTGAATCCTTTTGGGTCAGAACTCCTAATTCTAACGTTAGGCAGGTGGAAGAAGGCCGTAACATCCTGGTCCTACTCTGAACCACTCACACCGCCACTGAGAGCAAACACTTGATCTTTAATTACCTCATTACTGACAAAAACAATGTTCAGACCTTTTCATGACCTACAATAATCATCCTTTATCATCCATTAAAAGCACAATCATGCTGATTACATCACACATAATTACAGTGTTAAGATCTGACTCCACTTTCAGGAGAATTATTTTTGTGTGTGTTAATATGTAAATTTATGCAGAAGCGTTTTAAAATCTTATGAGACGTGTACTGCATCGTATAAGTCCGAGTGAAAACCTCATTTCTACCTGGTTTCCATCTTGTCCTTTCTGAACACGGATGAACATGAAGACTTGTTTACAAATGACAGTTTTAGCAACTAATTGAGGAGAAATGACACGTTTCTGGGGATCTGGGATAAACAGACTGTGGAATGTGAGACAACACTGTTGAGTTTGTTGGGATTGTTTTCCTGCAACTTTCCTTCTGCCTTCGTTTATCACCTGGTTACTGAACAACTGCAGCTGGAGAACAGAAAACTGTTCATCATTAGAGGCAAACTGATGACTAACTGCAGCCGTCAGATTTCCTGCAATAAGAAGCCGCCATGCCTGCTGTTTACTGCAGAAATGAGGAGACACAGTTTTCAGTAAATTAATGTACAAACTGAATGTTCAGCTCATCAAATCTAAATGATGTATTAAAGTAGGTGTCACGCCTGCAGGTGGGGAAAACTGATGCTGAACCACCACATGCAGTCAGTGTTCCAACATCCTGACTTGAGGTTATAAAAATAAGGAGAAATGCTTTTCCTAAAAAACCAACAGCATCTAAAAGGAAAACAAACTCTGACTGGAACAGATAAACATGTATCATTAGAAACTTGTTTTATTTTGAAGTTTTATTTCCACTTCCTCAGTCTCTGATCAGCTGACACGCCTCCTCTTCCTCATGTCTAACATGAACCTGTGGAAGAGCTGCAGTTTTAACTTCTTCTCTGTTTGTAACACTGAACACATGAACTTTTACATACCGACCAGATCACCTCTCACAACCCAATAAGATTGAAGTCTAACTACAATATCACATGTCATGTTTGAAACGGGATCATGTCAGTTACTTGACATCATTTCTCATCATGAGAACTGCTCTGGGCTTAAATTATGTCAAAATGGCATTAATTTACAAACAGCAGATCACACTTATGTTAACACTTTGAGTTTCTTGCCAAACCAGCATGAGTTCACGCATCCTTTAGCTGCCAGCAGCACCGTCACTTAGCATCATTTCACAGCAGCGCTGGTGTCATGAGAAGCTACAAACCCTAAATACAATAAACATGTTAGTGTTCTCAATATATTCTGAAGCAGACACACGTCCCTCTTCATCTACAGTCTGAAGTCTGTGCATGAATCTACAGGTTTGTCTGAGAGTGTGCAAAAACAGATATAATCTCACATTAGGAGGGTTTATTAGGTTTGGTGTTTGTCCCTTTAAATGACTCAGTGAGGTCACAGAAGATTTTAACAGGGTAAATGATTTAACTCCTTCATCTAGCTGCTTCACAGTCAAGCATCAAAGTTAAACATTCACAATTAAAGTCAGTGTTAATATTGTGTTTTTACTGAGGATTATTCATCCCTGTCTTGTTTCAGTTAATCTGTAAATTTTAGCTGCATTACAATCAACTTGCCTTGTAGCACCAACATGTGGGAATGAATCCTGTCAAGACTCGTGTGTGTGTGTGTGTGTGTGTGTGTGTGTGTGTGTGTGTGTGTGTGTGTGTGTGTGCTCTTTGTCTAACCCACTTCCTTATTCTGACCCCTTATGGCAGTTCATACTCTGAATCCCTCGTGGTTCTGAGACCTTTTAGTTCACATGTGAAGTCCAGTGCAGTGATTTATTTATTAGTTGTGATTTTGTTGGTTCCCATAAGATGTTCTAGATGATGTGGTGAATATTATCAGGTCCAAACCTAATGTAAATAACACTCAATATCTTTTTTTTTTGCTGCTCAACAATCTTATAAATAATTCTTGAGCAGGTTTCCACCTGAGCTATTTGTCTCCCTCTCTGTATGTCAGCAAACATTATCAAGCTGAATAACAGTTAGACTCACAATGAAGAATAATTCTTCCTTACATGCAGCAGAATTCAGAGACAAGATGAGAAAATGATCCTCAGAGAATCTTTCCTGGATTTAAACCCTCAACCACTCAGTCAGATAGTTATTATGTTTATTTACTTTGTGCTCAAGTAACTTTTCAGCCCACAACTCAATTAATTCATATAAATTCTGGAATGCTGACAGAAACTGAGCTTAGAGGCTTATTTTTAATTAAAGAGAAATGTATTTAAGCAAAGAGTTCAAAGTCAAGAAAAGGAAAAAGTTACAAATCTCAAACGTTAACAGTTTATAAGATTCTTCAACCCCAGAGGTCTCCTGAGAGTCTCTGATAGGTCCAGGTTTTTATTTAGGATTATTTTAACAAGAGCTTCCAGGTATTTCACAATCAAATGAGAAGCAGGGGAATATTCCCGATCCGATTTCTAACTCTGAGGCTCCAGATTAAATCAGCCACCTTCATCCACAGAGTCCTATTAAAGTGTGTCTTCAGAAGGAGGCGTGGCTCGGAGGCTGCATAATTACACTGACTCTCAGATGAACATGAAAACATTATTGTTTTTATTCAAATTAATTTCACACAAAAATGTACATAATACGGCTGCACATTTTCTATTACTATAAGCAGCTTCACATTGTGATACAGGAGGGAGGCTGTCTGGAGGAGATTTACAATCCAAAACAAAAAATCATTTTCTGAATTTTCACTAAACTGTTTTTTAAATCCTCGGGGATTAAAAAAAACTGGACCAGCATATAGGAGACGATCTGGGAGATTCAGTCAATATTTGTGGTTTCTATGGATTTTAAACCTTTCATCTATGTTTACCAAAGACAGTTGACACAGAAATACAGAAAAGAGAGCAGCTCATTAAATTCTACAACATTTTAAAAGCTCTAGTGTGTAATAACATCTAGCAGAAAGATGTTAACAAAGCAACAGATTATACCACGCTGAGCTCCCACCAGTTTAAAAAAACTGCTCTATAAGAAACAGGATATGCTGTCCTGAATAAATGTTTCATTTGTCTGTAAGTAAAGAGGAAATATTACATAAAGCATCATCACTGTTCATCTTGTAGTCAAACACACTGAGGAGGAAATGAAACTGGTTTAGAAATAAGTATCAACTCAATAAGTTTTTATCTTCTTCTAAAGTCTGATGAGCTGAAAGAAGAAGCTCAAACTGTAAGAACAGAGAGTTGGAACGCAGCATGTGTTCATACTAATGTTAAGATGAAAGGTATTAAAACTCTAACAGTGATTCTCACAAACAGCACAACACAAAAAGGTTTAGTTCCAAGATGAAAGAAGAAGAAACTAAAACTTTCAAGTTGAATTGATACCAAAAGACAGAAGTTCAAGAACGTGAGAAATAGTTTATTATAATAGATCATTAACATTAAGTTCATAGATATTAAAAACATATTCAAAGCAGTTTGACTGAAGGGGTTTTAACCTGTTACAGTCTGAATCCTTCCAATGTTTAAACACTACACAGGCCACTAGTGATGATGTCATCAACATGATGATGTTGATTAGGGCAACAGACTAAACATATTTAATACATTTAATAAGATTATTAGTAATAAATAAGCATGAAGTCAGTATAATATTCCAGTTCCTTTAACACCAGCAGGTGTTATGCTGAAAAAAGCCCCCCAGCTGTAAAAGGCACCACCGCCACTAACATCAGGTGATTCTTATCCACGACTGCGGTCACGTTCTAGTGTTCTAACGTTCTAGATCACTCCGAATCAAAAGTATTCAGGTCTGATAACAAAACACATGATCTGATAAATCAGAATATTCTTTTATATTATAAGTAACATGAAGGTATTTGTGGAGATTTTTCATGTTACAGTGTGTACCGTGTTTACTTTAGTTTACCACATCATACTATCTACATATGATTCTGCTTCATACTTCATGTGAACATGTCTCGTCAAAACACAATGTTCATATTTGGCTGAAACTCAAACGCAACATCTAGAACAGTCAGATCAACTGCAAACTGATCTCAGCTCAGTACGAAGGGAACTTATGTTCAGATCTTCTTTGAAAAGATAAAAAGAAAAGTGCAGGTTTGGAAAATAATTATATTTTTTACCAGAAATGTTTCCTTATTTTCCCTTTTTAAATGTTTTGTTTACTTCCCTGACAATTTTGTTGTTTTTTTTAAAGAAAATGTCTTGTTGTTTTCTGAAGGACATGAATCAGAGACATAAATAATTATTTCTCTTTGAAGCTTTAGAATAAAACCTACAGGATGAAATAAAGACACAATTCAAACAACTCTCCAAATCAATGGGCTGTACACACACTTATTGCTCCTTTCTGCTCAATGAGATATTGACAAAAAAATGACAGTTGTTCATTTAGGTTCAACCTTAGACCCAGAGATGTGTGGGTGTTATCATTCTGACTTTATTTTAGTGATAGTATGAAAGAGGAAAGAAGAACCAGAGGCGCTGCCATTCATTCACACGTCTGAGTAAAGAGCAGCTGCATGAACATCTGAAGGATTTATTCACCTCATTCATCTAAAAGAAACAACAATCTGTAAAAGAAGAATGTTTAGCAGGAGCTGCTGAAAGATTTCAGAAAAACTCGAGCTGCTGCAATAAAAGACTGAATCTGTCGTGAGCGAGAATCCAAGCAGATTATTAATGTTTGATTGTTGATGATGACGGTAAAAACTTTCAGCTTAAAGACAGAAAAACACACAACGGTCACTGAGATAAAGTATCTCGTTGCACAAGGAAGTCAGGTGATCTGTGCAGCTCTCAGTCAGACTTCTACACCTGTCCACAGGTATCAGTCCATCTCTCATGAGCAAACTGCTCCAGATGTTTCAGCAGCTTCCACAGATGTTAACCAGGATTTAGATCAGGACTGATAGAAGTCCACTTCAGAACAGTCCAGTATTGGTTCTGATCTGTTCTTGGTGTGTTTTGGATCAGTATCCTGTTGGACCATGACCTGACAGACACCAAGCTGTCTGACACTGAGCAGCACGTTTCACTCCAGAAGGTCTGGATAGTTTTCAGATTTCATTGTGACCTGCAGATTCAGGACACCCTGACCCAGATCAGATCCAGAACTGAACCAAGACCCTCCAGGTTTCACAGCAGGTCTGATCTTCTTCTCTGTTAAAGCTTCCTGTTTCCTTCTGTAAACACAGAAGTGATGAGAGACCAGAAGCTCCATGTTTGTCTCTTCAGACCAGAGGATCTTCTAGAAGTTTCAGGGGTCCAACCTGCAATCTGTTTCATTCCAGTCTGGATTTTTGTGTTTTTCTGTCAGTAATGGAACCTTCTGGATCTTCTTCTGAAACTCACTGTGGTTTTAATGTCATGATTGAGGCAGCAGTGCTACCCTGCAACCTGCTTTATACTGTAAATATATATAAATATATCAAACTGCTTTTATTATTCATCGTCTTCCAGCATCAGAGATGAAGATGGCAGGTGTCTGACAGAAGCTCAGCTGATTGGTCCCTAAACACAGCTCTTAAAAACAAGGATTAGGAGTTCTGTCTTCCAACAGTTTAATTTCCCCAACATCAGCCCTGGCCAAGCAGACAGCGCTCGTCTGCCAAACAAAACATATGGGATTCAGCTGAAGGGCTCCGCTTTTTCAAAAATGGTCTCTTTCAGTCTAAACTTCTTAAGGAGGTCGGTATGAACGTGAAAAAAAAAATGTTAAAAAGTGCTCTGGATTGAGCCGGGACACTGCCACCTTTCACCCTTAGTGTTGTTCAAAGGTGTGTTTGCTTTGAAAAGTGTGAGCAAACCTTCGTCATCATTACCTGCCATTTTCATCCTGCGTTCCTTTAAAGAAACCTTATGAGGGAAAAATACACAAGTTAGAGTCTTCTGATTTGCAGAGAAACTGCTAAAAGATTTCAGTTGAGAAAAAGTAGGTTGTATTTGTGAGGGAGTAAGAAAAGTGAAATCCATTAGTAAGAAACATTTAAAAGGCTACATGAGAGTAAACACCCACATTTTAACACATTTATGCCTGAATAAGTTTCATTTTTAACAATTCTTCACTCTTTTTGAACAAATAACTAAAGACCAACTAGAATTCTGTACAAAAGCAGCTCAAAGTAAAAAACAAGATTAAAGAATTCATTTACATCAGGTCTCCCTGTGCAGCTCTGCCAAACAGAGCAAACATTTACAGGCAGCTTCAAGGAGACAGTAGGCGTCCAACTTAAAATAAAACGTCAGACTGGTGAATGGATCTCAATTTCTCTGAAACACCAAGAGAAAATACGCCCTCCTCTTCAGTTTATATAGGTCATGATTAAAAATGTTTAAACACATAAATAAAACTATAAGCACCCCAGCAGCAGCAGCTCATATTAAAGTGAACGCTCAGCTGCAGAGGAGAGACGTTGGAAGAAATAGTTTGGCTTTGCATATCTTGTGTGACTCTCCTCCGCCCCTCAAACCATAAACCCAAACAGCTCTGGGGTCAAGCCTCTGCAACAAGCCTCGGCTAAGTCAACAAGAAACATTAAGAACTATTAGTGAATAAAACTCTTGTGCACAGCTACAGCTCACTGCAAAGAGGAACTGGCTCACTTTCTCTTTCTAATCTAAAAGGATATTTTCTTTGCTTTTTTTTTATTCATGGCAGCTCCAGATATGTCAGAAACTGTGCATGTCAAGAATGCTCTACTATGTCTCTGAGGCCAGAAGCTTAGGCCACTGAACACACGTAGCTGTTAGCAAAACATTAGCAAATCTTATTTGCCTGTTTTGTCACTTTTTGTGAATCTCAGCATTGTGAGAGTTTCTTCAGAGACGAATGGAAGTTACAACGAAGGAGTGTTCTGGTGAAAATGTGTTCCAAAAGACAAGAGAGAGAGAGACTCATCAGTCCTGCAGTGTGTTTACACTCCCGAGTATTCACACATGCACACGTGCACGCACACACAGCAGCACCTCTTCCTTCTGGCTGACAGAGAGAATTATGCAACATGACACCCTAAAAGGTGGGCAGGTTTTCCACAGACTCTGAAGAGCTAAAGGTTAATATCAGAAGTCAGACAACCAGAAACTGCTGCTCTCAGGTCAGTTCTCCTGCATGACTCTGAGTATCTGTGGATCAGTCAGTCAACATGATAAAAAAAGAACATTTCCTTCATGCAAAAGGAGCCGAGGTTCATTTTGTTCATGAATACGAAGCAACACTTCAGATTCTTTCAATAAACCTCCAGACAACTTTCAATTTGTTTATATGCTGAAATAAAAGCTGTTACTACAAGGTATGAACAGTCCCTCTAAATCTGCATGTTATAAACATTACAGACAACAGCTACACCTCTTCAGACAGAGTAGAAGCTAGTGAAGTATCCAGCTATGGGACTGATCGCTGGTTTTTGTTGCTGACCCAAAAGTTGCTGCCAAAATATCCAAAAAGTGAACGGTAGAAGATTCTCCAGGCAAAAGTCGGACCTGTATTTTTACTGTTAGGGAGAAAACGGAGGGAAGAAATAAAAAACAACTTAAACTGTGAATAAAACAAAAGAAAACTGTAACATGTTTATCTCAGTGGCTCAGCAGGGGAGGACGGACGTCCACTAATCAACAGGTGAAACCAAATGTCAAATTCTTCAATCATTTTTTATTCATCTGTTCTAAAACTTTAACTAAACAACAAACTCTGTAACTCAGTTCCTTCTCAGTGACAGATACGGATGTAAAAACCTGGAAGTCAGAGCCGAAGTCCTGATCTTATCTCACGGTTTCCAACATCTTTCAGTGTGAAACAAAAACAAATGAGTCTTGTTCTCCATCTGGTTTGGAGGTAGATGAGGTGAATATTATTAAAACAACTCAGAAAAACCTGCATGACGCTGTGAGCTCAACAGATTTGAGGCTTTTTCCTCTTCTGGTTTCCATTTTTAATCATTTACATCTCACCTTCTCTTCTACCACCAACTTTCACTGTCTCTTCTCTACATTCAGGAACCTTCTCTTTTCTTCTTGACATCATACTGATCAGCTGATCTTCTTGTCAGTGCTGTCACCTGTGAGTCATGTATTAAAACTGGTCTTATCACTACCTTCACACTGGCTTTGTCCCACAGGTGTTCCTGCCCCTGAATTTTAAATGACCTTTGACCTGTAAGTAACAGTTATAAAGATAATGGATAAAATACTCCCCTTTCAAATAAGCAGCAACAATAAGTGGAAAAATTAACCAAAATTCTGAAAGTAATATATTTAACTCTTTAACAAACAAACTGGTTCTCAACTTACAATATTAATAAGAGATAAATTACAATATTAATAAGAGATAAATTATATTTTCTCATAATAAAACTCATGACATAGAGGTCTTGAAAATACTCTATATGTATCTTACATGTAAAAGTTCTGACTCACTATCTGTATCTAAGTTAATGAAAGTTGTTTCTTCTTCAGCTGCTCGTCTTCCAGCACACTGCCCCGCCCAACATGAAAGGTTTCTGTATCCAGACAGATAAAGGGCCCCGTGAAAGTAAAATAAAATAAAAAGCAATTTAAGGAGTGTTCGGAAGGAGCTTTATATAAATAGATAAATGACTTGGCTTCAAAAACAGCTCCGAATTTATCTGCCTTGGTGCTTTTCACACTATACTAGATATTTTTAAATATTGCAGTACTTTGTTATTATAATCAATCAAGCAGAAAAGGTGTACTTTAATTCAAAAAGTTTTAAAATACCTTTTTCCAGGTTTTTCTGTTACAGGCACATTTTTGCACTGAGGTGTCTTTGATAAAAGCCTTTGAAAACTAGGTCACGAGAATAAAATCTAAGAGCTTACGAGAGCAGCCGCCTGCTTCAAATTAAAAGTTTGGTACATTCAGAGTTTTTCATTGTGAATGCAAATTTTAAAAACAAATCCATTAGAAGAGAATTAGAATAATCCGCCTGGAGTAATTCATGCATTAAAGACGTTGTCATGCAGCATACAAACACGTAGGGTCATACAAACTACTGAGAAATGAGACCAGCCATCAGTGTTTCAGCCATCAGTAGGTTGATCCTTTTCATTTTAATATGATGTCCTTTTGTCCCAAACACATTATATATTCTGTATCAGGACGGAGATCCAGCAGATCTGATGCGTTTTCAAAGTATTCCTTTCATTTTTTGAGCTGTGTATTTTTTGTGTATTACAATAAAGTCTTTTCTCTCCAGAGTCCAACTCCTCCACGTCTGCTGGGTCTCTTCCACCGGCTCTGTGCTCCCACTGCATATCAGCATCATAGTCCACAGAGTCTCCTGCCTGACCACAGCTGTCAACCTGTCCATCACACTGCCACAGAGAAAGGGTTCAGAGCTGATGCATGATGTAATCCCACCCCACCTTGAACTCATCTGTCATTCCAACCCCCATCACACACTCTTATCTCTCTGTCTATGATACCACGGTTCTTCTTTTAACACCTTATTGTATAAATTCTTTAAATCCACAACAACAGATTTAAAGATATTTTGTTTTAGAGGTAAAATGGATTTAAAAAAACAAAAAGAGGTCCTGTTACTATTTACATTACTGCCAGGATAAAGATTTGTAGGAAGAGGCCTCTCAGATGAGACGCAGGGACGTGAAGTCAGGGGAAATATGGCTTAAAATACGATTTCTTTTATATTTGGTTTGAGTTTAAAATATAATTTTTGTATTAATTGTAGTTATTTTCATCACTTTTACAGTCAGAATGAGTTGAATGTTATATTTCCTGTTCAAACAGGAAGTGCTGAGCTGAACCTCTGAGGAACGTTCACATCAATCTGAGCTCGTTCCGTTCAGCAGCTGTTGTTTTCTCATTAGTTGTCATCTATTTAGTGTTTGAAGACTTGTGTATTATACAGTATGTCTTCACCTTCTATATGAGGGATCCTTTTGATTCATTCATGTTTATACCTGCATGTGGTGCTTCCAGCGAGAGGCAGGTTACACCTGGACAGGTTGTCAGTCCGTTACAGAGCCACGTAGAAACAGACCATCATTCACACACACTCACACTCTTTAGAGTTAATAATGAAAAAACCCACACAAGGCCCGTGCAGAAAGGTGCTGAGTTTCAAACCCAGAACCTTCTTGCTGCAAGGCAATAAACAGCGTTATGAACTGCACCACCATGCAGCCGTTTACTGTATATTTATTACATATTTGATTCAGTAAAACCGACAGAAAACTGCACAGAAAAAGAACAAAGTGATGCAGAAAAACATGAAGTGATAAATTTATTTCAGACTTCGGGACTGAAGAGCTCCAAGCTAAACATCTGGAGATGTTCTCACCACATTCCTCTCACAGTTCAATATGTTTACATCCTTTTGGATTAAATAAGTTGATCAACATTTGATTGTTTAAATTAAAAGCTGCACAAATACAAACTGATGCTCACAAAATCTGTTCACACTGGTTAAACCATCAAAGAAGATCTTTTCAGTATGAAATCCCAAAATACTAGAATGATATCTAACATCTACAGCAACAAGCAGCTCAGATGATCTGAGCTTTACTCACTCCTTCAAATATCTTTATAATTTAGATCAATCTGAACAATCTGAACATCACCCTCTTTTTAAAATGACCAGTGAACCTCTGCTGCTTCATTCTGAGAACACTTTAAACTATAAGGTCATATAGCTCCTATAGATCCAGAGACCTCCGTATCTTCCAGATTCTACAACTCTATCTCAATGATCTGATGCACTTTATCATTTACTGTCTTTTCCACATCCATCTTCTGCTTCTGTCCCATTAACAGCTCTTAGAACTGTTCCTTCCATCTCCTCTTTCTTCTTTCTCACTCTAACCTGCTGCACATCCTGTTCAGCTCCATCTTTCTGTCCAACCAATCAGATTCTTTTCTCTGTGATGTCCAGCCCTGTATCCTGATAATCTTGTTAAATTGTCTTCATCTTCTATGTGATGTCACTTTCTTCCATTTGTCCACCTTCTTCTTCATCTTCACACCTTGACTTCTTTCATCTGTCCAGAAGTTTCACCTGTTACATTCTTAATATTTATTATCACTTCAGCTGAACTTTAACAGTCATCTGATTCTTCACAAGCACCAACGTCCCGTGTCCTTCATTCCTGAAGTCTGACAAGTTTTTCATACCTGCAACCCCCGTCTCTACTTGTCTCTATCTGTCTCTACTTGTCTCTACCTGCAACCCCGTCTCTACCTGTAACCCCCGTCTCTACCCGTAACCTCCATCTTTACCCGTAACCAAGTATTCTTCTTCCTGGTTACCTACTTTTTAAAAAGATATTCCTAATTCAGTAAATTATAAAAACTAACAAGTTCCAGTCCCAACCATCTTACAGCATCATAAAGGTGTCTGAAGAGTTCAGGTTGGAGTTTCAGCACTGAATCAGAACCTAGTCTGGATCTGTAATCTGAGTTTAAACCTAGTTACATGTTGTAATAACAGCTGTCAGACTTCAGAGAATCAGGACAGATGAGAGTTTTTCCTGAAAAGACTCAGAATAATCTAAAAAATATTACTGCCTCTAACAGCTGGAGAGAGTCTGAATATTCATTCCTTTTATTTTTTTACAATTTGGAGAAAATATCTCAAATCTGTTTTTTTCTGTGTTTTCCTTTATTCTTCATCACTAACATGAGACACAGACCCAGAACATTCTGCTGCGTGTAGTTTAGGTCCCAAAATACAGCAGACATGAGAAGCTTCCTGTCTTTGCCTTTCAGGGTAATGACTTCATAATAAAATATCTACAGTATGAGAACCAATAAACTGTGTGACAAGAATCTCTCTGAGCACATGAGAGCAGAGTCACATGGAAAAAGATGGGAATCATACAGAATGAATTTATTCTCGACATCTCAAGGTCAGACTGTTTAATCTGATCCTTTTCCTAAAGATTTATGTTTCATACACCAAAATACTTCCTTCTGCTTTTTAATTGCAGCTCCATTAAATAAGTAATTCTTTAAAATCATGCAGGAAATCTTGGATCAGACGTCATTAAACCCCATAAAGCAGATAGAAACCCGTTAGTGGAGCCCGTATATCTGATAAGAGAGGAGAAGCTGAACATGTCTGACACATTTTAGATGTCCTCCAGCTTCTTCATCTGCTCTTTAAGTTCTACGTAAATAAGATGCAGAAGAAGAGCTCAGAGCTAAAAGCTTTTAGATCTTGTCTAATCGATATAAATGGGTCCTACTTTAAAACAGAAAGTTGTTTCTAAGGACTGCAAAGTTTCTGCTGCTGGACTGAATCTCAACATCCAAGTGTTTCACGTCATACCTGAGCTACTTGTGTTTTGCTTTCCATGTAAACATTAGAAGAAAGGCAGCGCAGGCCATTAAGCATGATGCTGATCAATATTTTAGCTTTAGCTTTTTAAAAGATCTGGATTTTTTTTATCATCAAACAAATGAAGTTCAGACGCAGTAATACAGATGCTGTAAAAGACAGATTGATCCTTTAGGAATCACAACATTAACATTATAACCCATCTGGATCCTGGTTCTGGTCCATTTCCAGAGACCAACAACACACGACCTGCTCAATACCAGTCAGAAGACACAGAAACAAACAGGAGATGAAAGTGGAGAGTTTGGGGGCCAATTATTTCCTCCAGGAACCGATAACATTTCTACCACTCATCAGATGGAGGCAAACATGACTCAGAGAATCGATCTCTGAGCTTCCAGCAGCTGGATGTGTGATTACATGATTGACAAACAGCTGGATCATAAACACAAACATGGATTCTGCATTTTTAATCAGGTAAAATTCAGCTTGATAAAAATCTGAAATAAGGTTTGAATGTGGAACAGAAACATGGCGCGTGCTCACCACGCCACATGTAACTCAAACGTTTACATTTATAACTCCCGGTACATGAGACGCTCGTCAGTAAAACTCCCACATTGATAACTGCAGGTCTCACGTTATAAATAAATGTTCTGTTTCACCACTGAGCTAATGAAATAGAAAACTGCCTCCTATCCTGGATCAATAGGGTGAACATGAAGCAGCTTCATACAGAAGGCTCTGCATCCATGTCTTTCATCATCTATAAGGAAGCAGCTCTGTTTCACAGACATGTTAGTAACATGAAGGCTGTCCACAACACAGGACATAGAGGTCCCCCACGCTTCAACCCCCCCACTCACACACCAATGCTGAGGCAGAGGAAGTATCTGCTTCATAAGCATTTAGCTGCCAGGCCACCTGCCTGCCTGCATGCTGCAGTAAAGACTTCCAGACAGCAGCCTGGTTATAATTAAGAGACAGTAAAACACACACCTAGCACAAACTACGGCTACGAGCAGAGATCAAAGACCACCGACCCTCAACGACAAGCTTTTCCCTCAGAAACCACTGATTTGGTGAGCGTTTGATCTCATGTAACAGTCCTGAGGCTGAGAACTGTAGGACAAATAATGTTTTGTATTAAAGTCATCAGATGAGCAGAAGGAAATAGTTTCCAATTCAAAATACTTCCAAACTACAGCTCAAACTGGTTTCCCCACAGAAACCACAATTTATTTAAACGGAAGTGGTTTGAAATCTGTTTCAAGTGGTAATGACTGTTTAAATCTGTTGGTGAGTTCATAATGCTAAATAAATAAAGACTGAAGAAACCGTGTGCAGAGGAGCAGCATATAGGTTGTTATCTGTTTAAATCAAAATGTGAAATCATTTCACAGTTTGACTCGGAGACCAGCAGCTGATCACATCAGGTTCTCTTCTTTCAACCTTCTAGGTTCTAATATGGAAAATATTTCTAAAACACAACATGTTAGTTATTCTATTGGAATAAATAAAAAAGGTTTTACCAGTAAACTCTATTTACTTTATTCAGCTTCTGTTTTTGGTCAAATGCTACAGACTTTGTTCTTTTCTCGCTCCTTCCTGCACTTAGACTCTTGTGTCTGAACGTTTTAGATCCAATTTCTGATTTCATTTTAGATTGTAGAAATAGGAAAATGTCATCTTGTATTTTCACAGA
>SSNP01000030.1:569768-594768 GCA_006937955.1 Pachypanchax playfairii | reverse complement strand
AATACGTTTGTTTCCAGCTGCCGCTGCATCACCATAATATGTCTTTTGTTCTGACTCAGCTGGGAGTTTGGGTTTGATCAGCTGACTCTGTCCTACAATACAGAGATGTTCTGCTGGCCCACCCCATGAGGTTCCCCCGATTATCACTGGAGTGTTTTATGAGGGGTGATAGGAAGGAGACTCTTCTGGAGCACAAAAGCATCTGGTGTTTTATGTTGGGAAGAAGTTAGAAGGAGAATCTGTGTTGGTGAGTGTTATAGATGATCACTCACCCGTTAAAAACCTGTGTAGAAAAACCTGTCAGCAAACCACCAGAGGACCGACTCCAGAAACAATGAGCTATAAAAACACTGAGTGCTGACGTAAAGAAAGGCTCAACTCAACAGTTACAGACATCTAAAACCCCTCGGAGTCACTTCAAAAGGTCACGGCTCTTTTGTAATAAGGAGACAGGGTTTCAGGGGGAGGAGACACTTTACAGCTGAGGGAGACTTACCAGTCCATCACAGTTGTTAATGGCAACCGAGGCCCCGGGGACGTCCGTGATGTCACCAGTAAAGGTGCAGTCTGTCTTCAGCAGCTCACGGTGGAGTATCCTCTCTGTCACATCCGTCTGGTTGGTATCAGAACTGTAACTGCTGGAGTTTCCAAACTCCTGGATCTCATCATGCCACTCCACCATCGCACCCGGAGCCACCAGCCTGATGTTAGGCTGCAAACGCAGGTGGAACTCCTTCCCAAAGGCGGTGATGTTAAAGAAAAGTCTCTGGTCAGATTCCTCAGAAGTAAACACCTCCCTCTTCACACGCTGCTTGTGTGTGGCAGAGAGCAGGTGAGACAGGTAGCGTCCGTGGGCGTCGGTGCTGAAGGGCGTGACCAGACCGTATTCCTTCAGCCGGCTCCTCAGCTGATCTGAAACGCAAACATCAAAGTTATAACATGAAACAACACAGTCAGGTTTTAATCATCACGCCGTGTTCCACACTGTGTTCTACGCTGTGTTCCACGCTGTGTTCTACGCTGTGTTCCACGCTGTGTTCCACGCCGTGTTCCACGCCGTGTTCCACACTGTGTTCTACGCTGTGTTCCACGCTGTGTTCCACGCCGTGTTCTACGCTGTGTTCCACGCCGTGTTCTACGCTGTGTTCCACGCCGTGTTCCACGCCGTGTTCTACGCCGTGTTCCACGCTGTGTTCCACGCCGTGTTCCACGCCGTGTTCCACACTGTGTTCTACACTGTGTTCCACACCGTGTTCTACGCTGTGTTCTACGCTGTGTTCTACGCTGTGTTCCACGCTGTGTTCCACGCCGTGTTCCACGCCGTGTTCCACACTGTGTTCTACACTGTGTTCTACACTGTGTTCTACGCTGTGTTCTACTGTGTTCCACGCTGTGTTCTACACTGTGTTCTACGCTGTGTTCTACGCTGTGTTCTACACTGTGTTCCACGCTGTGTTCCACGCTGTGTTCTACACTGTGTTCCACTCTGTGTTCTACTGTGTTCTACACTGTGTTCTATGCTGTGTTCTACTGTGTTCTACACTGTGTTCCACACTGTGTTCTACTGTGTTCTACACTGTGTTCTATGCTGTGTTCTACTGTGTTCCACGCTGTGTTCTACACTGTGTTCTACGCTGTGTTCTACTGTGTTCTACACTGTGTTCTACACTGTGTTCTACTGTGTTCTACACTGTGTTCTATGCTGTGTTCTACTGTGTTCTACACTGTGTTCCACACTGTGTTCTACTGTGTTCTACACTGTGTTCTATGCTGTGTTCTACTGTGTTCCACGCTGTGTTCTACACTGTGTTCTACGCTGTGTTCTACTGTGTTCTACACTGTGTTCTATGCTGTGTTCTACTGTGTTCTACACTGTGTTCCACACTGTGTTCTAGCTGTGTTCCACGCTGTGTTCTACACTGTGTTCCACACTGTGTTCTACTGTGTTCTACACTGTGTTCTATGCTGTGTTCTACTGTGTTCTACACTGTGTTCTACACTGTGTTCCACGCCGTGTTCTACGCTGTGTTCCACACCGTGTTCCACGCCGTGTTCTACGCTGTGTTCTACGCTGTGTTCTACACTGTGTTCCACGCTGTGTTCTACGCTGTGTTCTACACTGTGTTCTACGCTGTGTTCTACTGTGTTCTACACTGTGTTCTATGCTGTGTTCTACTGTGTTCCACGCTGTGTTCTACACTGTGTTCTACGCTGTGTTCTACTGTGTTCTACACTGTGTTCTACGCTGTGTTCTACACTGTGTTCCACGCTGTGTTCCACGCTGTGTTCTACACTGTGTTCCACACTGTGTTCTACTGTGTTCTACACTGTGTTCCACGCCGTGTTCTACGCTGTGTTCCACACCGTGTTCCACGCTGTGTTCTACGCTGTGTTCTACGCTGTGTTCTACACTGTGTTCCACACCGTGTTCTACGCTGTGTTCTACGCTGTGTTCTACGCTGTGTTCCACACTGTGTTCCACGCCGTGTTCCACGCCGTGTTCCACACTGTGTTCTACACTGTGTTCCACACCGTGTTCTACACTGTGTTCTACGCTGTGTTCTACTGTGTTCTACACTGTGTTCCACGCTGTGTTCTACACTGTGTTCCACACTGTGTTCTACTGTGTTCCACGCTGTGTTCTACACTGTGTTCTACTGTGTTCCACACTGTGTTCTACACTGTGTTCCACACCGTGTTCTACGCTGTGTTCTACGCTGTGTTCCACGCTGTGTTCTACACTGTGTTCCACACTGTGTTCTACTGTGTTCCACGCTGTGTTCTACACTGTGTTCCACACTGTGTTCTACTGTGTTCTACACTGTGTTCTACTGTGTTCTACACTGTGTTCTACGCTGTGTTCTACTGTGTTCTACACTGTGTTCTACGCTGTGTTCTACGGTGTTCTACACTGTGTTCTACGCTGTGTTCTACGCTGTGTTCCACGCTGTGTTCCACGCCGTGTTCCACACCGTGTTCTACGCTGTGTTCCACGCTGTGTTCTACACTGTGTTCCACACTGTGTTCTACTGTGTTCTACACTGTGTTCTACGCTGTGTTCTACTGTGTTCCACACTGTGTTCTACACTGTGTTCCACACCGTGTTCTACGCTGTGTTCTACGCTGTGTTCTACACTGTGTTCCACGCTGTGTTCCACGCTGTGTTCTACTCTGTGTTCCACTCTGTGTTCTACTGTGTTCTACGCTGTGTTCTACGCTGTGTTCCACGCTGTGTTCCACGCCGTGTTCCACGCTGTGTTCCACGCTGTGTTCTACACTGTGTTCTACACTGTGTTCTATGCTGTGTTCTACTGTGTTCCACGCTGTGTTCTACACTGTGTTCTACGCTGTGTTCTACTGTGTTCTACACTGTGTTCTACGCTGTGTTCTACTGTGTTCCACGCTGTGTTCTACACTGTGTTCTACGCTGTGTTCTACTGTGTTCTACACTGTGTTCTACGCTGTGTTCTACTGTGTTCTACGCTGTGTTCTACTCTGTGTTCTACTCTGTTCTACACTGTGTTCCACACTGTGTTCTACGCTGTGTTCTACTGTGTTCCACGCTGTGTTCTACACTGTGTTCTACACTGTGTTCTACTGTGTTCTACACTGTGTTCCACGCTGTGTTCTACACTGTGTTCCACACTGTGTTCTACTGTGTTCTACACTGTGTTCTACGCTGTGTTCTACTGTGTTCCACGCTGTGTTCTACACTGTGTTCTACGCTGTGTTCTACTGTGTTCCACGCTGTGTTCTACGCTGTGTTCTACTGTGTTCTACACTGTGTTCCACGCTGTGTTCTACACTGTGTTCTACTCTGTGTTCTACTGTGTTCCACGCTGTGTTCTACACTGTGTTCTACGCTGTGTTCTACTGTGTTCCACGCTGTGTTCTACACTGTGTTCTACGCTGTGTTCTACTGTGTTCTACACTGTGTTCTATGCTGTGTTCTACTGTGTTCTACACTGTGTTCCACACTGTGTTCTACTGTGTTCTACACTGTGTTCTATGCTGTGTTCTACTGTGTTCCACGCTGTGTTCTACACTGTGTTCTACGCTGTGTTCTACTGTGTTCGACACTGTGTTCTACACTGTGTTCTACGCTGTGTTCTACTGTGTTCTACACTGTGTTCTACGCTGTGTTCTACTGTGTTCTACACTGTGTTCTATGCTGTGTTCTACTGTGTTCCACGCTGTGTTCTACACTGTGTTCTACTCTGTGTTCTACTGTGTTCTACACTGTGTTCCACGCTGTGTTCCACGCCGTGTTCTACGCTGTGTTCCACGCCGTGTTCTACGCTGTGTTCTACGCTGTGTTCCACGCCGTGTTCCACACCGTGTTCTACGCCGTGTTCTACGCTGTGTTCCACACCGTGTTCCACGCCGTGTTCCACACTGTGTTCTACACTGTGTTCCACACCGTGTTCTACACTGTGTTCTACGCTGTGTTCTACTGTGTTCTACACTGTGTTCCACACTGTGTTCTACTGTGTTCTACACTGTGTTCTACGCTGTGTTCTACTGTGTTCCACGCTGTGTTCTACGCTGTGTTCTACTGTGTTCTACACTGTGTTCCACACTGTGTTCTACGCTGTGTTCTACTGTGTTCTACACTGTGTTCTATGCTGTGTTCTACTGTGTTCTACACTGTGTTCTACGCTGTGTTCTACGGTGTGTTCTACGCTGTGTTCTACGCTGTGTTCTACTGTGTTCTACACTGTGTTCCACACTGTGTTCTACGCTGTGTTCTACTGTGTTCTACACTGTGTTCTACGCTGTGTTCTACTGTGTTCTACACTGTGTTCTACGCTGTGTTCTACTGTGTTCCACGCTGTGTTCTACACTGTGTTCTACGCTGTGTTCTACTGTGTTCCACGCTGTGTTCTACGCTGTGTTCTACTGTGTTCTACACTGTGTTCCACACTGTGTTCTACGCTGTGTTCTACACTGTGTTCTACGCTGTGTTCTACTGTGTTCTACACTGTGTTCCACACTGTGTTCTACTGTGTTCTACACTGTGTTCTACGCTGTGTTCTACTGTGTTCCACGCTGTGTTCTACACTGTGTTCTACCTGTGTTCTACTGTGTTCCACGCTGTGTTCTACACTGTGTTCTACTGTGTTCTACACTGTGTTCCACACTGTGTTCTACGCTGTGTTCTACACTGTGTTCTACGCTGTGTTCTACTGTGTTCTACACTGTGTTCTACGCTGTGTTCTACTGTGTTCTACACTGTGTTCTATGCTGTGTTCTACTGTGTTCCACGCTGTGTTCTACACTGTGTTCTACGCTGTGTTCTACTGTGTTCTACGCTGTGTTCTACGCTGTGTTCTACTGTGTTCTACACTGTGTTCTTCGCTGTGTTCTACTGTGTTCTACGCTGTGTTCTACACTGTGTTCTACGCTGTGTTCTACTGTGTTCTACACTGTGTTCTACGCTGTGTTCTACTGTGTTCTACACTGTGTTCCACGCCGTGTTCTACGCTGTGTTCCACACCGTGTTCCACGCTGTGTTCCACGCTGTGTTCTACGCTGTGTTCTACGCTGTGTTCCACGCCGTGTTCCACGCCGTGTTCCACGCCGTGTTCCACACTGTGTTCCACGCCGTGTTCCACGCCGTGTTCCACACTGTGTTCTACACTGTGTTCCACTCTGTGTTCTACACTGTGTTCCACACCGTGTTCTACGCCGTGTTCTACGCTGTGTTCTACGCTGTGTTCCACGCTGTGTTCCACGCCGTGTTCCACGCCGTGTTCCACACTGTGTTCTACACTGTGTTCCACACCGTGTTCTACGCTGTGTTCTACGCTGTGTTCCACGCTGTGTTCTACACTGTGTTCCACACTGTGTTCTACTGTGTTCTACACTGTGTTCTATGCTGTGTTCTACTGTGTTCCACGCTGTGTTCTACGCTGTGTTCTACGCTGTGTTCTACACTGTGTTCCACGCTGTGTTCCACGCTGTGTTCTACACTGTGTTCCACACTGTGTTCTACTGTGTTCTACACTGTGTTCTATGCTGTGTTCTACTGTGTTCCACGCTGTGTTCTACACTGTGTTCCACGCTGTGTTCCACGCCGTGTTCCACGCCGTGTTCCACACTGTGTTCTACACTGTGTTCCACACTGTGTTCTACACTGTGTTCCACACCGTGTTCTACGCTGTGTTCCACACCGTGTTCCACGCCGTGTTCTACGCTGTGTTCCACGCTGTGTTCCACGCTGTGTTCCACGCTGTGTTCCACGCTGTGTTCTACACTGTGTTCCACACTGTGTTCTACTGTGTTCCACGCTGTGTTCCACGCCGTGTTCCACGCCGTGTTCCACACTGTGTTCTACACTGTGTTCCACACCGTGTTCTACGCTGTGTTCTACGCTGTGTTCTACGCTGTGTTCCACTCTGTGTTCCACGCCGTGTTCCACGCCGTGTTCCACACTGTGTTCTACGCTGTGTTCCACGCTGTGTTCCACGCCGTGTTCTACGCTGTGTTCCACGCTGTGTTCCACGCCGTGTTCCACGCCGTGTTCTACGCTGTGTTCTACGCTGTGTTCCACACCGTGTTCTACGCTGTGTTCTACGCTGTGTTCTACACTGTGTTCTACACTGTGTTCCACGCTGTGTTCCACGCTGTGTTCTACACTGTGTTCCACACTGTGTTCTACTGTGTTCTACACTGTGTTCTATGCTGTGTTCTACTGTGTTCCACGCTGTGTTCTACACTGTGTTCTACGCTGTGTTCTACTGTGTTCTACACTGTGTTCTACGCTGTGTTCCACGCTGTGTTCCACGCCGTGTTCCACGCCGTGTTCCACACTGTGTTCTACACTGTGTTCCACACCGTGTTCTACGCTGTGTTCCACGCCGTGTTCCACACCGTGTTCTACACTGTGTTCCACACCGTGTTCTACGCTGTGTTCTACGCTGTGTTCTACGCTGTGTTCTACACTGTGTTCCACGCTGTGTTCCACGCTGTGTTCTACACTGTGTTCCACGCTGTGTTCCACGCCGTGTTCCACGCCGTGTTCCACACTGTGTTCTACACTGTGTTCCACACCGTGTTCTACGCTGTGTTCTACGCTGTGTTCCACGCCGTGTTCTACGCTGTGTTCCACGCCGTGTTCTACGCTGTGTTCCACGCCGTGTTCCACGCTGTGTTCTACACTGTGTTCCACACTGTGTTCTACTGTGTTCTACACTGTGTTCTATGCTGTGTTCTACTGTGTTCTACGCTGTGTTCTACACTGTGTTCTACGCTGTGTTCCACGCTGTGTTCCACGCCGTGTTCCACGCCGTGTTCCACACTGTGTTCTACACTGTGTTCCACACCGTGTTCTACGCTGTGTTCCACACTGTGTTCTACGCTGTGTTCCACGCCGTGTTCCACGCCGTGTTCCACGCCGTGTTCCACGCTGTGTTCTACACCGTGTTCCACACCGTGTTCTACGCTGTGTTCCACGCTGTGTTCCACGCCGTGTTCCACACTGTGTTCTACGCCGTGTTCCACACCGTGTTCCACGCTGTGTTCCACGCCGTGTTCCACGCCGTGTTCCACACTGTGTTCTACGCTGTATTCCACGCCGTGTTCCACGCTGTGTTCCACGCCGTGTTCCACGCCGTGTTCCACACTGTGTTCTACACTGTGTTCCACACCGTGTTCTACGCTGTGTTCCACGCCGTGTTCCACACCGTGTTCTACGCTGTGTTCCACGCCGTGTTCCACACCGTGTTCTACGCTGTGTTCCACACCGTGTTCTACGCCGTGTTCTACGCTGTGTTCCACGCTGTGTTCCACGCTGTGTTCCACGCCGTGTTCCACGCCGTGTTCCACACTGTGTTCTACACTGTGTTCCACGCCGTGTTCTACGCTGTGTTCCACACCGTGTTCCACGCCGTGTTCTACGCTGTGTTCTACGCTGTGTTCTACACTGTGTTCCACGCTGTGTTCCACGCTGTGTTCTACACTGTGTTCCACACTGTGTTCTACTGTGTTCTACACTGTGTTCTACTGTGTTCTACACTGTGTTCTATGCTGTGTTCTACTGTGTTCTACACTGTGTTCCACGCTGTGTTCCACGCTGTGTTCTACACTGTGTTCCACACTGTGTTCTACTGTGTTCCACGCTGTGTTCTACACTGTGTTCTACGCTGTGTTCTACTGTGTTCTACACTGTGTTCCACGCTGTGTTCTACACTGTGTTCCACACTGTGTTCTACTGTGTTCTACACTGTGTTCTATGCTGTGTTCTACTGTGTTCTACACTGTGTTCCACACTGTGTTCTACTGTGTTCCACGCTGTGTTCTACACTGTGTTCCACACTGTGTTCTACTGTGTTCTACACTGTGTTCTATGCTGTGTTCTACTGTGTTCCACGCTGTGTTCTACACTGTGTTCTACGCTGTGTTCTACTGTGTTCTACACTGTGTTCTATGCTGTGTTCCACACCGTGTTCCACGCCGTGTTCTACGCTGTGTTCTACGCTGTGTTCTACACTGTGTTCCACGCTGTGTTCCACGCTGTGTTCTACACTGTGTTCCACACTGTGTTCTACTGTGTTCCACGCTGTGTTCTACACTGTGTTCCACACTGTGTTCTATGCTGTGTTCTACTGTGTTCTACACTGTGTTCCACGCCGTGTTCTACGCTGTGTTCTACGCTGTGTTCCACGCTGTGTTCTACACTGTGTTCTACGCTGTGTTCTACTGTGTTCTACACTGTGTTCTATGCTGTGTTCTACTGTGTTCCACACTGTGTTCCACACTGTGTTCTACTGTGTTCTACACTGTGTTCTATGCTGTGTTCTACTGTGTTCCACGCTGTGTTCTACACTGTGTTCTACGCTGTGTTCTACTGTGTTCTACACTGTGTTCTACTGTGTTCTACACTGTGTTCTACGCTGTGTTCTACACTGTTCCACGCTGTGTTCTACACTGTGTTCCACGCTGTGTTCCACGCTGTGTTCTACACTGTGTTCCACACTGTGTTCTACTGTGTTCTACACTGTGTTCTACACTGTGTTCTACTGTGTTCCACGCTGTGTTCTACACTGTGTTCTACGCTGTGTTCTACTGTGTTCTACACTGTGTTCTATGCTGTGTTCTACTGTGTTCTACACTGTGTTCCACACTGTGTTCTACTGTGTTCTACACTGTGTTCTATGCTGTGTTCTACAGTGTTCTATACTGTGTTCTACACTGTGTTCTACGCTGTGTTCTACACTGTGTTCCACACTGTGTTCTACTGTGTTCCACGCTGTGTTCTACACTGTGTTCCACACTGTGTTCTACTGTGTTCTACACTGTGTTCTATGCTGTGTTCTACTGTGTTCCACGCTGTGTTCTACACTGTGTTCCACGCTGTGTTCCACGCTGTGTTCTACACTGTGTTCCACACTGTGTTCTACTGTGTTCCACGCTGTGTTCTACACTGTGTTCTACACTGTGTTCTACTGTGTTCTACACTGTGTTCTACGCTGTGTTCTACTGTGTTCTACACTGTGTTCTCCGCTGTGTTCTACTGTGTTCTACGCTGTGTTCTACACTGTGTTCCACGCTGTGTTCCACGCTGTGTTCTACACTGTGTTCCACACTGTGTTCTACTGTGTTCTACACTGTGTTCCACGCTGTGTTCCACGCTGTGTTCTACACTGTGTTCTACACTGTGTTCTACTGTGTTCCACGCTGTGTTCTACACTGTGTTCCACACCGTGTTCTACGCTGTGTTCTACGCTGTGTTCTACGCTGTGTTCTACACTGTGTTCCACGCTGTGTTCCACGCTGTGTTCTACACTGTGTTCCACACTGTGTTCTACTGTGTTCTACACTGTGTTCTATGCTGTGTTCTACTGTGTTCCACGCTGTGTTCTACACTGTGTTCTACGCTGTGTTCTACTGTGTTCTACACTGTGTTCTATGCTGTGTTCTACTGTGTTCTACACTGTGTTCTATGCTGTGTTCTACTGTGTTCCACGCTGTGTTCTACACTGTGTTCTACGCTGTGTTCTACACTGTGTTCCACTGTGTTCCACGCTGTGTTCTACACTGTGTTCCACACTGTGTTCTACTGTGTTCTACACTGTGTTCTATGCTGTGTTCTACTGTGTTCTACACTGTGTTCCACACTGTGTTCTACTGTGTTCTACACTGTGTTCTATGCTGTGTTCTACTGTGTTCTACACTGTGTTCTACACTGTGTTCTACTGTGTTCCACGCTGTGTTCTACACTGTGTTCTACGCTGTGTTCTACTGTGTTCTACACTGTGTTCCACGCTGTGTTCTACACTGTGTTCCACGCTGTGTTCCACGCTGTGTTCTACACTGTGTTCCACACTGTGTTCTACTGTGTTCCACACTGTGTTCTACACTGTGTTCCACACTGTGTTCTACTGTGTTCTACACTGTGTTCTATGCTGTGTTCTACTGTGTTCTACACTGTGTTCTATGCTGTGTTCTACTGTGTTCCACGCTGTGTTCTACACTGTGTTCTACGCTGTGTTCTACTGTGTTCTACACTGTGTTCCACGCTGTGTTCTACTCTGTGTTCCACACTGTGTTCTACTGTGTTCTACACTGTGTTCTACGCTGTGTTCTACTGTGTTCTACACTGTGTTCTATGCTGTGTTCTACTGTGTTCCACGCTGTGTTCTACACTGTGTTCTACGCTGTGTTCTACTGTGTTCTACACTGTGTTCTACACTGTGTTCTACACTGTTCCACGCTGTGTTCTACACTGTGTTCCACACTGTGTTCTACTGTGTTCTACACTGTGTTCTATGCTGTGTTCTACTGTGTTCTACACTGTGTTCCACACTGTGTTCTACGCTGTGTTCTACACTGTGTTCTACTCTGTGTTCTACTGTGTTCTACGCTGTGTTCTACACTGTGTTCTACACTGTGTTCCACGCTGTGTTCCACGCTGTGTTCTACACTGTGTTCCACACTGTGTTCTACTGTGTTCTACACTGTGTTCTACGCTGTGTTCTACTGTGTTCTACACTGTGTTCTATGCTGTGTTCTACTGTGTTCCACGCTGTGTTCTACACTGTGTTCTACGCTGTGTTCTACTGTGTTCTACACTGTGTTCCACACTGTGTTCTACTGTGTTCCACGCTGTGTTCTACACTGTGTTCTACGCTGTGTTCTACTGTGTTCTACACTGTGTTCTATGCTGTGTTCTACTGTGTTCCACGCTGTGTTCTACACTGTGTTCTACGCTGTGTTCTACTGTGTTCTACACTGTGTTCTACGCTGTGTTCTACTGTGTTCTACACTGTGTTCTATGCTGTGTTCTACTGTGTTCCACGCTGTGTTCTACACTGTGTTCTACGCTGTGTTCTACTGTGTTCCACGCTGTGTTCCACGCTGTGTTCTACACTGTGTTCCACACTGTGTTCTACTGTGTTCTACGCTGTGTTCTACACTGTGTTCTACTCTGTGTTCTACTGTGTTCTACACTGTGTTCTACACTGTGTTCTACTGTGTTCTACACTGTGTTCTATGCTGTGTTCTACTGTGTTCCACGCTGTGTTCTACACTGTGTTCTACGCTGTGTTCTACTGTGTTCTACACTGTGTTCTACACTGTGTTCTACTGTGTTCTACACTGTGTTCTACACTGTGTTCTACGCTGTGTTCTACTGTGTTCTACACTGTGTTCTATGCTGTGTTCTACTGTGTTCCACGCTGTGTTCTACTCTGTGTTCTACGCTGTGTTCTACTGTGTTCCACGCTGTGTTCTACACTGTGTTCTACGCTGTGTTCTACTGTGTTCTACACTGTGTTCTACGCTGTGTTATACTGTGTTCTACGCTGTGTTCTACGCTGTGTTCTACTGTGTTCTACACTGTGTTCTATGCTGTGTTCTACTGTGTTCTACACTGTGTTCTATGCTGTGTTCTACTGTGTTCCACGCTGTGTTCTACACTGTGTTCTACGCTGTGTTCTACTGTGTTCTACACTGTGTTCTATGCTGTGTTCTACTGTGTTCCACGCTGTGTTCTACACTGTGTTCTACGCTGTGTTCTACTGTGTTCCACGCTGTGTTCTACACTGTGTTCTACGCTGTGTTCTACTGTGTTCTACACTGTGTTCCACACTGTGTTCTACTGTGTTCCACGCTGTGTTCTACACTGTGTTCTACGCTGTGTTCTACTGTGTTCCACGCTGTGTTCCACACTGTGTTCTACGCTGTGTTCTACTGTGTTCTACTCTGTGTTCTACACTGTGTTCTACTGTGTTCCACGCTGTGTTCTACACTGTGTTCTACGCTGTGTTCTACTGTGTTCCACGCTGTGTTCTACACTGTGTTCTACGCTGTGTTCTACTGTGTTCCACGCTGTGTTCTACACTGTGTTCTACGCTGTGTTATACTGTGTTCTACACTGTGTTCTATGCTGTGTTCTACTGTGTTCCACGCTGTGTTCTACACTGTGTTCTACGCTGTGTTCTACTGTGTTCTCCACTGTGTTCTACACTGTGTTCTACACTGTGTTCTACTGTGTGTTCTACTGTGTTCTACACTGTGTTCTACGCTGTGTTCTACTCTGTTCTACACTGTGTTCTATGCTGTGTTCTACTGTGTTCCACGCTGTGTTCTACACTGTGTTCTACGCTGTGTTCTACTGTGTTCCACGCTGTGTTCTACACTGTGTTCTACACTGTGTTCCACTGTGTTCTACACTGTGTTCTACGCTGTGTTCTACTGTGTTCTACGCTGTGTTCTACGCTGTGTTCTACTGTGTTCTACACTGTGTTCTATGCTGTGTTCTACTGTGTTCCACGCTGTGTTCTACACTGTGTTCTACGCTGTGTTCTACTGTGTTCTACGCTGTGTTCTACACTGTGTTCTACTCTGTTCTCCACTGTGTTCTATGCTGTGTTCTACTGTGTTCTACGCTGTGTTCTACACTGTGTTCTACGCTGTGTTCTACTGTGTTCCACGCTGTGTTCTACGCTGTGTTCTACTGTGTTCTACACTGTGTTCTACGCTGTGTTCTACTGTGTTCCACGCTGTGTTCTACACTGTGTTCTACGCTGTGTTCTACTGTGTTCTACACTGTGTTCTACGCTGTGTTCTACGCTGTGTTCTACTGTGTTCTACACTGTGTTCTACGCTGTGTTCTACTGTGTTCTACACTGTGTTCTATGCTGTGTTCTACTGTGTTCTACGCTGTGTTCTACTCTGTGTTCTACTCTTGTTCTACACTGTGTTCTACACTGTGTTCTATGCTGTGTTCTACTGTGTTCCACGCTGTGTTCTACACTGTGTTCTACGCTGTGTTCTACTGTGTTCTATACTGTGTTCCACGCTGTGTTCTACACTGTGTTCCACACTGTGTTCTACTGTGTTCTACACTGTGTTCTATGCTGTGTTCTACAGTGTTCCACGCTGTGTTCTACACTGTGTTCTACGCTGTGTTCTACTGTGTTCTACACTGTGTTCTACGCTGTGTTCTACTGTGTTATACACTGTGTTCTATGCTGTGTTCTACTGTGTTCTACACTGTGTTCTACACTGTGTTCTACTCTGTTTACACTGTGTTCTATGCTGTGTTCTACTGTGTTCCACGCTGTGTTCTACACTGTGTTCCACACTGTGTTCTACTGTGTTCTACACTGTGTTCTATGCTGTGTTCTACTCTGTTCTACGCTGTGTTCTACACTGTGTTCTACGCTGTGTTCTACTGTGTTCTACACTGTGTTCCACGCTGTGTTCTACACTGTGTTCCACACTGTGTTCTACTGTGTTCCACGCTGTGTTCTACACTGTGTTCCACACTGTGTTCTACTGTGTTCTACACTGTGTTCTATGCTGTGTTCTACTGTGTTCTACACTGTGTTCTACACTGTGTTCTACTGTGTTCCACGCTGTGTTCTACACTGTGTTCTACGCTGTGTTCTACTGTGTGCCACACTGTGTTCTACACTGTGTTCCACACCGTGTTCTACGCTGTGTTCCACACCGTGTTCCACGCCGTGTTCTACGCTGTGTTCCACGCTGTGTTCCACGCCGTGTTCTACGCTGTGTTCCACGCTGTGTTCCACGCCGTGTTCTACGCTGTGTTCTACGCTGTGTTCTACACTGTGTTCCACGCTGTGTTCCACACTGTGTTCTACACTGTGTTCCACACTGTGTTCTACTGTGTTCTACACTGTGTTCTATGCTGTGTTCTACTGTGTTCCACGCTGTGTTCTACACTGTGTTCTACGCTGTGTTCTACTGTGTTCTACACTGTGTTCTATGCTGTGTTCTACTGTGTTCTACACTGTGTTCTACGCTGTGTTCTACTGTGTTCTACACTGTGTTCTACGCTGTGTTCTACTGTGTTCCACGCCGTGTTCTACACTGTGTTCTACGCTGTGTTCTACACTGTGTTCCACGCTGTGTTCCACGCTGTGTTCTACACTGTGTTCCACACTGTGTTCTACTGTGTTCTACACTGTGTTCTACGCTGTGTTCTACTGTGTTCCACGCTGTGTTCTACACTGTGTTCTACTGTGTTCTACACTGTGTTCTACTGTGTTCCACGCTGTGTTCTACGCTGTGTTCTACTCTGTGTTCTACTGTGTTCTACACTGTGTTCTACGCTGTGTTCTACTGTGTTCTACACTGTGTTCTACGCTGTGTTCTACTGTGTTCTACACTGTGTTCTATGCTGTGTTCTACTGTGTTCTACACTGTGTTCTACGCTGTGTTCTACTGTGTTCTACACTGTGTTCTAGGCTGTGTTCTACTGTGTTCCACGCTGTGTTCTACACTGTGTTCTACGCTGTGTTCTACTGTGTTCCACGCTGTGTTCTACACTGTGTTCTACGCTGTGTTCTACTGTGTTCTACTCTGTGTTCTACGCTGTGTTCTACTGTGTTCTACGCTGTGTTCTACGCTGTGTTCTACTCTGTTTTCTACTGTGTTCTACACTGTGTTCTACACTGTGTTCTACTGTGTTCCACGCTGTGTTCTACACTGTGTTCTACGCTGTGTTCTACTGTGTTCCACGCCGTGTTCTACACTGTGTTCTACGCTGTGTTCTACACTGTGTTCCACGCTGTGTTCCACGCTGTGTTCTACTCTGTGTTCTACACTGTGTTCTACTGTGTTCTACACTGTGTTCTATGCTGTGTTCTACTGTGTTCTACGCTGTGTTCTACTCTGTGTTCTACTCTGTGTTCTACTGTGTTCTACACTGTGTTCTACGCTGTGTTCTACTGTGTTCCACGCTGTGTTCTACACTGTGTTCTACACTGTGTTCTACTGTGTTCCACGCTGTGTTCCATGCTGTTCCACGCTGTGTTCCACGCCGTGTTCCACGCTGTGTTCCACGCCGTGTTCCACACCGTGTTCTACGCTGTGTTCCACGCCGTGTTCCACACCGTGTTCTACGCTGTGTTCCACACCGTGTTCCACGCCGTGTTCTACGCTGTGTTCTACGCTGTGTTCTACACTGTGTTCCACTCTGTGTTCTACTGTGTTCTACACTGTGTTCTACGCTGTGTTCTACTGTGTTCCACGCTGTGTTCTACACTGTGTTCTACGCTGTGTTCTACTGTGTTCTACACTGTGTTCTATGCTGTGTTCTACTGTGTTCTACGCTGTGTTCTATGCTGTGTTCTACTGTGTTCCACGCTGTGTTCTACACTGTGTTCTACGCTGTGTTCTACTGTGTTCCACGCTGTGTTCTACACTGTGTTCTATGCTGTGTTCTACTGTGTTCTACACTGTGTTCTATGCTGTGTTCTACTGTGTTCCACGCTGTGGAACAGGTTTCTCATATTATTATTAAGTGTTAACTATAATTATTGTTCTGTATTGTACAGTCTGATTGTTCATGCAGTATTTACAGTAGTGCAGTTTAATCAGTGAGATGTATACGTGCATGTTCAGTCCTTGAGGTTCAGACATTATAATGTCAAATAACGACATTTCCATTAAAAATAAAAACTGAAGANGAGACAGGGTTTCAGGGGGAGGAGACACTTTACAGCTGAGGGAGACTTACCAGTCCATCACAGTTGTTAATGGCAACCGAGGCCCCGGGGACGTCCGTGATGTCACCAGTAAAGGTGCAGTCTGTCTTCAGCAGCTCACGGTGGAGTATCCTCTCTGTCACATCCGTCTGGTTGGTATCAGAACTGTAACTGCTGGAGTTTCCAAACTCCTGGATCTCATCATGCCACTCCACCATCGCACCCGGAGCCACCAGCCTGATGTTAGGCTGCAAACGCAGGTGGAACTCCTTCCCAAAGGCGGTGATGTTAAAGAAAAGTCTCTGGTCAGATTCCTCAGAAGTAAACACCTCCCTCTTCACACGCTGCTTGTGTGTGGCAGAGAGCAGGTGAGACAGGTAGCGTCCGTGGGCGTCGGTGCTGAAGGGCGTGACCAGACCGTATTCCTTCAGCCGGCTCCTCAGCTGATCTGAAACGCAAACATCAAAGTTATTACATGAAACAACACAGTCAGGTTTTAATCATCACGCCGTGTTCCACACTGTGTTCTACGCTGTGTTCTACGCTGTGTTCCACGCTGTGTTCCACGCCGTGTTCCACACTGTGTTCTACGCCGTGTTCCACACCGTGTTCCACGCTGTGTTCCACGCCGTGTTCCACGCCGTGTTCCACACTGTGTTCTACGCTGTATTCCACGCCGTGTTCCACGCTGTGTTCCACGCCGTGTTCCACGCCGTGTTCCACACTGTGTTCTACACTGTGTTCCACACCGTGTTCTACGCTGTGTTCTACGCTGTGTTCTACGCTGTGTTCCACGCTGTGTTCCACGCCGTGTTCCACGCCGTGTTCTACGCTGTGTTCTACGCTGTGTTCTACGCTGTGTTCTACGCTGTGTTCTACGCTGTGTTCCACACTGTGTTCTACGCTGTGTTCCACGCTGTGTTCCACGCTGTGTTCTACGCTGTGTTCCACGCTGTGTTCCACGCTGTGTTCCACGCCGTGTTCCACACTGTGTTCTACGCTGTGTTCTACGCTGTGTTCCACGCCGTGTTCTACGCTGTGTTCCACGCCGTGTTCCACGCCGTGTTCTACGCCGTGTTCCACGCTGTGTTCCACGCCGTGTTCCACGCCGTGTTCCACACTGTGTTCTACACTGTGTTCCACACCGTGTTCTACGCTGTGTTCTACGCTGTGTTCTACGCTGTGTTCCACGCTGTGTTCCACGCCGTGTTCCACGCCGTGTTCCACACTGTGTTCTACACTGTGTTCCACACCGTGTTCTACGCTGTGTTCTACTGTGTTCCACGCTGTGTTCTACACTGTGTTCTACGCTGTGTTCTACTGTGTTCTACACTGTGTTCTATGCTGTGTTCTACTGTGTTCCACGCTGTGTTCTACGCTGTGTTCTACTGTGTTCTACACTGTGTTCTATGCTGTGTTCTACTGTGTTCCACGCTGTGTTCTACACTGTGTTCTACGCTGTGTTCTACTGTGTTCTACACTGTGTTCCACACTGTGTTCTACACTGTGTTCTACACTGTGTTCTACGCTGTGTTCTACTGTGTTCTACACTGTGTTCCACACTGTGTTCTACTGTGTTCTACACTGTGTTCTACGCTGTGTTCTACTGTGTTCCACGCTGTGTTCTACACTGTGTTCTACTGTGTTCCACGCTGTGTTCTACACTGTGTTCTACGCTGTGTTCTACTGTGTTCCACGCTGTGTTCTACGCTGTGTTCTACGCTGTTCTACACTGTGTTCTACGCTGTGTTCTACGCTGTGTTCTACTGTGTTCTACACTGTGTTCTATGCTGTGTTCTACTGTGTTCCACGCTGTGTTCTACACTGTGTTCTACGCTGTGTTCTACTGTGTTCTACACTGTGTTCTACGCTGTGTTCTACTGTGTTCTACACTGTGTTCTATGCTGTGTTCTACTGTGTTCTACGCTGTGTTCTACGCTGTGTTCTACGCTGTGTTCCACGCTGTGTTCCACGCTGTGTTCCACGCTGTGTTCTACACTGTGTTCCACACTGTGTTCTACTGTGTTCTACACTGTGTTCTATGCTGTGTTCTACTGTGTTCCACGCTGTGTTCTACACTGTGTTCTACGCTGTGTTCTACTGTGTTCCACGCTGTGTTCTACACTGTGTTCTACGCTGTGTTCTACTGTGTTCTACACTGTGTTCTACGCTGTGTTCTACTGTGTTCTACACTGTGTTCCACACTGTGTTCTACTGTGTTCTACACTGTGTTCTATGCTGTGTTCTACTGTGTTCCACGCTGTGTTCTACACTGTGTTCTACGCTGTGTTCTACTGTGTTCTACACTGTGTTCCACACTGTGTTCTACGCTGTGTTCTACACTGTGTTCTACGCTGTGTTCTACTGTGTTCTACACTGTGTTCCACACTGTGTTCTACTGTGTTCTACACTGTGTTCTACGCTGTGTTCTACTGTGTTCCACGCTGTGTTCTACACTGTGTTCTACTGTGTTCCACGCTGTGTTCTACACTGTGTTCTACGCTGTGTTCTACTGTGTTCCACGCTGTGTTCTACACTGTGTTCTACGCTGTGTTCTACTGTGTTCTACACTGTGTTCTACGCTGTGTTCTACTGTGTTCCACGCTGTGTTCTACGCTGTGTTCTACTGTGTTCTACACTGTGTTCTACACTGTGTTCTACGCTGTGTTCTACTGTGTTCCACGCTGTGTTCTACACTGTGTTCTACGCTGTGTTCTACTGTGTTCTACACTGTGTTCTATGCTGTGTTCTACTGTGTTCCACGCTGTGTTCTACACTGTGTTCTACGCTGTGTTCTACTGTGTTCTACACTGTGTTCCACACTGTGTTCTACTGTGTTCTACACTGTGTTCTACGCTGTGTTCTACTGTGTTCTACACTGTGTTCTATGCTGTGTTCTACTGTGTTCCACGCTGTGTTCTACACTGTGTTCTATGCTGTGTTCTACTGTGTTCCACGCTGTGTTCTACACTGTGTTCTACGCTGTGTTCTACTGTGTTCCACGCTGTGTTCTACACTGTGTTCTACGCTGTGTTCTACTGTGTTCCACGCTGTGTTCCACACTGTGTTCTACTGTGTTCTACACTGTGTTCTACGCTGTGTTCTACTGTGTTCTACACTGTGTTCTACGCTGTGTTCTACTGTGTTCTACACTGTGTTCTATGCTGTGTTCTACTGTGTTCCACGCTGTGTTCTACACTGTGTTCTACGCTGTGTTCTACTGTGTTCTACACTGTGTTCTATGCTGTGTTCTACTGTGTTCTACACTGTGTTCTATGCTGTGTTCTACTGTGTTCCACGCTGTGTTCTACACTGTGTTCTACGCTGTGTTCTACTGTGTTCTACACTGTGTTCTATGCTGTGTTCTACTGTGTTCTACACTGTGTTCTACTCTGTGTTCTTCTGTGTTCTACACTGTGTTCTACGCTGTGTTCTACTGTGTTCCACGCTGTGTTCTACACTGTGTTCTACGCTGTGTTCTACTGTGTTCTACACTGTGTTCTACGCTGTGTTCTACTGTGTTCTACACTGTGTTCTATGCTGTGTTCTACTGTGTTCCACGCTGTGTTCTACACTGTGTTCTACGCTGTGTTCTACTGTGTTCCACGCTGTGTTCTACACTGTGTTCTACTCTGTGTTCTACTGTGTTCTACACTGTGTTCTATGCTGTGTTCTACTGTGTTCCACACTGTGTTCTACACTGTGTTCTACTGTGTTCCATGCTGTGTTCTACACTGTGTTCTACTGTGTTCTACACTGTGTTCTACGCTGTGTTATACTGTGTTCTACGCTGTGTTCTATGCTGTGTTCTACTGTGTTCCACACTGTGTTCTACGCTGTGTTCTACTGTGTTCCCCGCTGTGTTCTACACTGTGTTCTACGCTGTGTTCTACTGTGTTCTACACTGTGTTCCACACTGTGTTCTACACTGTGTTCTACGCTGTGTTCTACTGTGTTCCACACTGTGTTCTACGCTGTGTTCTACTGTGTTCTACACTGTGTTCTACGCTGTGTTCTACTGTGTTCCACGCTGTGTTCTACACTGTGTTCTACGCTGTGTTCTACTGTGTTCCACGCCGTGTTCCACGCCGTGTTCCACACTGTGTTCTACACTGTGTTCCACACCGTGTTCTACGCTGTGTTCTACGCTGTGTTCTACTGTGTTCTACACTGTGTTCTATGCTGTGTTCTACTGTGTTCTACACTGTGTTCTATGCTGTGTTCTACTGTGTTCCACGCTGTGTTCTACACTGTGTTCTACGCTGTGTTCGCTGTGTTCTACGCTGTGTTCTACGCTGTGTTATACTGTGTTCTACACTGTGTTCTACGCTGTGTTCTACTGTGTTCTACACTGTGTTCTATGCTGTGTTCTACTGTGTTCCACGCTGTGTTCTACACTGTGTTCTATGCTGTGTTCTACTGTGTTCTACACTGTGTTCTACGCTGTGTTCTACTGTGTTCCACGCTGTGTTCTACACTGTGTTCTACGCTGTGTTCTACTGTGTTCTACACTGTGTTCTATGCTGTGTTCTACTGTGTTCCACGCTGTGTTCTACACTGTGTTCTATGCTGTGTTCTACTGTGTTCTACACTGTGTTCTACGCTGTGTTCTACTGTGTTCTACACTGTGTTCTACGCTGTGTTCTACTGTGTTCTACACTGTGTTCTATGCTGTGTTCTACTGTGTTCCACGCTGTGTTCTACACTGTGTTCTATGCTGTGTTCTACTGTGTTCCACGCTGTGTTCTACACTGTGTTCTACGCTGTGTTCCACACCGTGTTCTACGCTGTGTTCTACGCTGTGTTCTACGCTGTGTTCTACACTGTGTTCCACGCTGTGTTCCACGCTGTGTTCTACTGTGTTCTACACTGTGTTCTATGCTGTGTTCTACTGTGTTCCACGCTGTGTTCTACACTGTGTTCTACGCTGTGTTCTACTGTGTTCCACGCTGTGTTCTACACTGTGTTCTACTGTGTTCCACGCTGTGTTCTACACTGTGTTCTATGCTGTGTTCTACTGTGTTCCACGCTGTGTTCTACACTGTGTTCTACGCTGTGTTCTACTGTGTTCTACACTGTGTTCTATGCTGTGTTCTACTGTGTTCTACACTGTGTTCTACGCTGTGTTCTACTGTGTTCTACACTGTGTTCTATGCTGTGTTCTACTGTGTTCCACGCTGTGTTCTACACTGTGTTCTACGCTGTGTTCTACACTGTGTTCCACGCTGTGTTCCACGCTGTGTTCTACACTGTGTTCCACACTGTGTTCTACTGTGTTCTACACTGTGTTCTATGCTGTGTTCTACTGTGTTCCACGCTGTGTTCTACACTGTGTTCTACGCTGTGTTCTACTGTGTTCTACACTGTGTTCTACGCTGTGTTCTACTGTGTTCTACACTGTGTTCTATGCTGTGTTCTACTGTGTTCCACGCTGTGTTCTACACTGTGTTCTATGCTGTGTTCTACTGTGTTCTACACTGTGTTCCACACTGTGTTCTACTGTGTTCTACACTGTGTTCTACGCTGTGTTCTACTGTGTTCTACACTGTGTTCCACGCTGTGTTCTACACTGTGTTCCACACTGTGTTCTACTGTGTTCCACGCTGTGTTCTACACTGTGTTCTACGCTGTGTTCTACTGTGTTCTACACTGTGTTCTATGCTGTGTTCTACTGTGTTCCACGCTGTGTTCTACACTGTGTTCTACGCTGTGTTCTACTGTGTTCTACACTGTGTTCCACGCTGTGTTCTACACTGTGTTCCACACTGTGTTCTACTGTGTTCCACGCTGTGTTCTACACTGTGTTCCACGCTGTGTTCCACGCTGTGTTCTACACTGTGTTCCACACTGTGTTCTACTGTGTTCTACACTGTGTTCTATGCTGTGTTCTACTGTGTTCCACGCTGTGTTCTACACTGTGTTCTACGCTGTGTTCTACTGTGTTCTACACTGTGTTCTATGCTGTGTTCTACTCTGTGTTCTACGCTGTGTTCTACTGTGTTCTACGCTGTGTTCTACTCTGTGTTCTACTGTGTTCTACACTGTGTTCTATGCTGTGTTCTACTGTGTTCCACGCTGTGTTCTACACTGTGTTCTACGCTGTGTTCTACTGTGTTCTACACTGTGTTCCACGCTGTGTTCCACGCTGTGTTCTACACTGTGTTCCACACTGTGTTCTACTGTGTTCTACGCTGTGTTCTATGCTGTGTTCTACTGTGTTCTACACTGTGTTCTACACTGTGTTCTACGCTGTGTTCTACTGTGTTCTACACTGTGTTCTATGCTGTGTTCTACTGTGTTCCACGCTGTGTTCTACACTGTGTTCTACGCTGTGTTCTACTGTGTTCCACGCTGTGTTCTACACTGTGTTCTACGCTGTGTTCTACTGTGTTCTACACTGTGTTCCACGCCGTGTTCTACGCTGTGTTCCACACCGTGTTCCACGCCGTGTTCTACGCTGTGTTCTACGCTGTGTTCTACACTGTGTTCCACGCTGTGTTCCACGCTGTGTTCTACACTGTGTTCCACACTGTGTTCTACTGTGTTCCACGCTGTGTTCTACACTGTGTTCTACGCTGTGTTCTACTGTGTTCTACACTGTGTTCTATGCTGTGTTCTACTGTGTTCTACACTGTGTTCCACGCCGTGTTCTACGCTGTGTTCCACACCGTGTTCCACACCGTGTTCTACGCTGTGTTCCACACCGTGTTCCACGCCGTGTTCTACACTGTGTTCTACGCTGTGTTCTACACTGTGTTCTACGCTGTGTTCTACTGTGTTCTACACTGTGTTCTACGCTGTGTTCTACTGTGTTCTACACTGTGTTCTATGCTGTGTTCTACTGTGTTCTACACTGTGTTCCACACTGTGTTCTACTGTGTTCTACACTGTGTTCTATGCTGTGTTCTACTGTGTTCCACGCTGTGTTCTACACTGTGTTCTAGCTGTGTTCCACGCTGTGTTCTACACTGTGTTCCACACTGTGTTCTACTGTGTTCTACACTGTGTTCTATGCTGTGCTCTACTGTGTTCTACACTGTGTTCTACGCTGTGTTCTACTGTGTTCTACACTGTGTTCTATGCTGTGTTCTACTGTGTTCCACGCTGTGTTCTACACTGTGTTCCACGCTGTGTTCCACGCTGTGTTCTACACTGTGTTCTATGCTGTGTTCTACTGTGTTCCACGCTGTGTTCTACACTGTGTTCTATGCTGTGTTCTACTGTGTTCTACACTGTGTTCTATGCTGTGTTCTACTGTGTTCCACGCTGTGGAACAGGTTTCTCATATTATTATTAAGTGTTAACTATAATTATTGTTCTGTATTGTACAGTCTGATTGTTCATGCAGTATTTACAGTAGTGCAGTTTAATCAGTGAGATGTATACGTGCATGTTCAGTCCTTGAGGTTCAGACATTATAATGTCAAATAACGACATTTCCATTAAAAATAAAAACTGAAGACAAATTGTTGTTTTAGTTTCTGTTAAATGTTCAGAATCCTCACTCAGACTCCTGAACAAGTCTTTTAGACGCTGGTTTGTAGCATGTTGTTGTTGTTGTTGTTGTTGTTTCTACCTGCAACATGTTATCTAACCCTGAACATGTTGTACATCATCTATATGTCCACATGGTGTTTCTTAAACCTCAGACTCTTGTTTCTAGCTGATCTGTGGTCAGATGAATTATACAGGAAAACCTTCAACTACTGTTTAAAGAACATTTCCATCCAGACTTCGTTTGTTTTTCCAACTGACTGCAATGCCAACTACATTTAAATATTTCTGTTTGGAAAAAAAATCTCACATGAATATTGAAACCTTGTAATTATCTTGTAGGTTTTGACAAGAGGAGATTGAAACAGGTGTCGATGGTAAAACACAAATTACACGTCTGAGGAAAAGATGTGCCTCACAAATAACAGTGTACACGACCGGGACACGTAAAGAAAAATATCCATCTGACACATGTTTAGTAAAAGTTGAGGTTATCGTGCTGAAATGAAGCGCTGATGGAGTTTCATCACATCATCAGATTCAAATAAAGAAACTCCTCTGACACGCTGAGCTGCAGAAATGCTGCAGTTCTGAAAGCTGAACGTTTGAAATGCTGCATTTACAAACCACGTGCACTTCACTGCTTGTGCAACACCAGTTGTTTTATATTTGTTGCCTAAAAATCTTGTGCAACATGTACAGAACTGATGTAACTCCCGGTAGCGTGACACACGTTTCCCAACAGATTACTTCAGCAATAACGCTGCTGCGACACGATCTCATGCTCTATTGCAAGATCACATGCAATCTGTTAGCACTCAGAGTGAGTGTTGTGAATGACTGTCAGATACCAACATGTGAAAGTGGATCAGCTGCAGCCGTTCTGTCTCAGATTAGATCAATTAGCTCTGGTAGCTATCATCATATCATCATTTAACTCTAAAAGGGACTCAGATGAACATCTAATGAAGACTTTCTGATAGTTTGATTAAAACTGCTCCAGTCCACACACACACACACACGCACACACACACACACACACACACACACACAAACACTTGCACAAACATTATTGCTGCTTAACACCTCCTGTAGCAGGCGATAATGAAATAATTTGAGAGCAGAATTTTTCAGATAATAGGTTTTTTTTTCAGCTGCAGCTGCAGAGAAGTAAAACCATTCAGTGAAGAGACAGATGAGACAGCCTTCAATATAAACCTGTTTACATTAATCTGAAAAGGTCAGTCACTTCATGACTCATAAACACTTCACCTTCATGAAAATAAAAATATAAATGTGAAAAATTCTGATCTGTTTTCAGTTTCTTTCTCCAAACTGAACAGGTGAAACATGAGAGACAGAAACTGAAGTTATTTAATTCGTACCTGAAGCGTCTGGAGTTCGAGGACTAACTGGTTTTATCAGTACGAGACAAATCTCTGAGTTTCATGTGTGGACGTTTTCACCAGAAGCAGTTTGAATTTCACTGATTTTATTTGTAATTAGTTATGTGCACATCACATGTGTATATAACATGTATATAACAC
>SSNP01000030.1:545934-569561 GCA_006937955.1 Pachypanchax playfairii | reverse complement strand
CACAGAAACCTTAATGCCACTGCTGGAATAGATTATTTTATTTGAAAAGGGATTTTTTACAGTTGCAAAAAGAAGCTTTTTCTAACAATCAAGTCAGAGATCAAGTCTTGAAATATTCTATAAAAACGTTTAATTCCTTTGAAAAGTTGCAAACTGTTCTGAAGTTTGTCAAAAGGAAATGGAACTTCCTAAAAATCTAGATTCATTTTTTGTGATTAGTCTGCAGAGACGTGCGCTCCCTTATTCTTCTAACTGGCTGCTCCTTAAAATAAAGATCATTTCATGTCCAAACGTTGACTGTGGAGGTAGTTTGGAAGCAGAACGATCCAGTACCTTCATCAGGACAGGAAATCTATCTGATTTCACTCCTTAAATAAAGTGCTGAAACCTCCCTTTAATTTGTCATGATTTATGGAAACCTGCCAAACACAAACAGCCTGATGCATCAGCTCACTCTGAAAACTCTGCACAAGGAGAAGTCTAAATACATGATGAAACTACATGCACTCAGGAAAACTGATAAATACACACTGCAAAAAGAGAAAACAAGCTATGTTCACACCCCCTGCTGCGAGTCTGACTTGTTCACTGGAGGAAGGAGTTGGTCCAACATGTCACAGCGTGGAACAAAGATGGATGAGATGGAGTGAAGTGAACTACTGGGATAAAACATATTTATAGAGTGTTTCACTCTGTTCTTTCTATAAAAAGCTGATAGAAACAAACATGAAGGGAATTTAAAGGTCAAGATGAAGGTCAGAAACCAGCTTCTTACACTTTATATGGACCTGCAGAGTTACTGGAGTAAACTGATGTTTTTATCAGTTAGAAAGGCTGAAACTGAAACTACGGTGTGGACACGTGAGAACCATCTGTACAGGCATCTCAACTAAACTGACATCTGTCTCAACCTGATACACAAAGAACCAACTAGAGCTGTTGGATCATCTCAGGATTAATTCAAGCTGGCAGCTGAGTTCACAGCTGATGTGTTTCTAACCCAACACACCGAGTCAGCACCTGAACCAAATGAAATAACTGATAAATACTCCAGCAGCACATCGTGTAGCCAGGAAGGTTGTTTTAGGTGCTGCTCGCGGATCCCACGAGACCTTTCATTTGAATCTTAGATGTTTTATCATAAGTGGGACAACCGACAGTTTACAGAGAGAAAACACGCCTCAAGCAGGATCTTTAATATTCAGGACTTTTCTAGTTTTTTCACAAGTTTAAATGAAAATTTCAAAGAAAACAGAATCTCTGCTGATGTTTCACTTTTTATATAAAGAACACAGAGTTTTTCACTGGACTTGTCCATCATCCTAAACAACTTCTAACCAGCTACTAAAAAATAAAACCTGTTCTCGTGGCTTGTGTCATATATTTGTATTCTTGCATAACAAAGTTACAAAATCAACTGATTCAGTCCTTCCAAGTGTAAATGTGGAGTCTGCTGACTTCAACTACAGGAATGGTGAAAAGTTCAGGAGAAACCAGATGAATGGAGTGAAGCTGCTGCTTTACGAGGCTGATAATGGCCACGTTGAGCCAACAGTGGCAGACGCTCAACCACAGCCAAACGTCTTGCTGTGCGAAGGCCCTGGAGGTGTTTAGAAGATAACTGAGAGGGTAAAGAGATCCTACGTGGACACTGCAGCAGCTCACTTGTTCCTTCACCTCAGAATGGATAACAGATGTGCAGGATTTAGACGTGGAATTCTCTTTCCTGTATAACAAAGCCCTTTAAGCAGTTGTGATATGAGTGTGTATGTGTGTGTGCTGCAGGACTGTGTGAGGGTGGCAGGGGAAGGGAGTGTATTACTCTCACACACCAACTCCCTCCCACTTTGATCTCACAGTGGTCTTCATGGATTCCCTCAGAGGCTGGAGGAGGAAACCTTTCTGCTTTCACAACAATATCAATATTAGGATGAAGACAAGTTAAACAGGACTTACCCTCTCTGTCTCCTTCAGCAGCCTGTAAAAGAGAAGAAAGAACAACTTCAATGTGTAAAAGCATGAAGGAAATAATACTCAGAGTGTGAGGAGTCCAGCAGCAGCCGCTCCGCCGCCCTGCAGCGGTTTACTGAAGCTCCTGCTGCTTGAAAACCTCCAACAACAAACTGCTTGTATGTTCCAGGTCGTATGTGACAGGTAAAACTCATGCGTGTGCAGTGTCAACATGTTGTGCACAGAAGAAGCAGTGTGCATGTTTACAGAGGCGATGGGAAACTTTGAAAAGCTGCTGCCCCACTTTCCGCTTTCAGCTGCGTTCATTTAACACGAAGTCTGAAGAGGCAGAAATCCCGCACACTTTCACTCAAATAAGGCGCAAAGCGGTGCGGACACTTACCTTGTCAGCTGAAGTCAAAACAAATCCTAAAAGTAGTAAAGCTAGTGATAGGACAGCCATCACGAGTCTCCAATGAAAACTTTATCCCAACGACAAATTACAAATAAAAGTAAAAAGTCGCAGAAACTTTACGTCAACGTGACCCGGCTCATTCAAAACCTCTGAAAACTGAGCAGCGGGCTCTTATTGAATATAAAAAACAGGAAAAAACTTAGAGCAGTTTCATGAACGCAAACAGGAGTGCGGCTGAGTTGCGCCACTTTGTCAGTGTTTGTGATAAAGTTTGTGAAGTTGGAGGGAGGTCCGCTTCTGGCCGGACAGAGCTGCACCGTCAAGCTCCTGCAACCTGGTCCTCTGCTCCCGGACTAATGAAGGCAGGACCAGCCCCGTGTGACGTCACTCTGCCCTCTGCAAGAGCCCCAACAAGCGGAGGGACCGAGGAGGAGGAGGAACAACTCAGCGCCTCCAGAACCATCACTGAGTCCGTTTACAGAGTTCTGAATCTCTCTGTTTCTTCATAAACATCCAGATGTTCCTGTAATCTCAGTTGGTCTGGATCAACACTTCTCCAGATGTTCTCAGGGTCTTTCTGAGTTTCTCTTTGCACTTTGGCTGATTTAGAACCCAGTTTCAGATAAATGTTTGTTTGTTATTAAGTCTGTTTCTGAATCATTCAGATAGAAAAACTTCTAAACTCAAGGGATGAACCCGAGTCATGTCTGAGACAACGCAGACCCAGTTTGAAACCTGCAGCCCGTCACAAAGACTCCATCAGTTCCTGTTTCTCTGGTTGAAGCAGAGAATCTGATTTTATCAGTTTCCAAAGAGCTTGTCCCAAAGAGGACAATCAGCTGAACCGTCCCTCGGGTCCTGTTTCAAGTCTTTGATGGACTCTAATCATCTGGAGACTGACGCTCAGTATTCCATCACACCCCTTATATTGTGCGTTCCAAGATCATTTACAAGAAATGAAGCAGTTCAAAGAGTCCAAACACCCAAAGTCCAGTAGAGATCTCTGCAAGACCTTCAGAACGTCTGAAGACCTTCAGAACCACGTGAACAGGTTTGTGTTGGTTTCCTGCAGTTCTTGCTCAGGTCTGATAAATTAGTAAAAGTTATTCTTTGAAAACAAATAAACTGCATGTGGTCAGTTTGTAATTTGTCTATTTGTGGTTGAATAATAAAATGAATATTATTATTATGTTTCATATTTAGTTATTGTGTAAAGAAAGTGTGAAACACACACCAGTTCCACTTTCATACTTTCCATGTTTAAAACATTTCACTGGAGGGTCATGTGTTAGTCCAGATGTGAAGGAGGATCGTTAGAGAACAAAAAATGATATTTTTAAATGAAGTCAGGAGGTTTCGGTCCAGCAATAACTAACTTTATAGTCAACATTTTGAAAGGCTATAAAAGTTGTTTTATATTCATATTTAAATCTCTAAAGATTTTCATTTGTTTCTGTTGTTTATTTACAGATGATGAATCAGAGCAGTACGGCTGGCTGCACAGCTCAGAAACAACAGAATTAAATCCTGCCAGTGTTTCAGCACAAACAACCCGACATACGACAGAAGAGAGGAAACTAACTAGGATCCACGAGCTGAAGGACTGAGACGCTCCGAGACCTGGTCCCAGTCTGAACCAGCCAGCAGGTGGTTTAAACTCATCCAGGTAGTTGTTCAGGATCAAACGTGACGTGTTTTCCATGTAAAACCATTCGAGTCTTCAGTTTGTTTATTATTCAGACTGAAACAGTTTTTAAAGCTGCAGCTGAGTTCAGACGGTGTTTCAGTCATCTGAAGATTCATCTGTCAGCTTAGAAAGTAACTGAAGGTTAAGTAAAGATAATAAGAAACGAGGGTGAAGAATAAAATCAGGAGGGATTATGAGGCTGAACAACAGAATAAAAGAACTGAAGCAGTTCTGTTGTGAAAACAGGAAGGAAAGAGAACCTCATAGAAATAATTCACATCAACCAGTTTTAAATCTTTTAGACCATCACAGCTTCCTTTTGTTTTAGAACTCTGACCTTTGACCTTTTGTCAGGCGCCTTAAAATAAAGAGAAAAAAGCTTTGAGTGCTTCATCCAAAGATCATTTATTTATTTATTTATTTCAGAGATGTTTGTTTGCTGAAAAAGTGAAACTTTAATTTCTTTCTATATAAAAACTTTCATTTATAAATAAAACCATTAATTCTGCATCGCATGAAGGCTGGAGACTCGTTATCATTATCTGATTAAATGAAGGAAAACAGGAACGAGGAGAAACTCTCAGACGGTGATTAATGAAATAACATGAAATGATGTTTATAATAATAATGAAATGTTATTTTTGTTTACTGGAGAGTTTTTAGGCATCATCATCTTTTAGTTCCTGTGCTGCTGCAGCTGTTAGTCTTCTCTGAGAGCAGATGCTTCTTCCTCAGTTCTCTGAAAGCTCCAGATGAAAACAGCTGCTTGAGATTTAAGGTTAGACGGTGTTTAATTCTCTGTTACTGAAAGCAGATCATCAGCTGTCTGTATTTGGTCATTTTGGGGGATTATTTCAGGCAGGAACACCTGGACTTTACACAGAAATCATGGGGGAATTTAAATGTATTCAAACATTTACATAAATAAAAAGGAATCATGAACAGATGTGTCTGCTGCTTGAAACTTTGAGTTGAATATATTACTGCAGATGTCTCTTGTGATTGTAGACATGCAGGCAGAAGGTTGGAGCTGAACATAAACAAGACGTGAGCTGCAGAACATCAAGATGCAAATCACAACACAAACAGCAGCATTAGAACATAAAGGCTGCTGATTGCTTCAGCTGATGGACACACTGCACACACCTAGAGTTTATACTTTGTTAAAAACTACTAAACATTATCTGTAAAATGTTGTTAAAATTGAAGCTGAAAGTTCTGAGAAGATGTTGCGATCATGTCAGAGAGCCAGAGTGAAGCTCTGTGGTCTCCTGATCAGGTGACCAGATAAAACCCACCTGATCAAACACTGATTGTTTCTGTGTGAAGGAGCTTTTTGTGACTGAGATTCTTCAGCTGAATGTTTCTAATGAGCCACCAGAGAAAAATCATTTCATTTCTCTCAAATCAACAGCAGCATTTTAATGCTTTTCTTGTGTTGCTGCTCAGATCTGAAGCTGAACATTGATTTTTAACTCAGGGCATCATTTCAGTCTCTTCTTTGTCCCAGAGAGTCTGTAGCTTGAACCCTCCGTTTACAGAACCTCTTCATCCTCACTGAAGGTCGGGTTTAGCTGTGATTCACCGGTCTTTGTAATTAAGAGATGCTTTTGTTCAGATGTTGAGACCTTATTCATCAGCAAGAGGTGAAAGTCAAGTTCACACTAACACTGCAGATAAAGAATTTAACCGTTCTATTTATTAAATGGCTTAAACTTCCAGTTAAACTTAAAAAGATGAAGAGGAACTCTTAAGCCCCAAGCCCTTTTTTAGATCTGCATCCACAAGGTCTATTTGAATAGTTTTGGTGTCAAAATAAAGGGAACACTTGTGAAATTTGTTTAGATGTGTAAGTATCAGTATTTAGATCACTGACTCAGAGAAAATTAAGATGGAACACAAGAATAAATGAGTGATTTCATTTCCCTAAGTCCCCCGATTGGGGGACATTGGGGCTTAAGAGGTTAAAACTGAAGCTCTAGAGTCATTAACTATGAATTCACTTGTGTTTCTTTTAAGAGAAGCTTTGAGAACCTTATGTCAGTTTAAACTCTCATATTTGTGAAATTCTCATCAAAATAATTTTTCAGACTTTTCAAGTTAAAAGACGAGTAACAGGATCACATCTGTTTTATAGCTGTGCTGCCTGAGGGCTCAGAAATGACTTCCATTAACATCAGCGTTCACTCTGCTCCTCATCCCACACACATTTCTTTAGTTATAATGTTCCGTAGAAATCCCAGAATTCTTTGCATGTATCAGTCATTTTTCAGGTTTATCAGTTCAGTCTGTTTCTAAATGACTGAACCATTTGTTTTTCTCTGAGTGGTGAAACCCTCATCATCCTCGTGTCTGTTTCAGCTGCTCTTTTAATCCCTGAACATGTTTAAAGTGACGTTCTCTGAGACATTTGAGTTGCTCAGTCTTTCAATGAAAGACATTAAGATACGGCAAAATAAGCACATGCTTCAGCCAATCCCTTTTTATTAATAATGTTTCATATTTTTGAATTGAGGGTGTATTTAATTAACAATTTAATGCTAATCAAATAAATAAATACATGAAAAATAAATAAATGAAAATGTACTTTTTCATTTTCAGTCAAAATAAATGACAAAGATTTATTTAAGTAGATAAATTATAACAATTACAATCAATACACCAATAACATTGAAGTGTTTACATCTATTTTTTAAAAGAGAGAGATCCTCAGAGTTTGTTTTTGTTTATTTTTGTCAAATTTAAACACATAATTTCAAAGATCACAAATGAATCCAGAAATCATTTTGTTTCATTCTTCCCTTCCACCTCACCTTCCCGTGTCTGAATGTTAAACGCGTTCTCGGCCTGGATGTGGTGGTCGCTGGTCTATGCAGCTGGATCTCAGCTGGATCTGCAGAATCCTGTTTGACTTGATATTTGGAAAAAATAATCCAAATGTGTTCTGATTCAAATCTGAAACTAGATAAAAAACTCTATACACATTTTTAATGACAGAGTTTAATTAATGTTCCGCTCCATAAATCAGATCTTTCAACCAAGTTTGAACACAGAAGCTCTTAGATGTGACTCCTCCTTTGATCTTTAGTTAACAACCAGGACTCACTTCTTCTCTGTAAATGTAAAAGAGAGAAATACAGCAGATTCATTTGACACTGAGAAGTTTCCTTCTCGCTCTGTGGAGAGAGAATGAACGTTAGACAAGTGGAGGCTGCTGCTCTCTGGCTTCATCACACATGGAAGACACATGATCATATATCACCGCTTTTATTGGGCACAACGAAAACAGCCGTTTGAGGTCTGACTCGAGACATTCTGTTCATTTTCTTTCCTCTTCTTCTCTCTCTCCGTCTGCAGTGTCATGACTTGACGCTGCCTTCTCATTCTGCTGCACGCCTGATAAGAGAGACCAAAAATAACAGCCTTGCAGTTGTTTGCTTGTGTTTGTGTGCGTGTGATGAAGTGTGCTTCCCGGCCCCGGCTCGGCTGGACACAACTAGAACTGCCAGCAGATAAGGAACCTGATTAACTGGTACATCTGCACACCTCATGGCTTCGCAGCTGTGGAAGAGGAGCCAGCAGAAATGCAGAGAAAGGTGAGAGAAATAGGTGAGGAGGTTGGAGGCAAGACGAAGACAGAATAAATGAGAGCCCAGGAGGTGCAGACTAACAAGAGGGAGGTGAAGAGTGAAATAACTTGGATTTGAAGGCAGCTGAGAGACGAGTCTTTTTAAAGGAGTCAAGGTTGCCTGCTGTTAGTTTATCAACATCCTGTTCATCCTTGACCCACTGCAGACACAACGCCTCCAACTTCCTTCATGTGGCTTCACAGATCAACATCTGGTCTTTTTCTCAGACACAAATCCAGACAAATAAGTTGCTGTTACAACTGGCAGTGAATCACAAGGCAGATTAAAAGCAGACGCGTGAGGCCAAATTAGATTTAAGTGCAGATAGAACGATAACACGTCTTAGTCAAGAAGTCACAGAACAGGATTCTTTGTTGCAGTTTATTTAGGACTGAAACATCTGGAGCACTTTGTTCAGGAGAACAGATGTTTTCTTCTCACTACATATAACATCTTCTATACCATTAAAGCAAAATCCCCTCCGAGCTCCTCTGAATGGAACAAATGTGAATCTAAAACAAATAGGAACCTCCTGAATGTGTCTAAATCATCTGTGAGTCATCAGGGTGAAAACAGCGTGTTGCAGGTCTGCAGACGGATTCTGTCTTTTCTCTGTCCAAGATGTCTCCAGGTTTCTGATGCCAAATTTGGATTCACATGCCATTTGGTTTTTATCTCCTGCTGAGATTCTGGATTGATTTTTAACAACTTTTAAATCACTTAGACTTCACAAACTGGAAATTTGTTTGGATTATTTTCCAGGAAATTATTATATACATATATATACATATATACATTATTATTATAGACATTTAACAGTTCTTTCTAAATTTTGATCATTTATGTCACATTTATCATTTATTTCATATTGCTTGTATATTCATACTTTATATTAGACTAAAAATTTGGTAATGGATTCACTAAAAACATCTGCTGCATCATGTCAGGCTTCAGGTTTCTACCTGGTTTCATGTTGACCTCAGCTTGTAAAACGATGCTGCAGAAACATCGGGGACTTGGACTCTTCACTGCGTCCTCTTCACGTCCTCCAACAGGTTTCTAAACTTACAGAGACAATATTCATGTTGATGTTCTGTTCTTCCATCTGACTTGAATGATCGTTTGAGGAACGTAAGAGAATCAAAGTAAACTCATAACTTCTACATGTGACTCGTATCATTCTGGAAACTCAACTCTCTCAACATCTTTCATCAAGTCCGGCCTCAGAGGGGAACCAGATAACAAGATGTGCTTTAAACTTTCTCTGAAGCTCTTACCACTTCCTTACAAAGCTGCCCCCCCACCCCCCACCCCACCGCCCCCCCACCCTGATAGAGGGGGCTGTCAGAGGATTGTTTTCTTTTCTTCTTCACTCTTTGTGCTGAGACACAAAAAAGTCACGACACAATGACTCGTGACGTCCAACAGCGAGTTATATCAGGGTGATAATGTGCAATGAAGAGGTGAGTTGTGCAGATGCATCAACCAACCCCCCCCTCCACACACACACATCCTTCATGAGGTCAGCACGGTGTCTAACCCACCCCCACCATGTGACCACAGGACAGGCAGGGAGTGAAACACAATTTCACTTTATGAAAGGAAACATTCCAGCAGCAGAATGAAGGTCGACATGACTCAACATAAAATATGGCTGTCAGCTTGTGAATGCCCCCCCCTGCCCCCCGATGCAGAGAAAAGTTTAAATCATTTGGTGTTAGAAGATTCTTTGTTCTTCTCTGTGAGTTGCTGCAGATCAGAAGGAAACTCGAGGTATTTTGGTCTCAATCATAAACAGGTTTTTATTTTTTAGTTGTTGCTCTTCTCATCGTTTTGCTTTTATTGTAAAATAATTTTGATGCATTTGGCAGAGTGGAACCTGCTGATGAGTCTGTTCTTGTGAAAACTCGTATGTGCTTTGGGATTAATAATATCCCATCATGCAGAGTTCACCTCAGCTTCAGCTTCCACATTGTCCTAACTTCATTCACCTGCAGCTACTTACCTGCATAAACACCCACAGGTGGCCGTATGACGCTACATGAAACAGCATGTTGTTGCTTTTAGATATCGCAGGAATTAATAAAAAGGGTTCCAGGATCTCCTCTGATCTCTCTAATGGTGTCAAAAAGACTCACCATGATGAGACACAGAAGGAGAATTTCCTGTTGCCGCTGCAGTGAGTTCCATCAGATGTATCTGTAGCTGTGCACGTTCCAACTGAAAGCAAAAAACATGCATCACAAGATTTACCTGGAAATCCAAGAAACAGAAAAGTTCTCCAGAACATCTGATGAACGTTTCAACTTTAACAAAACCAGTAATTATCAAATACTAGATTAATAAAAATAAAATATATTAAACGTGTATAAAATGTACAAAAAGCTGTTAAATATCACCAAATCTTAAAGGTAGGATTTTTTTAAACAGATTCTAAATTTCTCAGTTTTTAAATGTGAACCTGTTTATATGTTTCTGATTTGTTTACATCTGTTTTAGATCTACGATGCATTTAGTCAGAGCTGCTGAGTGAATGGATCACTGCACTCCTAGTTGTTATAAAACCATCTCTAAAAACAGACATTAACCAGTTTCCCTCTGAGTTACTTCAGGTGCCTCGTTATGTCAGAACAGATTTACTCTACAACAGCTGAGGTTTAATTTACTCCTTCTGTTGATTTTATTTGGGTTTATGGTTCCACAGACTGTATCTGGTTTCAAAGAGCTTCTTTAGTGTTTAAACTGATCTGCTTCACTGCTAATTTGTTTTATTTATATATGTTAGTTTCCTCTATAATCTCACAAATTCCATTTCTTTTCATAATTTGTTGTTAATTCTTGTATAAAATGAAAATGTGAATTCATTTGTGATGGAATTTAACATTAATTCTCGTTCATGAACGTGAAAAACATTTTCTCTCTCAGTTTATAGAAATCAGCCTCTCAGCTTTTTCTTTTTTCTTGTTTCAAGACAAATTGTTTGTGTTTTCTGATGTTGTGGAAGAACGAGATGAAAGAGGAATAAAAACCCTCGAGTGATCAGGTGCATTAATACATGACAAATGATTCCACATCACGAGGTGAACTAATCACAGATAATATTTTGTTGTGACTCGTGTGTAACATTTAGTTGGGAGTGATTTCAACTCATTACAGCTTCTATTAGAGTCTCATTTGTTTTGATAAATGTCTCTTACGTTAATTCCTCCCAGTGAGTTCTGGTCTGTCTCATGTTGGGTTCACAGATGATGTTCTGTTCTGGTCAGCATGATTGTGTCTCACGTCAGAGACTCCAGTCCAAATGAAGATGTCATGGTGATCTCAGATCCAAATCCAGCCAGGAAGTCCAGTAGAAATCCTAATTATCCTGTTTATATGAAGCAACAATCAAAGTGCTGCTGAAGCCTCGTGTCTCAGAGCAGAGACGAGGCAGATGTAGAACACGTAGGCGGATCTGAGAGTGCAGCAGAAATCTGGGACTGTAAAGTAGAAACAGAGAGATAAAGTTCAGGATTCAGCTGGAAGTGATGAAGAGCAGCAAGGGAGGAGTTTATCTCCTGAATGAAGGAAAAATATTTGTCTTCAGGAGGAGGTGTCACCTTAAAACAGGGACAACATGTTGGAAGGATCAAAGGGGGGGTGTTGGCCTGCTTGTGTGTCCTCCCACTATTTCCATCCATCTACAACATCCTGGAATAAAATATTAACTTTGTAAAAGGTGGTCTGGTGTTCCCCCCTCCTCCCACCCAGTTACCGTCAGAGGGGACAGCAGTGTCCCCTGATGTCCTACACTGCAACAAGCATAGATAGAAGATCGATGAGCAGCTGTTACTGAAACTGAAGGAATTAATTAAGGAAACTTTCCATAAGTTGAAAGAATGTGACGGTCCCGTGTCGTGGTCAGGGTCGTTTAGCTCGTTTAGAAACATGATAGAACAAAACATGTCTGACCTTCACCCCAAAACAAAATGAATCAGATGAGACAACAATAAGATGTTTCTCAGTCCTGCAGAGTTCAAGGTGGAGTTTGTTTCTTTATTGGAGACGACAGATGGATCATCTGCTCTGCACCAGATTCAGCTCTGGTTCATTCAGTCGCTCAGGCAGGTAAATGCATTTAAAACAAGACACCTGGACAGGTAGAATTTACCTGCATAAAACTGTTAATAAGGTTTCAGTTTTTCAGTCCACAGATCAGTGTCGTCCTCTAACCACATCAGTCCCGTCTTACAGCAGCTACCAGTTTAAAACTGCATCCAAATCAAAACCCTGCTTCTCACTCTGACGTCCGTCCATAGCCCCGCCCCTCCATAGCCCCGCCCCTCCACACCTCAGCGATCTGTCACAGATTCATGTTCTGACCTCTCAGTGCCTCCTGCTAGGATGGATGAAGGATGTTTGTATGTTTGATCAAACTAATTAAATATAATCAGGTGTTGTAGATGACATCACCAATCAGCTGTCAGGAAATGTTTATATAATTTAAAGTCAAACTGACCAGATTCCCTTTAATCTAATGTATCAGTTTCTCTCTCAAACTGACTCTCAAACTAGTTTCATGCACTAAAGCTTGTTTTTGTATAAATTTGCTAATAAAGACATTTATAGAATTGTGATGGAAAACTGGATCCAGTGTTCTGAGCTATAGACGTTGTGTTTGATCAGCAGCTTCACATGTTGGTTTTGTTTCCTTCACACTCATGTTGTAAAACTTCAAAGTTGCAGTGCTGCTTCACTACCATCATTTGGTTCTTTCTTTCTCATTAAATGAAGTAACGAATGAATCTCTCAGCTCTTGGGAATGAGACCTCTGCTGTCTTGCATTCTTAAATTCCCACCATCCTTTTGTCGTTTCTAAGGAAACGCAGCTTGCAGAGCCGCTGACAGACTCTGCATTTCAACAACCCACAGCAGAGTCCTCCACAAAAGTCTGGCGGCAGGACCACAAAAGAAGAAGAGCCTCCCAGGATCCTGGATGTTACCCATAAAGAAGTGGGTCCATGAAACACAGAGTTTCAACTTATATTTATGCATCAATAAATAAATGAACATCTTAATCTACAGGAAGGAGGTCGTGTGTTTAAATCCAGAGAAATGTTCAACCTTCAACATGTAGATCTTTGGGTTTTTACTGAAATAGAGATACTGTTGACACCTGAAGTAGCTGAAGTTTTACTGTAAAACATGACTCGAGCGCTCCAGCGCTGTTCACAGCTGCACTTTTCCTTTTCCTTCATAAAACTGTTTTACACCTTAGTGTGAATTTCACTTCATAAAGTTACACAATTTACTGTGAATGATGTTTCACAGTTTTACAAACTGTCTCAGCTCAAACTGGTTTTACACCAGATGTAAAAGAATAAACTTTAGAATGAAATTCAATTAAAAAGAAAGAAAAACGATTTCAACTTTCTTTATGCAGTTTACTCAGTCGCTTTGCTGCATTTCTCACAACAGAATTAAACTTTTCACAACAGTTAGTGTAACTTTAGTTAGTTAGTGGCAGTTTCATGTCCATTTCATCCAGTTGCAGATGCTTTTGGACATGAAGCAATTGAGTAAGTATAAATATCTGCAAAATGATGATTTTGACCTGCTTTTTATCATGTCTATGAAAATTAACTATACCTCTATAGTCATTGATCATAAAACTAATAATCTTTATTTCATTGATCACATCGTCGTGTGTTTTTCTGCCTCCTTGTGGTGATAAACTGGATGCTGGGAAACAAACGTCTCTGTGAACTTTCTATTTGTCTCTTTTTTACAGGATTAATTGAATAAATTCCATCTAAAGTTTAAAAAGACTTTTATTTGATGCAGTTTGAGGATTCTGGGTAATTGTAACAATTGTAGCTCAGTTTTGGTTCTGATAACCCATTTAAGATCCTGATCATGCTCCATTAATGATATAACATTTTCAGAATAAGTTAATTATTTGACATTTAGCATTTGGATTTACTTTGATATCAGCATTAGTTCTACAGTTATATAAATAAACTGTTTTTACTATAGTAGTTTTCCAGATCCTTCCAAAAATCTAATAACAACAACCTCCTGAAACAGAACCTCCACGGTGGCGGTAACGTTCGAGCATCTTTGCTGAATCTGAAACCTTTTCGTGGTCCTTCTGAAGCTGATCAGCCTGGTTCCTTGTTGCTTGAAGACCAGATCTGCTGTCTGTTCACTGAAACCTGGAAGTCGAGGGATCGTTCACTTTGAGTCGCCATCTAAAACCAACAGCATCTCGTTCCTCACATCAAGGGAAAACACTGCACGTGCACATATTTAATAATGTCCCTGAAGAAGAAAATCATTAAACCTGAGTTGTCCCTCATCCAGGTGATGCATTTATTCATAATCTCTGTCATGTTATTCCAACCTGCAGCTGAATGCTGCCGCCTCCTTGACAACAGATCACTTTTATTTAGAAAAGCAGTTGGAGATTAAGTGCCTTTACCAGGAATATATTTCTGTTTCTGTAAGAGGATTATCAGCTTTAATATCCGTGAGGTAGATGGACATGAGACCTGCATCTGACAAGAGAAGAAAAACAAACTAAATTATTTCATCTTCAGTTCATTTTCATCACTTTATACAGTAAAAGCAACAAGTCAGTTCTGGAAATCACTGCAGTTTGATTTAATATAAACTCACATCATTTTCTCTTTTTAAACTGACCCTGTTGGTAAACAGTTGTTTACTCTATTTGCTTTCACTGCTTTCTTTTTAGGGATTCATCCTCCTAAATCTCACAGTGTTTCATTCATGACTGTTTCCTTTTAACAACTGAGTCTCTTCTGTTTAAGGAGACGTGCTGCTTCTCAAGCATCTGCTGAGAGGAGCTCTAAAGGTTTGGTCTAATCCTTTTAACCAAAACAAACATCTGAGATCTCCTACAGGAGATCATCTGACCTAATATTACATGATTCTTTTCTTTTTTCTGTTTGACACCATCTGTTGCTCTTTTTGGAACAACTACACAACAACAGTTCTACCAGAATCTCACAGCTCCACGTCTTTAACATACTGATGATGCACAAGTTCTCTACCAGAAACATTTAGTATGTTTTCCCACAACAGACAGAAAATTTGGGGAAACTGACAAGATGTGATTCAGATGCTGAAAAAAAAAAAGATCTAACACACGGTTTGTGTTCAAACAGATTCTAAAATACTTTAAAATTATTCATGAAAGTAATCTGTTTACCTGTTCTGCAGTGTTTACATGTTCTACATGTGTTTACATGTTCTGCAGGTGTTTACATGTTCTGCATGTGTTTATATGTTCTGCAGGTGTTTATATGTTCTGCAGGTGTTTACATGTTCTGCATGTGTTTATATGTTCTGCAGGTGTTTACCTGTTCTGCAGGTGTTTACATGTTCTGCATGTGTTTACATGTTCTGCAGGTGTTTACATGTTCTGCAGGTGTTTACATGTTCTGCATGTGTTTACATGTTCTGCAGGTGTTTACATGTTCTGCAGCTATTTACATGTTCTGCAGTGTTTACATGTTCTGCATGTGTTTACATGTTCTGCAGGTGTTTACATGTTCTGCAGGTGTTTACATGTTCTGCATGTGTTTATATGTTCTGCAGGTGTTTACATGTTCTGCAGCTATTTACATGTTCTGCAGTGTTTACATGTTCTACATGTGTTTATATGTTCTGCAGGTGTTTACATGTTCTGCATGTGTTTATATGTTCTGCAGGTGTTTACATGTTCTGCATGTGTTTATATGTTCTGCAGGTGTTTACCTGTTCTGCAGGTGTTTACATGTTCTACAGGTGTTTACATGTTCTGCAGGTGTTTACATGTTCTACAGCTATTTACAAGTTCTGCATGTGTTTACATGTTCTGCAGGTGTTTACATGTTCTATAGCTATTTACAAGTTCTGCATGTGTTTACATGTTCTGCAGGTGTTTACATGTTCTGCATGTGTTCACATGTTCTGCAGGTGTTCACGTGTTCTGCAGGTGTTCACATGTTCTGCAGGTGTTCACATGTTCTGCAGTTGTTCACGTGTTCTGCAGGTGTTCACATGTTCTGCAGGTGTTCACATGTTCTGCAGGTGTTCACGTGTTCTGCAGGTGTTCACGTGTTCTGCAGGTGTTCACATGTTCTGCATGTGTTTATATGTTCTGCAGGTGTTTACATGTTCTGCATGTGTTCACATGTTCTGCAGGTGTTCACGTGTTCTGCAGGTGTTCACATGTTCTGCATGTGTTTATATGTTCTGCAGGTGTTCACATGTTCTGCATGTGTTTATATGTTCTGCAGGTGTTTACATGTTCTACAGCTATTTACAAGTTCTGCATGTGTTTACATGTTCTGCAGGTGTTTACATGTTCTGCATGTGTTCACATGTTCTGCAGGTGTTCACGTGTTCTGCAGGTGTTCACGTGTTCTGCAGGTGTTTACATGTTCTACAGCTATTTACAAGTTCTGCATGTGTTTACATGTTCTGCAGGTGTTTACATGTTCTGCATGTGTTTATATGTTCTGCAGGTGTTTATATGTTCTGCAGGTGTTTACATGTTCTGCAGGTGTTTACATATTCTACAGCTATTTACATGTTCTGCAGGTGTTTACATGTTCTACAGCTATTTACAAGTTCTGCATGTGTTTACATGTTCTGCAGGTGTTTACATGTTCTACATGTGTTTACATGTTCTGCAGCTGTTTACATGTTCTGCAGGTGTTTACATGTTCTGCATGTGTTTACATGTTCTGCAGGTGTTTACATGTTCTGCATATGTTCACATGTTCTGCAGGTGTTCACGTGTTCTGCAGGTGTTCACATGTTCTGCAGGTGTTCACATGTTCTGCAGGTGTTCACGTGTTCTGCAGGTGTTCACGTGTTCTGCAGGTGTTCACGTGTTCTGCAGGTGTTCACATGTTCTGCAGTTGTTCACGTGTTCTGCAGGTGTTTACATGTTCTGCAGGTGTTCACATGTTCTGCAGGTGTTCACGTGTTCTGCATGTGTTCACATGTTCTGCAGGTGTTCACGTGTTCTGCAGGTGTTCACATGTTCTGCAGGTGTTTACATGTTCTGCATGTGTTCACATGTTCTGCAGGTGTTCACGTGTTCTGCAGGTGTTCACATGTTCTGCAGGTGTTCACATGTTCTGCAGGTGTTTACCTGTTCTGCAGGTGTTTACATGTTCTACAGCTATTTACAAGTTCTGCATGTGTTTACATGTTCTGCAGGTGTTTACATGTTCTGCAGGTGTTCACATGTTCTGCAGGTGTTCACATGTTCTGCAGGTGTTCACATGTTCTGCATGTGTTCACATGTTCTGCAGGTGTTCACGTGTTCTGCAGGTGTTCACATGTTCTGCATGTGTTTATATGTTCTGCAGGTGTTTACATGTTCTGCATGTGTTCACATGTTCTGCATGTGTTCACGTGTTCTGCAGGTGTTCACATGTTCTGCAGGTGTTCACATGTTCTGCAGTTGTTCACGTGTTCTGCATGTGTTCACATGTTCTGCAGGTGTTTACATGTTCTGCAGGTGTTTACATGTTCTGCAGGTGTTTACATGTTCTACAGCTATTTACAAGTTCTGCATGTGTTTACATGTTCTGCAGGTGTTTACATGTTCTACAGCTATTTACAAGTTCTGCAGGTGTTTACATGTTCTACAGGTGTTTACATGTTCTGCAGGTGTTTACATGTTCTACAGCTATTTACAAGTTCTGCATGTGTTTACATGTTCTGCAGGTGTTTACATGTTCTGCATGTGTTCACATGTTCTGCAGGTGTTCACGTGTTCTGCAGGTGTTTACATGTTCTACAGCTATTTACAAGTTCTGCATGTGTTTACATGTTCTGCAGGTGTTTACATGTTCTACAGCTGTTTACATGTTCTGCATGTGTTTACATGTTCTGCAGGTGTTCACGTGTTCTGCAGGTGTTCACATGTTCTGCAGGTGTTCACATGTTCTGCAGGTGTTCACGTGTTCTGCAGGTGTTCACATGTTCTGCAGGTGTTTATATGTTCTGCAGGTGTTTACATGTTCTGCATGTGTTCACATGTTCTGCAGGTGTTTACATGTTCTGCAGGTGTTTACATATTCTACAGCTATTTACATGTTCTGCAGGTGTTTACATGTTCTACAGCTATTTACATGTTCTGCAGGTGTTTACATGTTCTACAGCTATTTACAAGTTCTGCATGTGTTTACATGTTCTGCAGGTGTTTACATGTTCTGCATGTGTTCACATGTTCTGCAGGTGTTCACGTGTTCTGCAGGTGTTCACATGTTCTGCAGGTGTTCACATGTTCTGCAGGTGTTCACGTGTTCTGCAGGTGTTCACATGTTCTGCAGTTGTTCACGTGTTCTGCATGTGTTCACATGTTCTGCAGGTGTTTACATGTTCTGCATGTGTTCACATGTTCTGCAGGTGTTCACGTGTTCTGCAGGTGTTCACATGTTCTGCATGTGTTTATATGTTCTGCAGGTGTTTACATGTTCTGCATGTGTTTACATGTTCTGCAGGTGTTGTTTACATGTTCTGCATGTGTTTACATGTTCTGCAGGTGTTTACATGTTCTGCATGTGTTTACATGTTCTGCAGGTGTTTACATGTTCTGCATGTGTTTACGTGTTCACGTGAGGTGTTTACCTGTTCTGCAGGTGTTTACATGTTCTGCATGTGTTTATATGTTCTGCCTGCAGGTGTTTACATGTTCTGCATGTGTTCACATGTTCTGCAGGTGTTTACGTGTTCTGCAGGTGTTCACATGTTCATGTGTTTACATGTTCTGCATGTGTTTACATGTTCTGCATGTGTTCACATGTTCTGCAGGTGTTCACGTGTTCTGCAGGTGTTTACATGTTCTGCATGTGTTTATATGTTCTGCAGGTGTTTACATGTTCTGCATGTGTTTATATGTTCTGCAGGTGTTTACATGTTCTGCAGGTATTTACATGTTCTGCAGGTGTTTACATGTGTGTTTACATGTTCTGCAGGTGTTTACATGTTCTCCAGCTATTTACATGTTCTGCAGTGTTTACATGTTCTACATGTGTTTATATGTTCTGCAGGTGTTTACATGTTCTGCATGTGTTTATATGTTCTGCAGGTGTTTACATGTTCTGCAGGTGTTTACATGTTCTGCAGGTGTTCACATGTTCTGCAGGTGTTCACATGTTCTGCAGGTGTTTACATGTTCTGCAGGTGTTTACATGTTCTACAGCTATTTACAAGTTCTGCATGTGTTTACATGTTCTGCAGGTGTTTACATGTTCTGCATGTGTTTATATGTTCTGCAGGTGTTTACATGTTCTGCATGTGTTTATATGTTCTGCAGGTGTGTTTACATGTTCTGCAGGTGTTTACGTGTTCTGCAGGTGTTTACATGTTCTGCATGTGTTTATATGTTCTGCAGGTGTTTACATGTTCTTCAGGTGTTTACATGTTCTGCATGTGTTCACATGTTCTGCAGGTGTTCACGTGTTCTGCAGGTGTTCACATGTTCTGCAGGTGTTCACATGTTCTGCATGTGTTTATATGTTCTGCAGGTGTTTACATGTTCTGCATATGTTCACATGTTCTGCAGGTGTTCACGTGTTCTGCAGGTGTTCACATGTTCTGCAGGTGTTCACATGTTCTGCAGGTGTTTACATGTTCTGCAGGTGTTTACATGTTCTGCAGGTGTTTACATGTTCTACAGCTATTTACATGTTCTGCATGTGTTTACATGTTCTGCAGGTGTTTACATGTTCTGCAGGTGTTCACATGTTCTGCATGTGTTTACATGTTCTGCAGGTGTTTACATGTTCTGCATGTGTTCACATGTTCTGCAGGTGTTCACGTGTTCTGCAGGTGTTCACATGTTCTGCAGGTGTTCACGTGTTCTGCATGTGTTCACATGTTCTGCAGGTGTTCACTTGTTCTGCAGGTGTTTACATGTTGCAGGTGTTCACATGTTCTGCATGTGTTTATATGTTCTGCAGGTGTTTACATGTTCTGCATGTGTTCACATGTTCTGCAGGTGTTCACGTGTTCTGCAGGTGTTCACATGTTCTGCAGTTGTTCACGTGTTCTGCAGGTGTTCACATGTTCTGCAGGTGTTCACGTGTTCTGCAGGTGTTCACATGTTCTGCAGTTGTTCACGTGTTCTGCAGGTGTTCACATGTTCTGCATGTGTTTACATGTTCTGCAGGTGTTCACATGTTCTGCAGGTGTTTACAGCCAGGAAATTATCAAACTTCTGGTCTTTTGGTGTAAAAAGCTTCAGTTTTTATTCATGTTCTGTCTTCTACTCGTCAGGTTGAAGAACCTCCTCCTCAAGGTGAGTATTTTTAACATCTTATTTTTCACATTCTTCTCAGCCTGACAGTGAAATTAAGATTAAGGAGAGATTATGGCTTTTTTCAGAAAGAAATTGCAGGTTTGTAACAAAGTCCTGTCAGAAAGACAGATGAGCTGCTGCTGTTGTTTTTCCCGTTGCATCATTTTTATGCATCACGTCGTTTTCAGGTTGTTGACATTCAAAATTTTTCCTTCAACAATCTTTCACTGGAATAAATATGATAGAAAAAATGTGTTTATCATGTGCCTTTTCTCTTCTGTGATTGGGATTCATAACTTTAACTACCCGCCTCTGTGTTAAATTAATTTTATCTCATTCTGTTGGCTGCCATCGGATGCTGATGCTAAATCAAAGTATAAACATAATTTCGTCTCATCAGAGTTCGTCACTGCAACCGAACGCTGACGGCTGTTTGATGCAGCGAGACTCTTTTAGTCTTTTCCCATTTGATTTTAAAACTGGATTGAAATAAGTGTCATCCAAATCTCACCCAGTGACAACAGCTGTGGACCAACTCACCCCCCCCTCCCACACACACACACACACGTATCAAACTGAGAAGCATGAATAAAATTGACTTTCAGTCTGTTGCAGTTAAACTAAATACATGCAGGTGCTTCTTGAGGAATTGGAGGACAGATTTTATGAATATCTTTGCATGGAATCTGTTATTTCTGCTGTCAGTAACAGACTTTCTGAATTTTATTTTCAGGTGTTTGGATGAAAACTGTTTCCAGTGGCCAAAGAACACATTTAGAAAGCAAATTTAAAATCTAATTAAAAAAGAGTGACAGAATTCTGCACAGTGGAGAAAAACAAAATGAGTTAGCAGAAATCTTAATATGGAGAACAACCAATAAGTTCTTATAAAAAACACATTCTCTCCCAGTCTGAGTCATTCTTATTATAAATGATTCTTTTTTTCTCTCGTGCATATTAACATCATGTTCATCTATTTATTAATGCAGCTAATATCAGCTAATATTAACATGCTGCACATAAAGAAACATGGTGCCAACTGTTCATTTTCTCACTAATATTATTTATGTGTACGTCTTCAAGCTGCTTGTCTGGTGCTTGTCTTCAGCAGGTAAAGAGGCGGAGCTACATCTGGACACAAGGCTCACGCCATCTTTATTCTGTTCTCTGTCACTGTTTCCTGTTTGTTTTAGATTGTTTCTGTTTCCAGCTCATCACTTCATGTTTACATGTTTAATACTTCATCAAGGTGTTTTTGATCAGTGCAGGTTAGTTTACATCTCAACTGATCTGAAGAAGGTTCTGGGTTTGAAACCCCAACAAGACCTTCCAGCATGGAGTCTGTATGTTCTCCCTGTGAATATGTGTTTTCTCCTGTGAGTTTGGTTTCCTCCCACACACCAAAAACACACCTTGTCACCAGAAACACACCTTGTCTCCAAAAACACACCTGTCAGGCTGCTGTAAATTGGCTCTTGCTGTGAGTGAGTGTGGATGTTTTTTAGTTTCTATGTGATCGGATGAAGGACTGGAGACCTGTCCAGGTCCCCCCCCACCAGCATCTACAGAAACTGGATGGATGGAAGATCTGAGGACAGACATCTCAGAAGTAACTAACACTTGCTGCAGACTTCACCAGGACTTGAGGTCCAGATGAGACCAGGAACACGGAGAACTCTGCAGACTGATGTTCTTAACTCAACCTGCACCTGCTGCAGAGAAGATGGACGTAAACAATGAAATATTCTTACAGCTTCCGAAAGTTTGTAACAGGAAGTAAAAATGCCTGAATCACAGAAAGTGTGTAAATATTTTTCTCTTAACAAGCTGCTGAATAAAGTTTCACAATAAAAGGTCATTGTCATTTTAGAAATGTTTTCATTTAAAACTGTGAATAACTGAGTTTTAATCATGAGTTTCCTTCAGACTTTGTGCAGTTCTAATAAAAAACCTTGTCCTTGAGAACTGAGGAAGTCACAGAAGACATTTATGAAATCTGTCCTTAAAAGCAAATGTAGTAAATATTCTACTTCATTATTTGTTTCAGGGACAAACTTTTCAGAGTTCACATCAAAAGGAAAATTGAATTTTTTTAAATATGAACTATTAATCTTTGTATAACGCAGGAGAACCAAACCTCAAACTGTTATTAAAAGGATTACGTTTTTAATTTCAGTGATTTGTTTTTAAACTCACGTTTGCTTGAGGCACAAACAAAAATCCCAGTTGATTCACGAGTTTTTACTGCTTAAATAATTAAACTGAACAGAAATAACTGGAACTAACTCCAGAGGATTTAACTCAGTCACAGTTCTTTACAGGACTGGATTTAACAGCTTCCTGTGCACACTTTGAATAAATGACTAAAACTGAGTTCAGTCACTCTGCTGCTGCATCTGTATCTCAGGTTACTTTATTCTGAAAAGCTTGAGGGGATGATAAAGATGTGAGGAGTTAGAAACTTGTTCTCTGTATTCTTCGACCTCCACGTGGTGTCAGCTGAGAGCAGATTTCCTTTCATTCATTCATAAGTTCTTCCTTCTTCTTCGGTTTATTTCTTTCTGTTTTTAAGATTCTGTTTTTGTATTTGTTTTTTTTAATATTTCTATTTTACGTCAGTCTTCAGATTAATTTGGTTTTGCTTTTCCTGAACATCTGGTTCTGGTCTCTCATACTACAGTTAGTGTTGGAGGTATTGTTCCTCGGGGGGGGGGGGCGTGGCCAAGCAGCGCCACATAGAGCTGTGATGCAGGTGCACGCCATCTTACAGCTGCAAGATGATGAACATCAAAACAAACGAGTTCATGACACTCATTTATATCAGTAACAACAAACTGTCATTAGTTGGACATTTTTACAGGAACCAGGAGTTTATTCTAATAAATGAATTCAGTATTTGATCTAATATTTCTGGTGATTTTTAAATTGAAATCAGGTCTTTATGTTCAGTGTTTCAGGTTTTAGACGAGCTGAGAATAAAAACAGATGCTCCGTGTCTTTATCCTGCATCATCCTCAAATTAAGCTCGCAGCCAAAAATGCACCAATTTTTCTCTGAAAACCTTGAATTGTCAGCTGCATGTTGAGCCTGTCAGACTTTCAGCTTAATGTGTGTATTTATAGTCAGTGTGTTTTTCTAAATAAACCTGTTTGGTGGTTGTAATTTTTCATGCTGTAAAACCGTAAACAGTCTTTATGTGTCCTCATGAAGCCGGTCGTTCTGCAGACCCCAGAGGGCTGCAGGAATGCAGACGGATGGTTTACCTTCGTGCTTCCTTGATGTTTGGTCAGCAGGGTGTGTGTGCTGACAATCACTTGGCTGCACATAAAAACAACTGGGCCACATTTTGTCAGATCTTTTTGTCATGTCATTTGCACTGCACAGTAATTACAAGACAATCATGTGGTGGGAATTGTGATATAAAAGGTGTTGGTTGTCATTTCAGTAATTATTTTGTTTTTGATCTGCAGCTTTATTTTAGTCTCTGTGTTTTTATCAACTTTACAAATTAACTTCAGTTAATTCCAATAATAAAAGTCTCCAACAAGCATGTACGATCCAGCAGGTGATGATAAAGAGACAAATGTTTATATGTTCTGCAGGTGTTTACCTGTTCTGCAGGTGTTTACATGTTCTGCAGGG
>SSNP01000030.1:507198-545224 GCA_006937955.1 Pachypanchax playfairii | reverse complement strand
TGTTCTCCCAATCCTCTTCTGGATCATCCAAATGCTCTCTAGCAAACCGCAGACGGGCCTGGACGTGTCCTGGCTTCAGCAGGGGGACACGTCTGGCACTGCAGGATTTGAGTCCCTGGCGGCGTAGTGTGTTACTGATGGTAGCCTTTGTTACTTTGGTCCCAGCTCTCTGCAGGTCATTCACTAGGTCCCTCCGTGTGGTTCTGGGATTTTTGCTCACCGTTCTTGTGATCATTTTGACCCCACGGGGTGAGATCTTGCGTGGAGCCCCAGATCGAGGGAGATTATCAGTGGTCTTGTATGTCTTCCATTTTCTAATAATTGCTCCCACAGTTGATTTCTTCACACCAAGCTGCGTACCTATTGCATATTCAGTCTTCCCAGCCTGGTGAAGGTCTACAATTTTGTTTCTGGTGTCCTTTGACAGCTCTTTGGTCTTGGCCATAGTGGAGTTTGGAGCGTGACTGTTTGAGGTTGTGGACAGGTGTCTTTTATACTGATAACGAGTTCAAACAGGTGCCATTAATACAGGTAACGAGTGGAGGACTGAGGAGCCTCTTAAAGAAGTTACAGGTCTGTGAAAGCCAGAAATCTTACTTGTTTGTAGGTGACCAAATACTTATTTTCCACCATAATTTGCAAATAAATTCTTTAAAAATCAGACAATGTGATTTTCTGGATTTTTTTTCCTCATTTTGTCTCTCATAGTTGAGGTATACCTATGATGAAAATTACAGGCCTCTCTGATCTTTTTAAGTGGGAGAACTTACACAATTGGTGGCTGACTAAATACTTTTTTGCCCCACTGTATACTCAGCTGAAAAAAAAGTTTCTTTATTCCATTTTTTTATTTATAAGTAAAAGCATAACTTCTTTATTCAGTGCATCAGAATGGGAAAAGTTCTAACTGTGGTTCTGTTCAGTTCACTGATTTTATCCTTTTTAATCTGTTGTTTGCTTTTCTATTTTATCTGAAAAAGTTCTGAATAAATAGTTTTAAAAAATGTTTTTTTATATGAGAACTCATAATAATAATAATAATAATAATAATAATAATAATAATAATAATAATAATAATAATAATAATAATAATAATAATAATAATAATAATAATAATAATCTTAGAGTAGATCCTGCAGAAGTGATAAAAATATTTGTCATCAAATTTAAACATTTAACATTTGAAAAATAACTGAAGTATAAAACTGCCATTAAGTTGCAAAAATGAACATTTTACTAAATTCAAACATCATATTTCAGAATAAATAATTATTACAGAGTTAAATCTGGTCCAGACGGTCAGCGGTCTGGTGAAACTTTAGTCTATGTCTGTTGACAAGTGGCGTTGCGTTATAAAAACACCGACGTTGCATCGAAGCCCGGATCGTGCAGCTGAGACAACACTGTCATTTTTTATTCAGCCATCTGGTTCAGCGGACGCTTCTAATCCTGCTTCTTTTTCAGACATCAAATTCCTCAGAGTCATTTTACTCTTCATCAGAGTGGGATGATGATGAGCTGAACGCCGTCCACATGTCTTCTTCTGCTTCTCATCAGCTTTGTTCTCTCTTTCTCTTCTGGGATCAGATCATCTCCTGATCACAGAAACTAAATGATCTGAATCCTGAGATAAAAGTTCATGTTGCAGCTTGTTCTCACCAACTCTTCACTGTTTCTTTGATTTGATTAAACAATGTAACAGACAGAGAAGCATCAACTGCACAAACACGATGCAACAGGATGGACTCACTAACTTTACTGAAGCTCAGTGATAACAGCTTGAATCACCTGAACTGTGCACGTCGCAGCACGTCATGGTAACAGTTTATGATGTGCAGCTTATTCAGATGAAGATACAGTTTCTTCATCCTGCTGTTCCCACCTAACCCTAACCCTACCTACCTGTACACACCTGTAATCGCTCTCCTCATCAAACTCTTTAAATATTTCCACTGTCCGTCTTCTGTGTATCAGTATTAGATCATCATGATCACACAGAGGTTTCACAGCCTCACCTGCTCTCCCTCTCTGTCACATGCTCCCCTCCCAGACTCACCTGTCTCCTCCTCCTCCCTCATTGGCTGGTTCCTCAGTTCCACAAACTCCTTCATCCTCCTTTGGACCTGTAGGAGAAAGACAAACAGTAATCAGGACAGTAACCCTACAGTCTTCATCATCTCCTCCTGCAGATCAGAGTCCTTCATGTTCTCATCTGTTCCCGGTTTGAAAATGAATCTTCCAGTTCCTCGTCTGGTTTCATCTTCAAGGTGGTAGACTGCTGGTTACATCACAAAACCCTCACAGGGACCAGATCTTCATCAAGTTAAAGAAGTCTCAACATCCTGTTTCTGTTAGAGGGTTAAAAATCAATTCAGTCTGTGAGCTGTCCAGAAAACTTCAAGGTGAAACACACACACACACACACACACACAAACACACACACACACACACACACACACACACACTCTGGTTACCTCCGTCAGTAGAAATGATCACAGATTATTAACAGAGTTCTTGTTTGAGTATTTGGTTATTTTTATTTAGGTGAATGTGTGTGTGTGTGTGTGTGTGTGTGTGTGTGTGTGTGTGTGTGTGTGTGTGTGTGTGTGTGTGTGGGTTTGTATTTCTGACCTCCTGGGGACCCGTTTCCTGACTTTTACTATCTTTCTGGGGTCCGAGGGTTCTTGTGGGGACCAAAGCCTGGTCCCCATGGGGGGGAATCCCCTTTTTAGGGTTAGGGGTTAGGTTTATAGGTATGGTGTGAATAGAGTTTTAGTTAGTCTTAGGGTTAGTTATAGATCAGTAATGGTTAAGGTTAGGAAAAGGATTTGGGTTAGGTATAAATCTAGTTACTAAAATCAATGGAAGTCAATGGACGGTCCCCATAAGGATACCAAAACACACTTGTGTGTGTGTGTATGTGTGTATGTGTGTGTGTGTGTGTGTGTGTGTGTGTGTGTCTGTGTGTCCAACCACAACAAATCAGCTAATTACCTTTCCTCTGACGTCCTTCGTCAGGTTGAACTGCTGTCATCTTGGTGTCAATAAGAAGTCTTGTGACATCACAGCTGAGAGAAAAGCAGCAACTTTCTGGTTAATTACCGGTTTTATTTACAGAGACTAAAGACTGTGGAGCGCAAACAAACACTGATTTCCCCCGATGCAGCTTCATGACATGCTTCCTTCCCCTGACCAAATGTTATACCTCTGATATAATTAGCCTATTAAACCAATTGCCTCATGCAGCTTCACTGCTTCCTGCTGATGCAACAAACATGATAGTTTTCACATCCCAGGGCTGATGGTTCATACATGTTAGTGTCAAATGTTTTATTCTTCAGCTTGTTAAAGAAAGAGGAAGTGAAAAGAAACAAAAGTTCATTCTAACGATCATTTTAGTCTTTTTAATGGCAGCTATCAAACTCAAGTTTAAATTCATTCACCGTTTGTCAAACTTCACATTCAAAGAGTGAAACACGAGTAAAAACACGTTCAGCCTCAAAACAAAACACACAGTGTCTGATATTCATGCTGCAGCATCCATTGTTCCTGCCATGACTGGGTGAGAGGCGGGGTTACACCTGGTCAAGTCACCAACCAATCACAGAGCTGCATACGCTCATAAATATAAACACACGCAAAATTCAAGATTCAAGAATATTTATTGTCATTTCACATGTTTTTACAAACCAGACTGAAACGTATGTGTTAAGATGAAAAGCATCATGAAGTTACACGGCAGCTTAACAACAATAAGAACACAAAGCAGCTTAGGCTGAGCCAACAGAGCAGATGCACTTATTTAGCTTCAGTCCTCTCATGGGGGACGGCTTAAATGTGACTGTGTTTATATGGTGGGGGGGGGGGGTCATTTTATAAAGGCAGAATCCAGTTTAAAGAATAAAATTTAAAAGTATTAAAAGACCAAACATTTAAATTTAAGTATTTTCTAATCTATCATTGTCATAATAAAACCTGTAGCTGGTTCCAGAATCATCAGAGTCACAGCAGAGTTTTTATTCACACAGTTGGTGGAACTTTAGAGTCTGAAAAGAAAATCCACAGAAATAAATCTTCCTGTTTGAATCTCCCAGGAAACAAAACATGACCTTTAGTTTGTTTCCACTCAGGACTCAGCTGCTGTTATTTAAAGGACAGAAATATTGATGCAAACACTAATACCTGAGGCTGAAGAACGTTCTCCGCTTCAAACTGAATATTTTTATCCTGGTGAAATATTGTTTTCTAGTTCTGAAACTAAAATAAAAAAAAACTTTGTCTTTATTTATTTAATTCTTTTTAAAGTTTCTTATCTGATTCTGAGGTCTCTGCCTCTTTAACTGAATTGGTACTTTCATGTATGTTATCTGAAACAGGTCCACTGCCCTCCAGTGGAGGAGTCCGGTACTACAGGTGACTAGAACCATCATCCTCACGTCAACGAAAAAGTATTTATATTACTTGGTTTATATATCAGACTTTATAAAATAATCTGAGTAAAATAGCAGCAGAGAGAACTGGAGCTCATCAGATAATAACAGCTTTTATTTTTTAAAGTTTTTAAATGAGTGAATGACTTTCTGCACATGGAGCAGCTGATGGCAGGATGACCTGAAACTAAAAGTTCAAACTGACAAGCAGACTGAACGCTGTGAAGCTTTTACCTGATCAAAGTGAGTTAGTAGAGGATTTCTTCAGGACCTGGTCCAGCTAAGAACTGTGGGAGACTCTGAGTAAACCTGAAGCTCACGTTGTTCCAAGATGTGAAGCACTGTGAGTTTCTTTTCTTCTTCTGGGTCATAAACCCATTTGCTCCTGACAGGTTTACCCACTCAAAGCTTCTTACAACAACTTGGTCCATTTTTTACTTTTTATGGTAGAAAATGTGCAAAACTTCAAATCTGTTTCAGTTTGATGTGGATGCAGAAGAAGAAAGGAGGAAGATCGTCCGTCCGTCCACCCGTCCACCCGTCCATCCGTCCATCCATCCGTCCGTCCGTCCGTCCATCCATCCATCCATCCATCCATCCGTCCACCCGTCCACCCAGCCGTCCGTCCATCCATCCATCCATCCATCCGTCCATCCATTCGTCCATCCATCCGTCCATCCATCCGTCCGTCCACCCGTCCACCCATCCATCCATCCATCCATCCGTCCGTCCGTCCGTCCGTCCGTCCATCCATCCATCCATCCATCCATCCATCCATCCATCCATCCATCCATCCATCCATCATCCATCCATCCATCCATCCATCCATCCATCCGTCCGTCCGTCCGTCCGTCCGTCCACCCGTCCACCCATCCAGCCGTCCGTCCATCCATCCACCCATCCGTCCGTCCGTCCGTCCATCCATCCATCCATCCATCCATCCATCCGTCCGTCCACCCGTCCGCCCATCCATCCGTCCGTCCGTCCGTCCATCCATCCATCCATCCATCCATCCATCCATCCGTCCGTCCGTCCGCCCACCCATCCATCCATCCATCCATCCATCCATCCATCCATCCATCCATCCATCCATCCATCCACCCACCCATCCATCCAACCCCTCCTTCCTGTTCAGGGTCGCAGGGTTCTGGTGTCTCCAGCGGTCAGTGGGTGAGTGGTGGGAGACACCCTGGACAGGTTGCCGGTCCATCGCAGGGCGTGGAGGATTGTAATCAACCCAAAAAGTTCAGGATCAAAACAAATAACAACAATCTCATGAGAATGAGAAGAAATGCAGGTAACTGAACAAAGATTAAGAACATGAAGATCTGTTTTCAATGTCAGACAAGACAAAGGAGAGGACTCTGGATTCTCATGGATCTGGATCCTGTAGCAGATCCAGTTTGACAGATAAAACAGTGTAAACACAGATCTGAATCACTGTGTGGTTTCTGAATTAACCAGAAGTTATCATTAAGAAAAATCTATAAATTATGAGATTTAACTGTGAAGATGTCCCTACGTGTCCCCACGTGTCCCCGTGTGTAACGTCTGCTGCTTGAGATGAGATCAGTGAAATAAACCGTGTATTTTCTAACACGGTAGCAGAACATGACGCGTGAACTCCCAGATGTAATCAGAGCTACTGACAGAACTCATATTGCAATGAGAGCTTCATATGAATCCAATTTGTCCAAGTAAATTAAAAACATGTTTGATCAATAAACATCTAGATGGTTGTAACTTGTTCATCAGAACAAAGTTCAGACTGTCGTCCTGCTGCGTTGGAGAGGAACCTGCAGGTCGGCGTTCTGTCAGACGGCGAGTTTCAGTCACACGTTTGAGCAGAAATGAAGGATTTAAACTTGATGAGTCGACATAAACAAAGAGACAGAAAATCTGCAAGAGATCTAAAAAACATCAGTTCAATAAATGATGTTGGTACCTGAAGGCAGCATCAGTTCAATAAATGTTCTGTTTATTATGTTGGTACCTGAAGGCAGCATCAGTTCAATAAATGTTCTGTTTATTATGTTGGTACCTGAAGGCAGCATCAGTTCAATAAATGTTCTGTTTATTATGTTGGTACCTGAAGGCAGCATCAGTTCAGCTGTGTAATCAATCTATATGTTACATGATCAGGAGTTTACAGTAGTGTGTACAGTAGTGTGTACAGTAGTGTGTACAGTAGTGTGTACAGTAGTGTGTACAGTAGTGTGTACAGTAGTGTGTACAGTGTGTACAGTGTGTACAGTAGTGTGTACAGTAGTGTGTACAGTAGTGTGTACAGTGTGTACAGTGTGTACAGTAGTGTGTACAGTGTGTACAGTAGTGTGTACAGTGTGTACAGTGTGTACAGTAGTGTGTACAGTGTGTACAGTGTGTACAGTAGTGTGTACAGTGTGTACAGTAGTGTGTACAGTGTGTACGTGTAGTGTGTACAGTGTGTACAGTGTGTACAGTGTGTACAGTGTGTACAGTGTGTACAGTAGTGTAAGTGTGTAAGTAGTGTGTACAGTGTGTACAGTGTGTACAGTAGTGTGTACAGTGTGTACAGTAGTGTGTACAGTGTGTACAGTGTGTACAGTGTGTACAGTAGTGTGTACAGTAGTGTGTACAGTAGTGTGTACAGTAGTGTGTACAGTGTGTACATTCAGCTTCTCTTTACTTCTTTTATTCAGTAACTTGTTTAAAACTTGTAGAAACGGTAGTTTTAGACTTTAGATATAATTCATGTAGAGAATAAAACGAGTGTATTTCTACTTCTCATTCTACTTTATATACTCTATGTTGTAGCAGCAGACCTGCAGAGTCACGTTTACTATCATGTTAAACAATAAGTAACTTCATGTTAGAAGAAAAACTTCTTTATTCTGAATCTAACAGGAAACTGCTAACAGATTTAAACGCTCACAGCAACATTTTAAACTTTAAATTGGGTGAATTTTTAATACTTTTGGAAGTTTGATCGATACCAGCAACAAAAAGACTTTTGGAACCAATTTGGATTTTTTTTTCTTTCATATTTCCTTAAAAAACACTTTGCAGATGTGACTTTTTATCTAGAAATGATTGTTTTTGTTGATGCTTTTAGTCACAAAAACATCATCGATGGGAGAAGTTGTTCAAATCCTGATTCATTATTCTGTTGTAGGTGGAAAAGCTTCTATAAAATAACAGAAAGTAAAACAGTTTATCTTTAACAGCTGATGTTAATAAGAATAACGTTTCATGCAGAGTTTAAACTGAGATCTTCAAAATCATGTTCCACAGTACCAAAAAATCCTAATGTATTAGTATTTAGAATGACGGATACTTCCATAGAAACATGGAGCTCAATATTATATAAATAAATATAATAAAGTGCTTATATTACATATTATATCTGTTTTGTTTCCTTTGATCAGCTGTGGCAGCATCTTAATAAGCTGTACATGTAGATTCAGTAAATACTTTGAGAGTTTTTCATTTTCTACAAAACAAAACTTAATGTGTTGATCTTCTGTTTTAAAGTCTCTAATGGTGTTTTGCATAAAACTAATTGAGTTTCCATCCCATCAGCTGCCCTTTAGAGACTTCCACATTCTCTCAGAATAACAATCACTTTAGAGACTTTTACTTAATTAAGATTCTGGATTTCCTTCCGTCACAAAAAGAAGTTGTCAGCGATGTTCACCTGGAAGCTTGAAGCAGAGGAAAACAGGTGAACAATAATCACCTGCTGATCTCATTTAAAAGTCTCTCACACAAACCTCTTGACTTTATAAATAATCAAGAAGCTCCTCCCACGTTGGACACCTGGGGCTCTTCTGCTTCGGAGCTGATGTTATTTCAGTCACGTTTCCAGCTTTGAGACTCCTGTTGGCTGGAAACATCTGCAGGAACTTGTTTTACATAAATGATTTATAGTTAATCCATCTGAAAGTTTGCACACAGGACTAATAGTGCTGCAGTCTGCAGATGAAGATGAAGATCAGATGTAAGACATTTATTATGAGAATTTTATTGTACAGATGAAGAAAAATCTTCAGTTCCTGCAACATGCAAAGAAACTAGAAACATTTCTGAAAGTTAAACAACCTCAACAGAAACTTGGTGTATGAACCAAGTCACTGTGTGAAGATGATGTGGTGACTGATAAACTGCTGCTTGATGAGACTTTTCATCTAAAATCTTCTTTTAGTCTGAAATCTAGAGACGAGTGTAAATAATGGTGGTCCTGATGTGAACTCTGATGAAGCAGGTGTGATGATTTCAGTGTATCTGTCCTGTTTGGACATGAAATCTCATCCTATCGGGGTCGAGATTAAAAGGTCTCAGCGCTGCAAAGAAAAATGAGCCTTTTCCTCGATCATGCGTTAAACTGATAGTGAACCCCGGAATCCGACGGGACACAAAGCCTTTTCCCGCTGTTCCTTTTAAGTCGTGCAAGCGTTAGCATCGATAGGGCCCGCTTCACACCTTGAATGCAGACCAGATAAACTCTTCAATAATAACGAACACCTGGTCCTTTCAAATCCATGAGTCATTAGGAGGGAAAATTCCCTGATTTGATTTGTGGTTGGGGAGATGTGCATGTGCTGCTTGGAGAATGTGATGATGGGGGAGTCCTGGACAAAAGCTACAGAGGAATAGCAGGAATGGCTCTGGCACATGACATCTCTGCTGCTCAGACAAGGATTAACATCTAATTTGTCCATCTCTTCCTGGGCTCAAGTCTAACCCAACAAGCCGGCGCTTCAAAGGGGCAGATAAAAAGGCAGATGGATGGTCATTCTTCAGGGGGAATTGGCTTTGTGAAGCGGTTTAAAATGGCAGGAATACAAAAAGGAGACTTGTTTTGATGTGCTGTGGAGTGTGATGGCCCTTCTTCGGCCCTCCGGTGTTTGAGCTGGACAGTGCAGCCCAACGCCATGACATCCAACACTGGAGCGCCTGATTCAAGATCTGAAGAACGTCTGGTTGAACCACTTCACTGTCCTACATTCATTTTATTATGTTCATGTATGAATATGTAAATCTTTAATTACACAAAAACATATTAGTGGCATTTGATGCGGAACATTATTTAAAGACCCGTTAGAAGCGGTTTGAAAACAATGATTTTTACTTGTATTCACTGTATTTGATGTATTTAATGTTAAGTGACGTGTTATTGATCCACTTGGGGAACTTATTGATGTTTGATCCGTATACGAGGAGCAGCGAGATGCCATTTGTACCACATAAAGACACTTTGACACGTGTCCTGCCGGGTCTGGGATCAGACTGCTCACTTCCTGAATAGTGGACAATCTTCTTTCCCCCTGAAACCCCATATGTCCACGTTTTACTTCTTATTTTGCTACTTTAATAAAGTTAATAAGTTGCATCATCCTGAATGAACTAAACCTGGTTAAAAAGTCAACACAAAGCTGGTTATCTGTCTGGATCTTTAAGATTTTATGAAGACGTTTGGTACAGCAGTTTTTATTCCACTAAAAATATTTACAACCATAAACAACATGATGCTGTGAAATCTGTGAACAAACAAACAAACAACAACAGACAAACGTATCATGTGCTTGAAATCAGCGATATTTATTTGCTCTGGGCTATGAGATACAACCACAAGGACACTGTGCAAAGAAAGCAAAGTATGAAATCACGTATGGAGAGTCGGTTAGCACATTTCACAAACAGAAGTGATGCATCTGCATGTGCACAGCTTATTGTGAAGAATTCATGCTACAAACACTTAAAAATAAAATGAAGCCTTAAAACACAAACATCTCAAACTACATGAGCAAATCATTACACTCTTATAAACATCCGGGAATTTTCATCTGAATTAGCTTCAACGTTTTTTCTAACACGTCAACCATCTTTCTTATTCTTTAGAAACCATGTGGTTTCTGCTGGTTTCACCTCCCAACGTGCTTCACAAGGCGAGATGTTTCCTATAAATCTGATTTAAATCAAATAACAGCTTTAATAAATGACAGAATGGTTACAACAAAGTTCCAATACACAAAGTTAAAAACAAATTTAAAGAGAGGATACATGAAAAACCTAAATAATGTGTACTCTTTATAATATACGGTTACATTTTGTTAATAAAAGTGGTTTAAAAATCATTTATAACATCTCAGTTTCATCTGCTAGCTACGGATATACGGACTTAATTTAATCTGTGATTGTTTTCTGCTATTTGCTGGTTAAAGGTCACCTAATGTTCTTTAAAATCCCTCAGAAAAAAGCAGGTTTACTTTGAGTCAACATCTGGTAAAGAGACTTTTATTCACCTGTTACAGTTTAATTAAAGCTAACTGTAGCTTCTGAAGTCACCTGTTGAAATGGGCTTTGAATATAAGGTAGCTTTAGCATTGGACATGCTAACATACTGAGGCTAACACACATTTTCTCACCAGCTGATTTAATTAAACTACATTAAACTTCAGAGATTAAAAGGTCTGGACTTCCTCAGGTCAACACGCCACATACGTGTTTAATACTCAGAATAACACGACCTGGTTGGTTATGACTGTTTACTGGATGGAAACGTTCCCATAAACACATGACGACACCACATGTGATGATAGAACTGCTATTCTACAGGAAACACCAGCGATGGAACACATGAAGAAGAACGCAGGTACGAGCTGAAGGAGGAAACATTGACGTTTCATTAGATGAAAGAATCAATAGTTGTATATTTTCCAGTTCCAGTTACTGGAGTGAGAGTGAAACTGAATGTCACGTTGCATCAGAACAAAAGATGTAACAATTATAAAATGTTTAAAACTAAAAAACACTGTATCAAGAGGAAACGGAGGGACCTGAGTGTCTCATGTCAGTTTATGGTTCCTGTGGTCTTTAAAAAAAAAGAAATGTGTTCGCAGCGATAAAAAGGTGCCGAACTGTTCGACATGCGGCTCCAATCAAGTGGAGCTGAGAAGCCATTAAACTTTTATTCAGATTAAATAATCTGGAAACGGCCAGAGTATTAGATTGAACCCGACTGTTAAAGGAAATGTATTGAACGCTGTAGCAGTAACTGATGTGTGAGAGGACTCTGACTGCAGCTCCGCCTGGAGCTGAAGCTTCTAGGAGAAGCTCTACTCAACACAGGAAATACAATTAATATTAATTACTAATAATAATCTTTGTTTCTGGTGCAGGTTTAAGCCAATAAGTCTTTTAAAGTGGATAAAAGATGTTAAATCATGACGATATATCAAATTTAATTTATCTAAAAAAATAACGATTGTTGCTGCACGAGTCAGATTTCACTAACTAGCTTTAAAACTTCCAAACAGGTTTCCATCAGATGTTTGAACCAGGTATAAAATGTATTTTTATATTCTGAGGAGGATGTTTAGAATGACCAATGAGTTTAGTTTTATAAAGGATTTTCTGTGCTGCTTTAAGCACCCAGTATATAAATATACTATAAAACAGTCTAAAAACAGGAACTGACTGGTATTGCTGTTTGTTATTGATTGATTGGTAATATGTTTGAGAGCTGGTGAAGAGAAGACAACAACACACACTACAGACTGACACAGAAGATAAAAATACCAGGTGTGACTCTGAACATGGAAGATATTGTCCTTTTGTTTAGAAGCTCCATTAACAACATCCTGGCGTCGACGCGTCTCCTTCCTCAGTCGTTGTCACTTTTGCTCTTGTCTGACTGATCCTGCAGGCGGACACATGAAAGGCTTTTTAGAAAGTGAGATGCAGAGGAGGGAGGTGAATATGTAGAAAGCCTGACTGAAGTAAGAAAGCTGTCCTGAGGAGAAGGAGGGTCCAACCGGAGCCTCAGATCTCCAGGCTTTTGTTGTGTGTCTGGATGAAGGAGCGAGACTGATGGACTGAATCACTCCTGCGTTTATATTCAACCTGAAGCAGCTTCTGGACAGTCTGAAGAGTCATGTAAACATCTCACATGTCCGCAGGCTTAGTATCAACACAGTCATCAGGGTCTAAACCCGGGTCACCAACCCTTCTGAAACCCAGAGCCACTTCACAGGTACCGAGTCCTACGGTCTAAACTGATCAATATCCACCAAACAGATCAATACACCCACAGCACAGCTGATCCAGCTGATCCACAGCACAGCTGATCTACGGCACAGCTGATCCACAGAACAGCAGATCCAGAGCACAGCTGATCTACAGAACAGCTGATCCACAGCACAGCTGATCCACAGCACAGCTGATCTACAGAACAGCTGATCCACAGCACAGCTGATCTACAGCACAGCTGATCCACGGCACAGCTGATCTATGGCACAGCTGATCTACAGCAGAGGGGTGCACAGCTGGGAATGTGGGTCAGATAAGACATAATACTGCCACTTCTGAAGCTCTGCTGGACTGCAGTCTGAGACATGGAGCCACAAACAGAAAAGGATTGTGGGTAAAAAGGCACCGAGGGCTCAACTGGTGATCAGAATTAACCAGTAACTGATGAATGAATGATGGTGTGACTGTGTGTCAGTGAGTGAATGTTAGTAATGCTGGTAGGAGAGGAGAGGAGCACCTCCACCTGCAGGATGGAGCAGAAACTGATGCAGTAACTGGAGACCAGCCCAGCGATGGGTTCTAGGTTCTAGGTTCTCTGTATGTGGGGTTTTATAGAGTTGTTGATAGAGAATACAGATGAGGAAACATGATGAATCGCTCTTATTAACTTTCAATTCCAGCTGCATGTGTGAAGGATCTGTGCCCCCCCCCGCACAGAGTTACTGACAGCAAGACGAGTCTGAAAGACTCACAAATAAAACAAAGAGATGATGTTCCCATCACAGTCATATAGGTCCTCTATGTGTGTGTGTTTATACAGTGTTTAGAATCTTTAACTTGGTCATAATTTAATAATAATAATTCAAACCCAAATAAATAAACAGCTGAAAGTTTTTTTTAACAACAAAGAAATTGAATATCTAAGATTTAACCAACTTCTTAAGAAGTGGAGTGTCTGTTTGTATGAACTTAGAAAAGTTTGAGTCTCGTCTTTCTTTAGAAGTCAGACGTGATGTTTCAGAGTTCTTTGTTCTCGTGTCCTGCAGTGACCACGATGTCACAAGCTTTCATCATAGAGTGGAATCACTTTCTCACACTCTGCTTCTGTTCTGGCTTCGTTCTGATGAACGACCCAGTACAACTCTCTGATAAGGTTAGGATCAGAAGCTGGACTGGACTTAGCTGGCTCTAACCACAGTGATGGAGTTGGAGCGGGTTCGGGTCATTAAAGGTATCAGCTGACCAAAACACGCAGAATAAAAGTAAATAAAACCTGTAGTGAAGGTGAATCAGTGTAAATAATCCACAGGGAAAGTTTCTTTAAACCACCAGAAGATGGAGAAAAGATTCTGAGTGATAAAACTCTGAATTTGTTTATCACATCATTTCTAAAATAGTTCCTCCAGACTTTATGTTACAATCAGTGCTGATGAGAAACTCAAACAATTCAAAATCTCTATATTCAAAAACATTCACAATATTAACAACCATCAATATAATAAAAGTGAATTTAAATGACTCATTTTCTGTTGGATTTCTTTAATTTAACATCCAGACAAAAGCAGCTCGAACAAACGTCTGGATGTAAAAAGAAATCCTTCAATCAGTGAGGACGAAGCTCTCAGCGGTCTGTCCTGCACGCTCCAACTCCAATCAGCAACCAATCAATTACTTTTCTTTTTTATTATTCAGGAGGGTTCGAACAAAGAACTGCACCCTTTGAGTTACAGTGATGTGAAAAAGTATTTGCTCCCTTTCAGATTTATTCTGCTTGTTTCAGTTTCATTAAATGTTAATGTGATATGAGACAAAGAACCTGAGGAAATGTAGGATGATCCAGTTACTAAGAGGAAATAAGTACTTCCTGTTTGTGTTTCACAGAAACTGCAGTTTATATTTATCTTATCAAAATATATAAAAACTATTAAGACAGTATATTTTGGTAGAGTGGACACGGATCATGATTCAGTCTGCAGTCTGGTGTAACCTGATGCTCCGTGCAAGGATGCTTGGGGCTCTTATTTTGAAGTGCCATGGCACTCACACAAACCACCGACAGATTGGGTCCAAGTTCTTGTTCTGTTCTTTTCTGGGTCCAAAGCTGAAAAGTTTGTGAACCCCTGTTTCTGTTTTCAGAAGGATTTTTAAATAACGAGACCTGCTGAGATGGTGTTCAAGCTTTTTCCTGTTATTAGTGTTAAAATGAGGTAAATTACATCACATTCATGCAGCATCATGACAGGAAACAGTTACTTCCTGTGGTTTCATAAAAACATTGAAGCACAAACAATTAGCCATCAGGCTCCATGAGTGAGACCAACATGGCTGTCGAGCTGCATCAGGAACATTTTAATGAGACCGATCTGTTTTCCTCCTGAAGCGTCGCTGGTCACACTGAGCAGAACGCTCAGCTGGTTTCCTTTTACTGCTTTACTTTAAACTATGACTCATCAATTAAATCAGAACAGTAACACATCTGGGTCAACTTCAACGATCAGGGCTGAACGCTGGTCTCTACTAATTGGTTACAGCAGAGAAAATGTCTGATCACAGCTGAAAACAAGAGACTTCAAAGGTTTTTAAATGAGCTCTAAGAGACTTACGTTATCGTCCAGGTCGTCATCGCTGTCGTCGTCACTGACCACCGGCTTGGCCTTCCCTCGGCTCTGCCTCTTCTTGCCTTTATCGTGGCTGCGTCCCTCTCTGCTCAGCTTGATCTTCACCCGCACAGATTTAGCTGAATGACAGATGAAAACAAACCAAACGCTGCTGAGAAACTCCGCCCTCTACGTTCATGACAAAGATGTTGACAATTTCACTTGTCCTTCAGAATATATGAAACTAACAGAATGATTGATTAAAATGATTTAAGCATTAAAAATAGACACAATTTGCTGTAACAGATAAACACTGTTAATTACTAAGAACTGATGTTTGATACTATATTCTTGGTAAACTGGAATGTTTTTGTTAATTATATTTTTGCCTTGACAATCCAACTATGAAACAAAGTGTAGTTTAACTGATGCATCTCTAATTTTATTTCTGACTCCTGGAAGAAGAATTTACTCCAACAACCAGAACGAGGAGCGTTTCCTCCCTCAGCCAGCGAGTCGGCCATGTTCCCTCTAACACTCATCTGTACAGCAACATCCAAACACACACTGAAATGTTTTGTTTGTGTGTTTGTCAGATTAAATTACACACAAATTAACTTGTTAATCCTTTGATCTTTGATGTGACAGTTTAACAGCAGTCCTCCGTATCCCAATGAGAAAGTGGCGAGCAGCATTGAGCGGGTCGGTAGTGTAGAATTATAATGAGAAGAATGATTCTGTGTGTGTGTCCTACCCTCAGACTCTGAGTCATAGTCGTCATCATCGTCGTCGTCGCTGTCATCCTCGCTCTCTTCGTCCTTGGCGATCTTTTGTCTGGCGCTCTTAAACACAGACTGAAGAACGATGGAATCTTCGTATATCTGAAAACAAAATGACAGAATGTTCTAATGAGTTTGTTGATTTTGGAAAGAAGAACTAAGAAAAAGAAGTAATAAAACCTGCAGGAATAAAATCCATCAGGGTCAAGAAATATACATTCTATCCAAAATACATCAACATCAACACATCAGAGAATAAATCTGTTAAAAACAAGTTCGAACTTGAATGTGATCCATCAGATGATTTTGATTCAGTTTTCTTTAATTGACACGTTGGACTGATCAGTGTGATTCACAGGGACGTGCAACATGTTTAAACATGTTACACTTATAATAGTTTAATACAAAGACAAGCAACAGTTACCTAATAAATTTACCACAATAACATTCTGGATGATTCAGGTGCACGTGTTAACACCATGTTAACTTATTGATTATTTGGATTGCAATAATTCTCATCAGGTGAAAACATCTTTTAAAACAGAACAAATAAAACCTGCGGTGGAGAACAGAGATCTTATCAAGGCTTTTTACGCTGATTCAGATACGAGTACCTGCAGAGCAGCAGGAATCAGACAGAGTGAGCTGGTAAAGTCTGAAAGATTTCTGAAGAATCTTCACAAACATGAAAACCCCAAACTGAGCAGAAAACGGTCAAAGACTTCACAGATTAACACAGATTATCCATCAGAGAGATAATAGCAGGATTAGTTCAGGTAACTAAAGGAAAAGCTTTTTTTTAGCTGGTTCAGTTTTCAGGAACATCTCAGTAAATCAAACCACAGATTTCGGCTCTTCATCACGTTTGAACACGAGGACACCAAAACAGTTTCTTACCTGTGATCCCTCCAAATTAAAGGTCTGAGCATTCATACAGAGAAGCATCACATCCTTCTCCAAGTCTCCCAAACTTCGGTATTTATGGTTTCTCACACGTTCCTGTGGATTTTAAACATGCTGATTATCTCGTCTTGGAATTGTTCCATATGACATGTAGGTTCTTTGTATGACGTTCTGACCATCGACACCTCTGAAGTCAACACACCTTGATCTTCTTGAAGTCCACAGGTTTTCTGATCAGCTCATAATACTCTGGCAGTTCCTTCCTGGATGGAAGCTGAACAAACACTTCACTGAGTTGTCTCCCTGACCTGCAAATACAACAAGTTCAAACTGTAACTTATTTGTTCCATCAGGCTGCAGGATGTAAACTGGTTTTATTTATTAAATATTAAGTCTGCAGGATGATGAGACCTCTAACACTTCCTGTTGAATCTCCCTCTTCAGGTGAATACACACCGTTTAGTTTGTTTCTGTTCAAGCTGCAGAGACTTTTCTTAAGTACCAAAGTTCAGCGTGTACAGCTCACTGCACAACAACTCTCCCATTTTAATTACAGTTTGATTGTCTGAAAATAGTCTGATCTTTAAACGAGGTCTTTTTGCTGTCAGTGGGTGGATCCACAGCGTGAGACGTCTGAAATGATGTTTCATTACATTCTAATGCAGCAGTGAGAGAGAATCCACCTCAACAACTGTTTGCAAAGTCCCTTTTTCTCATTATTTACAGACGCATTGAGTCGACTCTGATGTCAGAGGGAGGATCTGAGCTGCATTATAATGAGGGACTCAGCGTGTCATCATGGATATTTGTAAAACAAAAGTATTTATCAGGCTTGATACACACAGAACAGAACAGCAGCAGATTCCTCTGATTATTCACTGAGTTTGTATTTTCAGGTTTTCTCCAGAGGAAAGAAGCTCCATCATCGAGTCTTAATGCTCAGGAAGCAAGTTTAACAAAAAGTGTTTGCAAAGACGGAGAATAAAGAAACAGTGTTGTTGGATAAAATCTGAGGGCAGCTGATCCGACAACATGTGAGCTGCTGGGTTTCATGCATGAAGCTCACTGCAGTGTTCAGCTGTTCAAAAACTCCTTTCAGCTACACGCCCTGGTCTCAAACTCCACCACATGGACTCTACAGTCACCATATTTAGACACATGATGGTACTATGTGTGTGTTATAATATTATCAGGGTAAACTCATAATCCAATAATCTGCATGTTTATCAAATCACTTGTTTTTACAAGATCAAAGTTTAATACTGAACTTTTAGTCCCTAAAAATAAAGAAACGGACGTCCAAATTAAAAAAATATAAGAAAACTGAACATTTCTTCTTTTTGAACACAAACCTTATAAAATGATGCTCGACAACATAAAACACTGTTTCCTTTAACAAGTTCTTAAAGTCAACCAAAATGGAAACACAAACAAACAAACAGCTTTTTAGAAGCTTCGGGTTCCTGAACAGATGTTGTTTTATTCATGAGTGTTTACTTGGAAATACAGAAGAACAATTTAACAGAATTTAATAGAGAAGATCATCTGCTCTCTGACCTTTCATCTTGTTTATTTACATGAGATGCTTTAAAGAACATTTAGATGCTGAAACTAATGATGCTAGCTAATACAATGGAGTAGGAGTGTTTGGACATCTGATGTTTATTTATTCAAACACAATCTGAACAGCCAAATTAACTGACTGCTCCAGAGAGAGCAGCTCATTAATGAGCCTGCAGCAGCTATAATTTGTGACGAGCTGAATTTCCTTATAATTTATAAACCTGGTAAAACTGACATTTTAAATGTTCTATAAAGTAGGACGAGAGTGAGAAGTCTAAAACAATGACTGCAAACCGGTGAATGATGTAAGCTCATAAAACAAGCTGACGTTAGAGTGACAGCTACTCGTCTCGCAGCCTGTTGTAGTGAGTCAGACCACATGATGCTGGATGTCCCAGATACAGATACATACATGAACTCTGAAACATTACAGGCTCTCAGGGACGTGGTTTATCTTCACTACTTGTGATAACAGGAGAGTAAAAAACATCTGATGTGTGTTTCTTGGTTCTTACAGACATTCTCTTCTCATCTGAGGAACTTCATCAGTTAAATGAAGTGCAGATGTTCCAGATGTGAAGCTGTAGTGAGTGAGGTGGAAATGCTGCACCTTCATTTAGGTTTCTCAAACAAAAAGCTAAATGTCTTGAAGAATAAAGAAAAACCGAGTTGATGTTTGAACCTAATAGGATTACTGTGTCATCATCAGATCTCCACATGGTGCACCTTGTTGTTTAGAGGAAATTAAACCTGGACTGATGCCTGTCAACACTGATATGATAAGAGTTTATTGAACTCACAGCAAATAGCTCACATATAAGCTAAGATCACACCTTTTCACACAGTCTGGAGGCGGAGTTTGTTTGTTTGTTGAATCTAAAGTGTTGTCATAGAAATGAAAAGTCTCCCCGTCTGTTACAGTAAGAGACGAGCCAGAGACCTGACTGAGATGCTCTAACTGAGAGAAGAAAGAATCTGAGATCTAAGGAAGGTATCAGTCTCCTGGAGAGGAACACTGTTAGGACATGACTTTATCCCTGTAAGGATGAAGGGTCCTTTCACAGCAGAAGGGTGCAAATGTCTAAACAGTGCCGCATGCTGGGAACCGAGAAACCAAAAATACCACGTTTTCAGCTATAGCCACGACATTACATTTACCGATGGGGAGAGAGAGGGAGAGCGAGCAGCGGTGTGCAGTGCATCAGACTCTGAAGTGTTTCATGTCCTTCTGCAGCACCTGTGCATCAGCTGCCTCCCTGTTTATCTCACTACAGGTAGAGAGCAACATTACAGCCTGTTGGAGGAGAGTCTCTGCGCTCCACTCAGCTTGATGCAGAGTGCCGCCGCTCTGCTGCCTCTCACCACACATACGGGCCTGAACACGGCGAGCTGCACCCACAGCGTTCAGTGTGAAATGATCTTCACTCTGCATGACAGGAAGAAATCTGGACTTTCTCCTGGATAATCACGGCCTCTATACTTTATAAAGTATCATCAAAACAAAAACATACTGCACTTTAAAACAGAAAACATGTTTTTAACAAAATACAAAGAAGAACCAACGCAATTACTAGAATTATATTTTTAAAAAGAGTGATGTGTAAAAAAAAAAGCAGGAGAGAAAATATTTGTGCTTCAGTGGAGAGATGGTGTGAATTAGAATGATGTTCCAGTCTCCTGCAGCACTCTCACCATTAACGCTGTGAAAAGGTCAAAGTGAAGCACATTTAAAGGAAAGATGTTTGATGTCCTGCTGGCTGCAAATTTCTCAGTATCATCTTCTAACAAGGATGGTGCTCATCATCAGAACAACATGAACGCTGCACTCTGATTCCTCTCTGCTTTGTCAGCACGTAACTTATAATGAATAATTCATCACAAATAAAAAGAAGTTCTGATTTATAGACTTGTTTCTTTTTGTCTTCAAAGAAGGTTGAAAATAGACCCATATGTTATGACTTTCTGCCTTCTTTTCACCTGGAACCTCTTTTACTCTTTATTTATAAAAAGCTCCTTTATGTGAGCAAACAGTGACAGACGTGTGTCACCATCACAGCAGCTGTATTTTCAACCAGCGTCTGTCAGAATCAGAATCGTTTTACCTGAAAGCTCAATCAGTGGAATCAGAGTGAGTCCTAGAGGAATTACCTGCCATCATCGTACTGATCTGTGTAACGTTTGAGTCACGTCCCTGCTGGTGGACGTCCAAACAGATAACAACAGTAAAAACTGAGCTTTGAAATGGTCAATAAATATACCAGAAAGTTTTTACTACTTTAGAAAAGAATCAGTTTAACTCATTTTAAGACCTGATCTTTTTGTTCACATGAGGGCTGAACACAGTCTGAAGGAAACACGAGCAGCTGTTGGTGGTTTAAAGGTTTAAAAGTGAAAACTAGTAAATAAATCGTACCCATCTCTGTAGTTGATCACAGTATCGATGATGGTGTTCATTTGCTTGGTAAGTTTTGGAGGGTTGGGGGAGAACTTCTCTGCCGGGGGCCGTCCACGCCGCTTCTTGGCCTTCATGCCGTCATCTCTGCTCGATGAGTCTTTGTCTTGGCGTCGTTTACGTTTGCGTTTTTTCAGCCGGATCTCCTCCTCCATCTCCTCCAGGTTTCCATCTTCAATGGCCTGCAGGTAACGGTAGTCAGATCAGAGAGCAGGTTAACACCTCCCTCACCTGAACCTGCATGATGTGAAGGGTTGTCAGGGTGCAGGTTTTATACTTAAACTCATTATATTACCTGCTTGTGGATATAATCTGCACCCAGATCAGTTGTTGGACTTGACTAGAATATTTTAACTTCTAAACATTTTTGTTTTAATTATTTGTTGTGTTAAATTTTTGCAGTGCAGTTCTTACAAATGTAACAAAGAAAAGCCAGTGCAGAGGCAGAATCATGCACGCCTCAGAAAATAATACTGTCAGTTTAAAAAACTGGACATGGACGCCTGTGAAAAGAGGACAGGAAGGTTTTCATCCAGACTGAATGGACTTCTTCTGCTCATTGTTCCTCTTTAAACTCAGTTTGTCTTCCTTTCAGGTATAGTGTTACTATTAGTTATACAAATCCTCACTACATATTCATACACACATTTTTTAAGCAACCACTAAAATCTGAGTTGACATTACAGAATATGGATTTAAGAGCCAGTTCGATTCTCCACTAGAATCTATCAGGATCACTGAGAGTCCAGGAACCCCGAGTCAACACACGCCCTCAGGATGACGTTACATGATGTGACTGCAAAGGTTTCATGTTTAAAAAAATTTAGTATGTAATAAAGAGGATGAAACATACTGTAGTTATTTCTAAGATCCAACACTGTGTCACAAAAGCTCTTTATTTTATTTATTAAATGCTCATTTTTAATTGTTTTTAAGTTAAAAGTAGAAAAGGAAAATTATTATTTTACAACTCTTATATTGCTTTAATTCTGTGTGTGTGTGTGTGTGTGTGTGGGTTTGTATTTCTGACCTCCTGGGGACCCGTTTCCTGACTTTTACTATCTTTCTGGGGTCCGAGGGTTCTTGTGGGGACCGAAGCCTGGTCCCCATGAGGGGGAATCCCCTTTTTAGGGTTAGGGGTTAGGTTTATAGGTATGGTGTGAATAGAGTTTTAGTTAGTCTTAGGGTTAGTTATAGATCAGTAATGGTTAAGGTTAGTAAAAGGGTTTGGGTTAGGTATAAATCTAGTTACTAAAATCAATGGAAGTCAATNGGACGGTCCCCATGAGGATAACAAAACACACTTGTGGGTGTGTGTGTGTGTGTGTGTGTGTGTGTGTGTGTATTCTGGGCCTTTTCTTTTAGCTGACTTCACTGGATTTTAATTGAAGACTCCTGCTCTGAACCATTAAACCTTAAAAAGTAATTGACTCCCTAAAAAGCGCATTTTGCTGTACAGTGTACAATCTGCTCAAGCTGGTGTCTTTTCTTTTTATCAGGCAGCTAACGGGTCTCCACACATTTTTCTTCTTTAATGAGAACTTGTTTGAACCAGGGTTTACAATGGCTTCAACATACTGTCACCTTGGCCTCAAAGTGTCTTTGTTCTATTTCTGTTTTCCTGAAAGGCCGCAGGCGCTCAATAAAATGCTTCTGTGTTGCTGTCTATTTAATGTGTCACACTGGGCTCCACTACTGCCATACAAAGCAAAACTTTGGCTCATTATGTTTCAGACTTAATTTCATTTGATGATAATGTATAAATACTGCTTTGTACATAAACAGATTAAACAGAAGAGTAATCACATGGTGATAATAAAAGTTCAGAACTGATTGTTCAGCAGTTTTACTTTAACTTCTGTGTTTAACCATCAAGTTTCTGTTGTTTTTAATGAAATACTAATAAATAAAGAAGATGGGCAGCACAGGGATAAACATCCTTCTGTCCCAAACTGTTCACATGTTGCTGGGATCAATGTAAAAAAAACTATTTCATAAAAGAAATCCATGTTTTCTTGTAGAATTTTTAGATAAAGTTAAGTACAAATCTTTGTAGTTACTACCTCCATTAAGAAGGTGATCATTCCTGATCCTGTCCATCCTCGTCCCTCTGAGGGACTCATTCCTGATCCTGTCCATCCTCGTCCCTCTGATGGACTCATTCCTGATCCTGTCCATCCTCGTCTCTCTGAGGGACTCATTCCTGTCCATCCTCGTCCCTCTGATGGACTCATTCCTGATCCTGTCCATCCTCGTCCCTCTGATGGACTCATTCCTGATCCTGTCCATCCTCGTCTCTCTGATGGACTCATTCCTGACCCTGTCCATCCTCGTCCCTCTGAGGGACTCATTCCTGATCCTGTCCATCCTCGTCCCTCTGATGGACTCATTCCTGATCCTGTCCATCCTCGTCTCTCTGATGGACTCATTCCTGATCCTGTCCATCCTCGTCCCTCTGAGGGACTCATTCCTGATCCTGTCCATCCTCGTCCCTCTGAGGGACTCATTCCTGATCCTGTCTATCCTCGTCCCTCCCAAAGAACCTCAACATGTTAATTTCTGCTCTGTCTAGCTGTGTCTCCTGTCCCTTCCTCAGTGATACCGTCTCCAAACCAGACAACATGACTGATCTCATCAAATTCCTGCATTTCACACCAACAGCAGAGTGTTGGTGGATTAAACACAAAAACATCATGATTAAATCTGTCCACAGTCCTCTCAGCTGCATGTTACCCAGCAGACATCTGAGAGATGTGGAAAACTCTGGACAGGAAGTAAACAGTGAGCTGAACGAGCTACAACAGTTTCACAAACAGCCAAAATCAATAAATCTCATTTGTTTTTGACTAAGAGTTGTTGCTGCTCTATGTAAACAATTAGAGCTGGAAATTATGAGTTTTTATCAAGAAAAAGAGGCACTGCGCCCCAAGCATAGTACCATTAGTGTGAATAAGCCTGTGAATGCAGGTGGAGTGTCCTCATCAATATGAGTCAATAAATCATCAGGATTGTAGCGTCAGCAGATGGAACTGAAGGCAAACACCTTCTCACTGCACCCAAAAACAGATGTTAGCATGTCTGTGGGATTTTAACCTTCTTTCATTTTAATCAGTCCTTCTGTTGTGGAAACACATTCCTCATGTTATAATAAACAGATATAAGCTGTGAGCTGAAGTGTCATTTAATACATTTCCAACTTGCACCAAGAGCTGAAGGTGAAAATTAAATAACAAATATAGAGTTTGTTCTTCTTTCACACTGAGTCTTTGGTACAGAAACAAACTGCTGCTTTAACATCACTTAACAGGCTTGTTTAGTTTTTTTTGGAATAAGCAGAAATCTTTCATTTATTTTTTAGCATGTTAAATGTGTGTAAAACAGTGAGAATTATAAAATAACCCAGTATGAACTGAATACATGAACAGCTGAAGCAAATAAAACTGTTTTTACTTGTACAAATTAATCGATCAGCTGATTTCATGTAACTGTCACCTGCAGAGGATCAGAGTTTGGATTTGAGTGTAAAATGTTTGTCAATAATTAGAATGTATTTAAATATTTTTTTGATGTTGATATTTTTATTTTAAGTATAGAGACAGAGTCTTTACCCGAAGCCACTGTTTTTCAGTCAGCGCGTCACTGTAGTCCACGTCTCGACGACAGCGGGATCCTCGACCGAACATCTTCTCCTCTTCCTCCTCATAGGTGAGCCTCTCCACCTCAGCATCGTCTTTGATGATCCAAGATGGCAGCTCGTCCTCCTCCATCAGACGAGGTTTACGCTTTGGGTTTCTGGCGTCCTCTCGGCGTCGGTCCATGTCAATGCGCTAGTGAACAGAGGGAGAGAAACTACGTCATGCTAACCTGTAAACTGGTAAAATTCATTCATGATGAAACAAACAGATAAAATGTGAATGACACCAGAATCTGGAAACATCTGAAAGAATCATCACGTCATGATGGATCTGTTCTAATGGCATTAATAACCGTGTTGTGATTTTATCTTTTAGACTCTAATCAAACATTTAATGAAGAAGCACAAACACAAGGGATATTTAAAAAGAAGCCATGTAAAAACACACAAGCCAGGTGACGCGTAACACACGGCCCAGGTGACGCGTAGCACACGGCCCAGGTGACGCGTAGCACACGGCCAAGGTGACGCGTAGCACACGGCCAAGGTGACGCGTAGCACACGGCCCAGGTGACGCGTAGCACACGGCCCAGGTGACGCGTAGCACACGGCCCAGGTGACGCGTAACACACGGCCCTGTTGACGCGTAGCACACGGCCCTGTTGACGCGTAGCACACGGCCCTGTTGACGCGTAGCACACGGCCCTGTTGACGCGTAGCACACGGCCCAGGTGACGCGTAACACACGGCCCAGGTGACGCGTAACACACGGCCCTGTTGACGCGTAACACACGGCCCTGTTGACGCGCAGCACACGGCCCTGTTGACGCGTAGCACACGGCCCTGTTGACGCGTAGCACACGGCCCTGTTGACGCGTAACACACGGCCCTGTTGACGCGTAACACACGGCCCTGTTGACGCGTAACACACGGCCAAGGTGACGCGTAGCACACGGCCCAGGTGACGCGTAACACACGGCCCTGTTGACGCGTAACACACGGCCCTGTTGACGCGTAACACACGGCCCTGTTGACGCGTAACACACGGCCCTGTTGACGCGTAACACACGGCCCTGTTGACGCGTAGCACACGGCCCAGGTGACGCGTAGCACACGGCCCAGGTGACGCGTAGCACACGGCCCAGGTGACGCGTAGCACACGGCCCAGGTGACGCGTAGCACACGGCCCTGTTGACGCGTAACACACGGCCCTGTTGACGCGTAGCACACGGCCCTGTTGACGCGTAACACACGGCCCTGTTGACGCGTAACACACGGCCCTGTTGACGCGTAACACACGGCCAAGGTGACGCGTAGCACACGGCCCAGGTGACGCGTAGCACACGGCCCTGTTGACGCGTAGCACACGGCCCAGGTGACGCGTAACACACGGCCCTGTTGACGCGTAACACACGGCCCTGTTGACGCGTAGCACACGGCCCTGTTGACGCGTAGCACACGGCCCTGTTGACGCGTAGCACACGGCCCTGTTGACACGTAGCACACGTCCCTGTTGACGCGTAGCACACGGCCCTGTTGACGCGTAGCACACGGCCCTGTTGACGCGTAGCACACGGCCCTGTTGACGCTTAACACACGGCCCTGTTGACGCGTAACACACGGCCCTGTTGACGCGTAACACACGGCCCTGTTGACGCGTAGCACACGGCTCAGGTGACGCGTAACACACGGCCCAGGTGACGCGTAACACACTGCCCAGGTGACGCGTAACACACGGCCCTGTTGACGCGTAACACACGGCCCTGTTGACGCGTAACACACGGCCCAGGTGACGCGTAACACACGGCCCTGTTGACGCGTAACACACGGCCCTGTTGACGCGTAACACACGGCCCAGGTGACGCGTAGCACACGGCCCAGGTGACGCGTAGCACACGGCCCAGGTGACGCGTAGCACACGGCCCTGTTGACGCGTAGCACACGGCCCAGGTGACGCGTAACACACGGCCCTGTTGACGCGTAACACACGGCCCTGTTGACGCGTAGCACACGGCCCTGTTGACGCGTAACACACGGCCCTGGTGACGCGTAACACACGGCCCAGGTGACGCGTAGCACACGGCCCAGGTGACGCGTAGCACACGGCCCAGGTGACGCGTAGCACACGGCCCAGGTGACGCGTAGCACACGGCCCAGGTGACGCGTAACACACGGCCCTGTTGACGCGTAACACACGGCCCTGTTGACGCGTAACACACGGCCCTGTTGACGCTTAACACACGGCCCTGTTGACGCGTAACACACGGCCCTGTTGACGCGTAACACACGGCCCTGTTGACGCGTAGCACACGGCCCTGTTGACGCGTAGCACACGGCCCAGGTGACGCGTAGCACACGGCCCAGGTGACGCGTAGCACACGGCCCAGGTGACGCGTAGCACACGGCCCAGGTGACGCGTAGCACACGGCCCTGTTGACGCGTAGCACACGGCCCAGGTGACGCGTAACACACGGCCCTGTTGACGCGTAGCACACGGCCCAGTTGACGCGTAGCACACGGCCCAGGTGACGCGTAGCACACGGCCCAGGTGACGCGTAGCACACGGCCCAGTTGACGCGTAGCACACGGCCCAGGTGACGCGTAACACACGGCCCTGTTGACGCGTAGCACACGGCCCAGGTGACGCGTAACACACGGCCCTGGTGACGCGTAACACACGGCCCTGTTGACGCGTAGCACACGGCCCTGTTGACGCTTAGCACACGGCCCTGTTGACGCGTAGCACACGGCCCTGTTGACGCGTAGCACACGGCCCTGTTGACGCGTAGCACACGGCCCAGGTGACGCGTAGCACACGGCCAAGGTGACGCGTAGCACACGGCCCAGGTGACGCGTAGCACACGGCCCTGTTGACGCGTAGCACACGGCCCAGGTGACACGTAACACACGGCCCAGGTGACGCGTAACACACTGCCCAGGTGACGCGTAACACACGGCCCTGTTGACGCGTAGCACACGGCCCTGTTGACGCGTAGCACACGGCCCTGTTGACGCGTAGCACACGGCCCTGTTGACGCGTAGCACACGGCCCAGGTGACGCGTAACACACAGCCCAGGTGACGCGTAACACACGGCCCTGTTGACGCTTAACACACGGCCCTGTTGACGCGTAACACACGGCCCTGTTGACGCGTAACACACGGCCCTGTTGACGCGTAACACACGGCCCAGGTGACGCGTAGCACACGGCCCAGGTGACGCGTAGCACACGGCCCAGGTGACGCGTAGCACACGGCCCAGGTGACGCGTAGCACACGGCCCAGGTGACGCGTAGCACACGGCCCTGGTGACGCGTAGCACACGGCCCAGGTGACGCGTAACACACGGCCCTGTTGACGCGTAACACACGGCCCTGTTGACGCGTAGCACACGGCCATGGTGACGCGTAACACACGGCCCTGGTGACGCGTAACACACGGCCCAGGTGACGCGTAGCACACGGCCCTGTTGACGCGTAACACACGGCCAAGGTGACGCGTAGCACACGGCCCTGTTGACGCGTAACACACGGCCCTGTTGACGCGTAACACACGGCCCTGTTGACGCGTAGCACACGGCCCTGTTGACGCGTAGCACACGGCCAAGGTGACGCGTAGCACACGGCCCAGGTGACGCGTAGCACACGGCCCAGGTGACGCGTAGCACACGGCCCAGGTGACGCGTAGCACACGGCCCAGGTGACGCGTAACACACGGCCCTGTTGACGCGTAGCACACGGCCCTGTTGACGCGTAGCACACGGCCCTGTTGACGCGTAGCACACGGCTCAGGTGACGCGTAACACACGGCCCAGGTGACGCGTAACACACGGCCCTGTTGACGCGTAACACACGGCCCTGTTGACGCGTAACACACGGCCCTGTTGACGCGTAACACACGGCCCTGTTGACGCGTAACACACGGCCCTGTTGACGCGTAGCACACGGCCCAGGTGACGCGTAGCACACGGCCCAGGTGACGCGTAGCACACGGCCCAGGTGACGCGTAGCACACGGCCCTGTTGACGCGTAACACACGGCCCTGTTGACGCGTAGCACACGGCCCAGGTGACGCGTAGCACACGGCCCTGTTGACGCGTAGCACACGGCCCAGGTGACGCGTAACACACGGCCCTGTTGACGCGTAACACACGGCCCTGTTGACGCGTAACACACGGCCCAGTTGACGCGTAACACACGGCCCAGGTGACGCGTAGCACACGGCCCAGGTGACGCGTAGCACACGGCCCAGGTGACGCGTAGCACACGGCCCAGTTGACGCGTAGCACACGGCCCAGGTGACGCGTAACACACGGCCCTGTTGACGCGTAACACACGGCCCTGTTGACGCGTAGCACACGGCCCAGGTGACGCGTAACACACGGCCCAGGTGACGCGTAACACACTGCCCAGGTGACGCGTAACACACGGCCCTGTTGACGCGTAACACACGGCCCTGTTGACGCGTAACACACGGCCCTGTTGACGCGTAACACACGGCCCAGGTGACGCGTAGCACACGGCCCAGGTGACGCGTAGCACACGGCCCAGGTGACGCGTAGCACACGGCCCAGGTGACGCGTAACACACGGCCCAGGTGACGCGTAACACACTGCCCAGGTGACGCGTAACACACGGCCCTGTTGACGCGTAACACACGGCCCTGTTGACGCGTAGCACACGGCCCTGTTGACGCGTAGCACACGGCCCTGTTGACGCGTAGCACACGGCCCTGTTGACGCGTAGCACACGGCCCAGTTGACGCGTAGCACACGGCCCAGGTGACGCGTAGCACACGGCCCAGGTGACGCGTAGCACACGGCCCTGTTGACGCTTAACACACGGCCCTGTTGACGCGTAACACACGGCCCTGTTGACGCGTAACACACGGCCCTGTTGACGCGTAACACACGGCCCTGTTGACGCGTAACACACGGCCCTGTTGACGCGTAACACACGGCCCTGTTGACGCGTAACACACGGCCCTGTTGACGCGTAACACACGGCCCTGTTGACGCGTAACACACGGCCCAGGTGACGCGTAACACACGGCCCAGGTAACATGTCTGGAGTGCAAGGTGTTTTGTTACCTGTGTGTTACAGGTACAGAAAACGGCGATGAGTTAAACTGCACATCTGTAACATTTACAGCTTGTTAGCTCTAATCTGTTACATATAACAGTTACAGATTAGGATTTTACAAACTGCACTTGATCCAAATGAACCAGGACCACCAAGATCCAGTTAGTAAAACATTACAAACCTCATTTTTAACAGTAGCTGGTGTTTATCAAATAATAATGAGACATCTAAAGTCGACGCTCCCAACCAGAAACAAGGAACTTTGTAACCATGACAACAGTCACTTTATGCAAGATGATGCTTCTGTGAAGTGCCGATAGAAATAATAACGTTTATTTCAGAGAAGTGAGCTGTGACAGAGAGTATCTGTGTGAAGTGGGAGAAAACCTGCTTTTAGCTTCAATCTTTACAGATTAGCATCCAAATTACTTGTTTTATTTGTGTTAATCTGAAGTTAAAATATTACACAGTTAATGAAAAAGATGTACAGTTGTCTTACCATAAAGAGTTCAAATTCATCTTCATTGCGAGCTATCATCTGGTTAAGGGTTTCATCATCAGGCACCTCGTCTTCCTCCTACAGTTAAATGAGATTAAATGTTTACAGTCGAACCTTATTAACTCAGCTACAGGTTAAAACATCCGTCACCTGTTCTAACTGTGGAAGGAAAACAGAACTTTCTTGTGTTCAGACTGAAAGCACCAAATAAAAAGCTGAATTTCTTCCAAACAAAGGACAAACAATCTGCATATCAAATCTCTGTCCTCACTGAGCTGGAAGGAATTTAATCAAAACCACTGAATGCATAAAACATCATTTAATTCAAGAGGCAAATCATCCATTTCTGAACTTGCACATTCATCATTTTAAAACATCCACTTCAGCACGGGGACCTTGTCTTAGCCCTGAAATGCTTTCACCTAAATTCTAAGTAATAAAACAGTGAACACGTTTTACAAACTGCTGATTTTACCTCATTCTGTTCTTCATGCTCTAAAATGGCCTGTAGGAAGGCCCGGCGCTCGTGGCTGGAGGATTTCTGGTCAAACATGCCTGCTTGGATGACCTTCTGATCCACATTGAGTTTGTATTTGGCAGCTGCCAGGATCTTCTCCTCCACACTGTTGACCGTGCAGAGACGAAGCACTCGGACTTCATTTTGCTGGCCGATGCGATGAGCCCGATCCTGGGCCTGAAGGTCCTGAAATCACCAGATACAACAGTTTCATTTTACTAATGAAGTTGACGTGAATGTTTCAGCAAAAGCAAAGTAATTGAGTTAAAAAGTCTGGATATTAGAAAATATTTAGATCATTAGTCACTGTTTATGTTCCAATAAACAGCTTTATTTACCATCAAAACTGACAAGTACATTAAACACAAAGAAGTACTTAGTTTTATTTTTACAAAGATCTCTGATATTCAAGCACTTCTGGTATCAGCATGATCAACCAACCACACATGTCTAAGATTCTCCTCGTTTATTGGCTCTACTGTGAATCCTCCTCAGTTTTTCATCACACACTCGTCTCAGACAGAAACTAAAGTGAAACCATAAAAAATGTCTGAATGCTTCTGTTTCAGCAGCTGGAAACACTATCGCTGCCATTTCTATTTGTTCAACTAACTGAACAACCAGCAGAGCTGAAAGACACCTGTAAACAATTCAACCTGCTCCCATGATGCTCCAGCGGTGCCTTTAGTCTAAACTCAGTCTGTGAGAAATGTTGCTGCTGTTCACAAGCAGAAACACACGGATCTGTTACCCCACATGTTAAACACACGGATCTGTTACCCCACATGTTAAACACACTGATCTGTTACCCCACATGTTAAAACACACTGATCTGTTACCCCACATGTTAAAACACACTGATCTGTTACCCCACATGTTAAACACACTGATCTGTTACCCCACATGTTAAACACACTGATCTGTTACCCCACATGTTAAACACACTGATCTGTTACCCCACATGTTAAAACACACGGATCTGTTACCCCACATGTTAAAACACACGGATCTGTTACCCCACATGTTAAAACACACGGATCTGTTACCCCACATGTTAAACACACTGATCTGTTACCCCACATGTTAAACACACTGATCTGTTACCCCACATGTTAAACACACGGATCTGTTACCCCACATGTTAAACACACGGATCTGTTACCCCACATGTTAAAACACACTGATCTGTTACCCCACATGTTAAACACACTGATCTGTTACCCCACATGTTAAACACACGGATCTGTTACCCCACATGTTAAACACACGGATCTGTTACCCCACATGTTAAACACACGGATCTGTTAACCCACATGTTAAACACACGGATCTGTTACCCCACATGTTAAACACACTGATCTGTTACCCCACATGTTACACACGGATCTGTTACCCCACATGTTAAACACACTGATCTGTTACCCCACATGTTAAACACACTGATCTGTTACCCCACATGTTAAACACACGGATCTGTTACCCCACATGTTGCAATCTGCAGTCCAACCAACACATTCATTACTTCTGCCCCCCCCCCGTAACCAGACTCGATCCCAGCAGTATAATTATATATTATATTATATAATTCTACAATGGTTCCCTGAAGAAGAACTGAGCTACGACAACACTTAATTTCCCTTCGGGGATTAATAAAGTATTTTTGATTTAGCACATAGACAACAGGTTGATGATGGTACCTGGTGTGGGTTCCAGTCACTGTCAAAGATGACGACTGTGTCAGCAGCCTGCAGGTTGAGGCCAAGCCCACCGGCTCTGGTACTGAGGAGGAAGATAAAGTACTGCGATCCTTCCTCATTAAATTTCTTCAGCAGTGCAGCACGATCTTCAGCCTTGGTGGTTCCTAAAAATCAAATCCTCTTATTATTTTAAACACTGACTTTATTTTAACTTCAACATCTCCTGGTACTGCGATGAACATGTTTAAACATTTCTTTTCAGGACTTTTGCAGTAATGTATATGGAATTTTGTAAACAGATCAATTTGTTTCTAACTGTTTGTTGAAGGTTACTGGAGGTCAGATAAAGTGTGTGTGTGTGTGTGTGTGTGTGTGTGTGTGTGTGTGTGTGTGTGTGTGTGTGTGTGTGTGTGTTTGTATTTCTGACCTCCTGGGGACCCGTTTCCTGACTTTTACTATCTTTCTGGGGTCCGAGGGTTCTTGTGGGGACCGAAGCCTGGTCCCCATGAGGGGGACTCCCCTTTTTAGGGTTAGGGGTTAGGTTTATAGGTATGGTGTGAATAGAGTTTTAGTTAGTCTTAGGATTAGAGAGATATGGAGCTTCAACCTGCAGCAGGTTGTCTGAATAGGAGGTTAACAGCATGACCAGAATGAATTACATCATTACATCATTACATTATTGGAGCTATTGGAGGATTCAACCTCTGTTTCCATTTTCAAGTAATCAATAGCAATCATCTCAACAGATATGTTCTTACCATCGAGACGTAAATACTGAAAGTTGCGATAGCCGAAGTAATCTTCCATGATAGTCATGAGTGAGGTCATCTGACAGAACAGCAGGACTCTGTGGCTGGTGGCCTGGAGCTTTGGCAAGATGCGATCGAGCAGCTCAAACTTCCCAGAAGCTCTGTACAGATCAGGTCTGAGTGGAGATGATGACAGTTCAGATTATTAGTTAAAGATTCTGTAGTGACAAAATAAATCCTGAGCCTTTCTTTCACACACCGACTGATAGGTGATGTTAATTTGTTTTATACAGAGGGATAAAAAACTGACAGAAACTAATAAAAAGCACCAGTTAAGACTCTAAATGTCTAGAGAACAAAAAGGTCTTTTCACTCAGTCTTATATCTTCTGATACATTCACAAATATATATCATGAGCTAAAAATTTATTAGTTTGATTTATCAAGCTGAAGTACTTGGAAAGTGCTGATACCCAAACAATTCATTGACAACAGTAAAGTTTCTCCTAATTCTCTCAGTCTTGGTTATGTCATCAACATGAAAGTAGGCGTGTGTAACAAACACCTATTTAAAGTTTTAAAGTAATTCTAATTCTGCATGAGCTACTTTTCTAAAACAAATCGTTAACTGTCAAACAGTTTCTCTAAAACTAAAGAACACGAAAATTCAAACTCAAATAGAAGAGTCTGACGCGAGTTTGTGTTTCTGCTGGAGATCAGACTGTCTGCCTGGGAAACATGTAAAGTTCAGAACAGAACTACACAGTGTGAAAAGGCTCTAATCCAAAGCTTTCACACTTTGTGTTGTGTGTGAGTCCGTACTGTCGACCACAGTCACACACAGCCGAGTCAGTGGACGCGGCAAGCGATCACACATTATACAGAAATGTTTGAAAATGTCAGAGTTTGACTCTTAGACCTTTAACCTTGTTTATGATCTATAGAACTGAACTACTGGTTAACATTTAAACTGAAAGCAGAAAATATTCATTAATAATCAAACCTGTAATTTATATTTCTATAAATGAGAAAACACATAATAAATGGATGTAAACATGTCTAATAAAGGTTAGAATTCCTGACACGCCTGTAATGAACAAACACTCCACTCATGATGCAAGAAAGTTTTAAAAGTAGGACTTTTTAATAGTTGTACTTGATGGTGCTGTACTCATTCACTTTCAATACTTTCTATCGTAAGATGATGAAATTTCACTGAAATAAGGTGTGTAACTGCAACTACAGAGGACCTGGGTCTTTTATGTGCAACTTACCCACTGATGATGCCATTCGGATAACCCAAGTGCTCGGCAAAAGATTCCTGTATCACAGAAAATGTACAATTTAAATACAGGAAATGCTTTAAGGTCAAATATTTAAATTTACTTTTAAAATAAAAACTCTAAATAAAGAAATCCCTAAAAGAAACTATGTGAACCCTTCCTACTGGATGTTATATACAGCATTTTGTCCATAAGACTTTTAAAGACCAGCGTAGTACATTTCAGATTGTTTCAACAGAAGTTACTTCAGAGAGAAGGGTCACAGTTGGAGGGACCTACAAATTCTTTAAATATAACATCTAATAAATACCAATAACCCAGATAATCCAATCAGCTGTTACCACGAGGCTTTCAGTGAAATACGACCAGGACGAGGCCAGAGGACAAACATTTCAGCTGTTCACAGAACTTCACAAACAAATACTGATAAAAAACAGCAGAGTATTACTAATGAGTGTGTTAGTAGAACACACCTCTATGTGCTGGAACATGTACGGATGGTTGCAGATCTTCTTCAGCTGCATGATGGTGTTCATCAGAGTCTTCGCACCTCCTTTGCCCTGATGATGATAGTTTATAAAAACATATTTAAAAGTGATTTCAGATCAGAACAGTGACTTTGTTCTTGTGAACTTGGAGTTCACATTAAATTCAGAATGTTTTATTTAAAATATTCAGAGCTCCTTTGATGTGCAGTAAACAGCAGGTAACTGTTAAATCACCACTCTGAATGGAACAGCTCAGTCGTCGGGACACACACTGATTATCTGACACATAAACACAAACTGAGGTTTGAGATGTTTTCTTAAAGTTTACCTTCTTGTCTTTCTCTGAGCCATCAGTTAGGAGGATTCCTTTCTGCATGTGGCGGTACAGAACCTTCTGTATTGCAGACATGTCACATTTTATGACATACTCCACCTGACAAGACAAGACAAAAACAAAATCTTCAGTGGTGCTGTGATGTCTGTCGGAGGCTGAACCTGGTCCTTGTTGTAGTTTTGATTTAACATCATAGAATAAAAACCAGAGACAAAAAAGTAAAAGGTAGAAAAGGGAAAATGGAACTTGTAGAGTCTGTAAGTTAGAAGGACAATTCTCTGGAACAAAAGTCATACTGACATTTTACTAAGTCAGATTAATATAACGAGATGAAGTCAGTCTTCTTTAAATATTACACTTCATATTTGTCAGTCAGAGTGACAAATAAAAAGCAGTTAGATTTTTTTCTAAGACCTAAAACAACATGTGAAGAATGTGAAAAGCAGATTTTTCTGAGACAGAAGAGAATGTTTTATTTATATACCTGCACACTGCTGACATGGTGACCTCATCACTGCTTTTAATTAACACCTGCAGCTAAGAAGTTTCCTAGATTGGCAAGTAAAAGCTAGCGGCTTTAAATACCTGAAATACAGCATTCAAGGTCATCAACAAGTGAAAATCGTGTTTATCTTGGAGGCAGCCAGATTCTCTCAAGAGACGGCGTCTTACCAAACTACAAGTCCCGAGTTAACAGGCAAAACACAGAAGGTCAAACCAATCAGCATCCTATTCCAGCAGCAACAGATTAGTATTTGATAAGGTAAAGTCAACAATTGCAACTCAAAGAGGAGAGTTGATGTTGCTATGGTATCAGTTACATCAGCACAGGAGAGTATTTCATCATTAAAATACAGAGAAAGAAAACACTGAAGGTTTTTTACGTTTCTTCTGACTGGCTTCAGGGAGGGATTTAGCTCCATCTGACTGTTAACAGCATGGGATAGAAAAGTAAAAGATTATTTATTCAAGCAGGTGCCTGTTTCTTTCCAAATGCTTTGATGGTTTTAACCAGTTTCAAATGAGCAGTAAAACCAAACTTCAGCTTTTTTTTCTTCTGCTTATCTCAGACATTCTGTAAACTACAGAGTTTAACCTGAAGGAAACGTAGTTGTTACACTTCCTGCATGGAAACAGTTCTCATAAGCACTAAAACAGACATTTTCAATAAAGCTAAGACTATAATTTTATTTATTTAAGCACATCAGGTACAACAACAATGAGACTTATGGCAGATTAGATGCTCGTTCACTGCTGCAGTGTTTACAGAACCTCACTGACTACAGCTAAACCTTCAAATCACAGTAACTTCTGTATTCTACATCCTGCTCTTCTTGTGGTAATGATCGTACCCAGCGTGCAGATTTTATACTCGATGTTTAACGTGTTTTTGAAGTAGGTCAGTTAGAGCGCCACATACAGGGTTGGCATGGTTACTACAGACACTTGGATTGTTTTCTTGTGGATGAAGACATTTCTAGAAATGGTGCCATTTCTAGTAAACATTCATGTCTTACCTTCTCTGGCAGCTGGGATTCCACTTCCTTCTTCAATCTACGAAGCAGAAAAGGTCGTAGCACCTTATGCAAACGCCGGATGATCAGGATGGTTTCCTCCTCGTTAAGATCAACCTGCACAGGTGAGAAGGAGTTTCAGACTCTGGTGCATTGAGGACTGGTGTGTTGTTCGGACCAGATTACTCACTGAAGCTTTGATCCTTCAACTCAAAGCTACTCTGTGAAGCATGTGCAGATGTTAGTCACATTCCTATAAATTCAGACTCATTCAGCAGCCTCATCGTTATCTTGCTTTATCATGCGCACAGAAATATATTGTCTTCAGAGATTCAGAGTGAACTCTGGTCTAACACAAATACTTAAATAAAAAATATATACTCCTCCTCCACCAGACTTATCAAAGGTTTCTGAACCAAACAGATAAAATTACAATAATAAACTGCAGTTTTGCAGGTTTCATAAAACTCAGGAGGATTTATTCACAGTTGGACGGTTGCTTATTTTGTTATATTTTGCTCATCGACTGATAAATGAGGATTTTTCTGCTTCACCCAAACTGCTGCTCAGTCTGGAGCTGCTCCTTGGGGCTGAATTTTGCTTTTCGTTATTAACTACTTTCACTGAAGTATTTATTGAAAATGTTAGATTTTTGGCTGTAGTGCTTTTGTTGAAGCTTCTGGCTACATGCACAAATGAAGCACTCCAGTTTGATGCCATCAACAGTATGAGGTGCATTTTACATTCCATGCAGCTGATAAAACATAATGTGTTGGATGAGAAGTGCAGTGAATGTAACAGCTGTGTTTCCTTTTATAAACTTTCAGAGCACTTTAGCATTTATCAGATGGAAAAAACATGGAATCCAATTTTAAAAATAAAAGAAAAACATATAGAAGAAACACTGGAGTGTAAATGTCTCAACGCTCATGTTTACATCCTCTTCAGTTCCCAAAGCTGAAACACCTGCTTTTCTTAGAAAACAAACCATTAGAGCCTCTAAAGCAGGTCAAAGCTTTGGTGAGATTTAGGCTGATGTGAAGACCTCGATGCAGTGATGCAGCTAGTTAATGTGTGAACTCAACATTCTAATGAAACAATCACCTGAAAAGCAGCTGTGGTTCGGCTTTTCATTCACAGAAATGATCTAATTCTGAGTTTATCTAAATCATTAGTACAAATCTGATGATGAAGACGCAGACAAACATAAAAACAAGGGTTTGTAAAGATGTCTGCCGTTACCCTCTCTCCAGTCATGGCGAACGGGGCATTGAACCACTGCTCGAATGTGCTGCAGCTCTTGAAGATGGTGGGCAGCAGGAAGTTGAGCAGAGCCCACAGCTCGGGCAGCTTGTTCTGCAGCGGGGTCCCAGTCAGGAGGAGGCGACGAGGAGCCACGTAGTGAGTGTTCAACACCTGCGTTAACTTACAGTGATGGTTCTTCATACGATGGCCCTCATCAACAATCATGTACTTCCAACGAATCTGTTGTTAAAAT
>SSNP01000030.1:454496-501207 GCA_006937955.1 Pachypanchax playfairii | reverse complement strand
ACTGGTGATTATCTACGACTGAATCACACCAGTGCTGATATTTGGTACAACAACACGACCTCGAGTGTGATATTGTTAAGTAACTGATAAGTATTTTGAAAAATGCTGTTTGAAAAAGAACGTTTCTGTGATGTATGAAATGGAGTGGGCGGGTTTAAAATGCTAGCATAAACAGAGATCTCATAGCAACAGGGAAAGGGGCGGGCTTATCCTCCGTGCCAACTGTTCCGCCCACACAGAGGCAAATAGCTAATGAGCTACTGCCAGTATGGAGAAACTATTTCCTAGAAAATGGCACAGGTTTTGTGTCATAGTTGTAATTAAATGACCACTGAGAACGTTCTAAAATAACTATATGATCGGAGTGGGTCTTTAAACATCATTCACGAGGAAGTTCTGATCACAAAGTTACTGACCTCCTCCTCAAACTCGGAGCCACTTTCCTCACTGTCAGATCGCGGGGCCACTTCATACCTGTTTAGAAAGAAAAACAAAGTTTAATTGTTGCTTTTCTTCATTTGTTGCACTGACACATTTTCATTTCAGCAGCTTTTATCTCTAAACAAACAGTGTTACATGCAGTATAATGTGTAACACTAACAGAAACTAAACTATGATTCAAGGTGCTTTTGTAATGTTTTTCTTAGAGATAAAGGAGATAATAGTTGAACATGTGACCTGTCACACTAAATGTGTGCATCAGAGTGTAAAAGTGTCCGACTTCAGTCCGAGGTGACAATTATTTTGTTGTTGTGGAGCGGACTGGTCAGAGAGCAGGTTCTTCCACTCAGATTTAGACTGGAGTAAATAACGACTCTGTTTCACTTCAGAAAATTCTAGAGAATATTATTATATGATGAAAAGCATTTTGTTCCTCGTGGTGGTGACAGTGTTGAGTCAAACTGCTTGTTGGGATGTGATTAAACACCACCATGTGACCATCAGAACCACCACAGAGTCATCACCACTTTCAGAGAGACAAATACCAGCGTGCTTACAGGAGCTGACACCAGGACTGTTTAACAGTTTGTCTCCTCACCCTGGATTCATCTCGAGCCAAGCCTCCAGCTGGCTGGATTTGGGTGCATCTGTCCCCTGCAGAACTTTCCCCGTCTCCGTCTGAATCACTTTGACTGGCAGCTCACTCATTTGGCTGCTTTCATCCATGGGCTGCAGGACAAACACAACACACAACTCTCTTAACTTCATGAGCAGAATAAATCACCCTTCCAAATTCATGAAGAATCTGATTAATCGTCTTCAAATCTGGACAACAATTCAGTGGAACTGCTGTAACTGGTTTATTTAAAGGTGAAAACCATAAACTTCCATATCTCTAAAAAACTCTGCCAAGCGTTTTAGGAATGAGTTAATGGCTGCAAATGGAAAACAGAAACATGATATTTGAAAATGTTAACAGTTTAAGGATAAAACTTTTGATTTGCTGTGTAACCAGAACAGAAACAAGAACATTAAAAGGTTTAATAAATCTGAGCTGCAGATTAACTTGACTGTTTGTACTATAAACATGTCAAATATCAGCAATAATCCCAAACCTGCTTTTAACCTGAATCCAATAAATAGGACTTTCAAAGCTACTTAGCCTGACCAATCAGATCCTCCTGCATTATGTTCAAATGCAGAAGACATCAAATTTAATGACGGACCAATTACATATCACCTTTGTTGTGCGTCATCCTGAAAACCCGGAAGTAGCGTTTTCCACCCAGAGCACAACATTCAACATGGCGGACTCGGCTGTGGATGAAGTGTTTACTTCTGCGCTTTCTTAGGTTTTGTAAAAACAGGAAAGTCATTAATATTTGTCTTTTCTCCTCCATTAAATATGGCTCTGTAGCTACCATTACGGCTCTGCAGCTACCATTACGGCTCTGTAGCTACCATTACAGCTCCGCTCGCTAAACCTTTTGTTTTTGTTCCGCCTCGTTTGTATCCGCTTTAGCGTCACATATGTTGCGTCACTTCCGGGTTTCTGTGATTGGTTCTCTCTCAACTGGCTAAGCCCGCCTTCGAAATTGAGAGACAGCGGTTCAGCTCCAGGCCCTCACGTCAAGATTAAATGTAGTCATTTTTACTAGAAGTTTAAATATTTTCAAAGTTTATAAAAACCACCTGAGATCCAGTTGCTTGTTCTTTAAACACAAAAGCAGCAGGAGCTTCTAAATGCAGAACATCCTCTACTAGCTTGTGTTTTTTTATGCCTGTCTGTTTGATGCTGATCAGGAAGTGGACTTTGGAATTATTTTCTCTGAAAACAGCAGAACATTCACTAAAATGCGGTGCAGATGAAAGTTGGGCTTAAGGGATAAAGAAAACCTCTACAAGAGTAAGTTAAATACTGAACTCACCTCTCCATCAGGTCCAATGGCGCTGGTACCTTCACCATCTCCATCCACCTTCTACAGAACACACACATAAATCTGATCAGATGACACCACATATTTAAACATTAATGACACTACATTTAGCACAGTGCTAGTTAAGTGACGGTGACTCTGTAAGAGAGCTCATCGGATTCAGTTTTAAAAAAAGGTAGAAATCACTGATGCGAGTGTCTGGAAGTCAGCAGGCGTTTGAGTTTATTGATTAATTCAGCTTATAAATAGAAGTTATTGCTGTATTAATGAGTGTAACATAAACCCATAAAACCAAAACAACTCTGGGATTAGAAGGAAGGATTCATGGACGTTTAACCGGGTCAATATTCAGAACGTGACATAAGTTGAAACTTTTGAATGGAAAGAAGCACAATGACAATAAAAGAACGACGGAAGGTGGAAAACAAATGAAAATGGTCAAAAAATCACAAACTTTGAAGTCGTTTTTATAAAACAGCAAGATTTAAAATCTGCCCTTGACCTGCAGGAATCAGGTGAATCAACACCTTCCTACCTTCTTTCTCTTCTTTCTCCTCTTCTTCTCTTTGGCAGCTTGTGCAGCTTTGTGTTCGTACACCAGGGTGGTGAGGTTGGCCACATATTCATCTGTCTGTTGCAGTAAATAAGCCAGACGCTTGTCTTTCTTCTGGTCAATCAGTTTTCGATAGCCTTCTTCATCTTCTGCCTGGATGAGACAATGAAAAGAGTTTACTGAGGAAGAGGAGCAGTTTAGTGCTGCTCACGAGTACTAATACATGACTTGATTATAACAGAATGCAGCCTGAAAGTCTCTAGGAGACAGACGAGTCAGATTGTAGACCTGATGGAACAAGTCCACAGACCAGAGAATCACCTGTACCTGATGTCCATGTGACATGTTCAGAAACTACCAGGTTCTTCTTACCATGAGTCTCCTCATCCTCTCCTTCTCGATCCTCTCCGTCTCCTTCTTCTGTTCCCGCTCTGTGTTTGTGTGCCAGTTGGCGATCGCTCTGGTGAGTTTCTGGATTTTACCGGAGACCGAGCGGTGAAACTCTTTGAAGTCTTTGGCATGCTGAAGAATACTGTTCAGATATTCCTGTAAAACAAGTCGGAGAATTTAATCAAACAAACTATTCTTTAATCCTACAACTGAAAAACACTTCAGGTACTAGAGATTAGTTGTTTAGAGTACAGCTACATTTTCTCAGCGACAAAATCCAAAATAAATAACACTGTTCATCTTTATTTGCATCTGTTTGCATGTCTGTTCCTGTGAATGATGCATAAAAACATGAAATCACCTGATGTTTCTGTCTACGTTTCTTCTCCTGCTCGAGTTTCTGCTGCTTCTCCAGCTTCTCGGTCATGCGAGCCTCCCTCAGAGTTTGTCTCTTGCTGCGCCTGTAAGCCTTGGAGTTGAGGGCCGTCTCCAGAGTCGTGTCTCGTCTCATACACGCCACCACGTCCTGCCTCAGCTGGACACATCATCAACTTACAATTAAATTCCATTTTATGTCTTTCAAACCGTATGAAAGGCACGTGTTACAGTACAAAAGCTTCCGCCAGCCCTTCCTTCTCCATCCTGGACTCTACACCAGTATGACTCTGTGGTGGATTAGGCTTAGCTTTATAAGGAGGAATGAAGTACTGCAGCTGTCGTGTACCTGTCGCTGGAAGTTGAGCAGACGCAGAGCTTTGAGCTCCACCGTAGCTTTAGTTCTTAAATCAGGAGGCAAAGAGCCTGGCAGACTTTCCAGTTCCTGGATTCTATGAGCAATCCGAGCCTGCAATCTGAAAGAGATTATAGGGACTGTTAAAATCTAACACACTCGACTACACCTTACAGATTTATAAATACAACCAAGAGGATTTAACTAATTACTGTTGTCACAATTAACGAATCTACACAAACTCAGAAGTTTTAAAAATGGTTCTACATTTTTTTTTCTTGACTGATAAAAACTTTACATACATTTTAAAAGGAAAATAAAGGTTGTGAAATAATCAAAATGCTACAAAACGGTATGTGAATAAACAGAAAATGTTTTGAGTTTGATAAAGACCCACTAAATTATCACTAAACAAGGTTCCCAATGCAGAAACACTGACGCTTTTAATCACCCAGCAGAACATCACCTCATCAATGTTTGTTTATAATTTGCTCTGTGCTCTTTATGATAATTCTGATTGGCTATGGGATGAAGATCATTAACCCTTTCTGTCCTGTACCTGCATCGGACTGTGTAATTTATTAATATTCGGGTGCCTGATAGGACGGATTTTGGGCCGTGTGCAATCAGTTGATGATCACTGCTGTGTGGTGAGAGCAACACTTAATGTGTGATAAATACCTGAACTCTCTCTCCTGCAGGATTCCCACCGGGTCCAAACCCTGTGGCTTCTGAATTGGGGTGATACGGTTCTGTTTCTGCTGGACCTGGAGCATGGGGGACACCTGCTGTCCCGGAGGGTGGGTAGCTGCTGAACTGCCTGGCATGGGCCCGGGAGGCACAGCAGTGGTCTGAGGTGGTGCTGGGGATGGACGGCCGCTGGGAACAGGGGTGAGGTGCTTCTGTGCAGCTGCTTGATTGTCAGCACTTTGACCTTTACAAGAAAAAAACTCTTAACTATCTGATTCATTCCCCAGAATTTTTACAATCTTTTTATTATTATTATTATTCATTTTGTTCCCCACAGTAACCCAGTCAGATGTCTGTCCAGCATCTCTGCTCACAAGATTGTGCAAAACCCACCAAGTTCATGTTCACAAACAAAAAGATGGAACTTTTTAGGAGGTTTTAACTGATCCCAACCTTACATGAGAAAACAAATGGTACTGAGAAAGTCTGAGTGCACTGAAGAAGTTTAGGAAGCAGCCCAAGGAACAGCTTATGTACAAAGAAAACCTGCTTTTCAGTTTGCTACACTTTGTGTTTAACTTAAACCACCTGATGTGAAAAATCACACGTTTTATCTCACTGATGTGTCCTCATGAAAACACAGAATACAGATGACTTCAACCAGTGGTGTGGGGTCAAGTCCTCAGACCAGATCATTCCTGACACAGGTCACATCATTTAATGGTTTAATTAACAAGGGGACACACCCGATGCAGTAAAGGAGAAATCCACACGTGTTAGAAACCAGACGACTTACTGTCAGTCCAAGGTTTGGGTCCTGTGCTTTGATTGTGTCCTTGCATGGCTGGTGCTGGGCAGGGGCTCGACTGAGGACCACCCATGGGTGCCATTGGCATACCTTTGAATGAGATGAGAAAAGTATAGTTTATTTTTAATCACTGATACTCTGGTAATGTTGCAGTGCATTTTAGTAACTGGAATATTAAGATTTCCCTGAGCACAGTAACTCTCATTATAGTCTGTTCTAAAGTAAAAGTGCTTTTTCCTACCTGGAGGCCTGTAAGGGCTACCACAAGGTGTCTGTTGTTGTTGCTGCTGTTGTTGTTGTTGCTGCTGCTGCTGTTGCTGCTGCTGTTGCATTGTGGGTAGGCTCCTTTTGCCCTGAACTGCCAGTTGCAGGTTATCTGGCAGCGGTTGTCCACGGGCCAGAATCTTGTAGGCCAGAATCTGAGCTCTGAGCTGCTGCAGCTGGATGGGACTGAAAGCTGAAGGTCCCCGTCCTTGCTGGCCCATACCAGGCATGTTGGTCATTCCTCCCTGGGGATCCATAGACATCATGGGGCCTGACTGAGACGGAGGAATGTGAGGTGGTGTGGGTCCACCTCCACCTCCTGACATGGGACTAGAGGCATGCTCATGGATTCCCATAGGAGATGGATGTGGAGACATGTATCCTAAACCCAAAAGGAAGCACATTTAAAGTTAACGCTCTTATCTAAAAAGCACCATGTTACAAACTAGGTGTCAAACCCAAAATAAACTTAGGTAGTAAAGTGTTGAGAGGGTTGTTTCAGGGTGGCGTTCTGGCTCTTGTAATTCATATTTTCAGCACTGTTCACATGAATTTATGTATAAAAAAATAACTACACCATTAAATAAGATACCTTGGCTGTGCTGATCCATTGGACTCTGAGGAGGGCCCATGCCACTATGGAGGGCTCTCATCCCCACACCCTTCATGTGACCAAAATGCATCGTCTCTGCCATTGTCTTATCATTCATCGTCCCCTCCATGGGCTGAAAGAAAAAACATAAATAAAGTGAGTTAAAATCAGCATCTTGTTAAAATAAGCAAACTTCTGTATCCTGATGTTCATTTGACTTCTCACTCATTCCCGGTTAAAAAGAGACTGATCGAAGCTATGATTTTGTGGGCTGTAACATCATCAGGCAAAAAATTGAAAAAGGAACTTAAGAGTCAAATCATTCCACACACTTGTTTAACAGTAGTACCTTGTGCATAGGATACATGCTGTCCTGAGAGTAATCACTTTGTCCTTGGGTCTGCATGCCATGAGGAGCATTGGGTGTTCCAGGTCCAGGACTGGGGCCCATCATACTGTGAACAGAACTTGGTGAGGGGTCTGGCCCAGGGCTGGGGCCCAAGATGGGCCCTGGGGACAGGCCAGCCCCAGGTGAAGGTCCAGGATGGGACATACCACCTGATGTGTCTGATGGAGTGGACATCTACTGAGCAACTAGGAGGACACCAGTCAACTGAAAAAAAACAAAAAAAAACAAACAGCTGACATGTTTACTTTAGTACAAAAAAATAACTTGGATTTTCCATTTCAACTCTTCATTTTATGCATTATTTCTTTTATATATTAATTGTATTTAATGAATAAATAGTGTTGGTTAAATAATGTTTAAGTATATTGTGATTTATTAATTGCTGTTTGTATCTTCTGACCTACAGTTCAAAACGATCAAACATCAGAATTTAATACACAGTTTAGGTTATTTTTCTTTAACAAAACTTACAAAGAGCTTTTAAAGTAAACCCATTAATTTATTAAAGCATCTGTTAAATATAACAGAAAAAATAACTTTAAGTTATTTCATTAACTTTATCAAAATAAAAATGTATTTATAGTATGTGGTAAAATGTTAAATAAATAAGAGTCATTTTATGTTTAATTACATACATTACAGTTTATTCATGATAAGTGTTTTTAAAACTGTACTATGTAAATACTGTGTTCTTTAGTTATGGTCAGTGTCTGTAAGGCTATTGTTAACGATAAACGTTTTTTATTACTGATTTGTATATTATACATTTGTTTCAGTCAAAAATTACTACGTAAAATACATGTTTATAAACGTGGGCAGTTCTGGTTGCTGAACCAGGTACATCGAAGACTTTACACACGTTTAAGGTCATTTTAAACTTAGTTTTCCAATAAAAAGAGTGACAGCAGAAATAACGTTCTGGAACTGCATACAGTTTCTGCAGCGCTACTTTCAACTTTATTTATACTCATAATATTAAACACAGGCCGAATAACGCTTTAAAACAACGATACTTGAGCACATTGTCCTCTGAAATTACCAGCACAGTAGCACGACCAGAACCGAGGGAGCCAGAACCCCGTACAACCTGATTGGATCATGGCTTCCCGAAAAACGGTGGCCATCACGGATGTGCACAAAATCAAAGTTAAAATGAAAGTCGAGCTCCTGTCACGATCATGCCAGTCCTTTAACGCAACAAATTCAAGACATATAAACGGCTCAGAGACCTACAGTTTAGTAAAACAAACATCTGGAACGTTTTATTAGGCCGTTCGATCGGAGTAACTTAGCTAACGGCTAACTAGCTTAGCCTGCTAGCGCGCTCGGACTCGACCCAGCGAACTGTGTCTGTGTCAGAAAGTTTGGACAGTTAACCCCAAACAAATGGGTTAGAAACAAGAACACATCAAATCTGAAACGCTGTAAATTGTTTTACCTTTCGGCTGTTCTGAAACTTCTGACAATTAGACTGAACTATTGTAATGCTTTTTTTAAAAAATGACGGCTGTCTGTAAATCCACTCCCACCTCGGTGGTGTTGTTTTGCTGTCATATTTAGGGTTTTTTTCCACCTCGCAGTTACTGATTTGTCAATGTTACCGGAAGTCCCGCCTTTCTTAACACTGATTGGCTAAACAATCTTCAGTATTCGCCTTTTCTGTTTATTTTAGGCGTGTGCCCTTTTTTCATTGCTATAACTTTGAGAGGGACCGAACTGCAAACAGAAAATTGAGACAGGGAAATCTCTTGGAATATTAGATTTGTTGTGAAGCATTTAAAAGAATGAAATTAAATAAATTATTATTATATCTTCTATTCAAATGTTGTGACAAGAATGAGAAGATTTATGTGCTTTATGTACTCAGGTCTTACAAAAATCATTTTATTTATTTATCTGCTATTTTTTTTACAGCTTAAAAATAAAGCCAAGTTAGTTAAATACATTGACTGTTTCTTTTCTACTTTTTAACAAATAATGATGAGATTTAAGTACTTAAATTATATTGCAATTATCATTGTAATGTAGATTTTGCATGTCTCCAGTTCAAAAATCTAAATCCTATTAGATCTGATCAATCTAAATTGCAATGCATGCATTTTGATTAAAATGGGCCTATATCAGCAATACCAAAAACAATAATAATAGCAATAATAATCATAAATATAATAATAAAATATAATAGAAATGAAGCTCTAAGAGAACTTATTTATTTTAAATTCCATTAAACTTAATTAAAAAGTTTTTTATATGAAAACAGTCCAGAGTCTGAATATGTCACCACGTTTCTGCCTCTTTATGCGGTCTGTAAAGTGAACACAAGATGGAAGCAGTGATCAGCAGTTTGCAGCAGTTTGCAGCAGTTTACAGCTCTGAATTGGGAAGCAGAGTTTTAACTAAGAATTTTTTGCACCTGAGCTCTAAACAAACACGTTGAGTCAAAAGTGATTGAGTGCTGTAGCCCATATTTACATGAACTTAGTAAGTCTGATGATATCATTGTGGAGTTTCAGATGCAAATAACATACAAGTTTAGCAAAGCTCAATTTGCATCATTTCGACATCAGAAACTGTGTTTTGTTTTCATGTTGAAAAGATAAAGCTGTTTTTACTGGTTATTTGTTTGTTTAACGTCATCAGAGGTAGATTTTCTGTAGTTTGTGATTTGTCTGTATTTACATTAAGTGTATCTCATGCAATAAATTTAAAATAACAATCACACCCAGTTTCAAAGTGAAATGTGTATTCAAAATATTTCTCCATCATCGCTACTGAAGCTTTTTCATAAACTGCTGCTGTTGCTCCTTTGAATCAATAAGTCAAATGCATCATTTTAAAAACCCAGTGGACTTATTTTACACATCTGACCTTTACTGTATAACGCAAATAAAAATATTGAGTTTGATTTGATCATCTTACTTAAAAAAACAACTGTGTGTTTTAAGATTTGATCTTTAAAATTATTTGTAATATATCAAGTATAATTCTACCACAGTAAATAGTGTTTATTAAAGGAGTTTCTCTTGTTTCTCTGTGTATAATGACACTGTGATGACCTTGTAAGTCATTCAGTCTTTATTTGAATGGAAGAGCAGATCAATAAACAAAGCTCAATTAAACTTTGATCTTAACTTCCCCTTCTCAACAATTCTATCCTTTTTTGTGCATCTTCAGAAAGGATGTACAAGGGCTCCTGAATGTGAATTTTACATAAACAAATCTTATTAACTCTGCGGTTGAAGCCACCGGCCCCTTTAAATTCACCGAGCCAGGAAAGGGTTTGGCCGCAGTGATTTGTCAGTGAAAGAAGTAGTGGTTGTGGCTTCCACTCACCTTGAAACCCGTCGTAAAAAGCTTTGGGGAAGTCATTGGCATGCCGTTTTAGTCAAAGTCTACAGGTTTTAAATGGATGTGCTGAACAATAGATCATTTATTTACAGACACAAAGAAGGTCTGTAGAATTCATTCTGAATCCTGTTTCATTTTATCTTATTATAATCCAAATCAAACAATCAATAAAACCATTTTCTAAAAAAACAGAGTGTAAATGTTTAGATGTTATTATTTTATTTATTTAACACTAATGACTCTCGCTTTCTGTGGGTTTGTGTTGAATTTGAACTAAAGAACATTTTCTTCTAAAAACTCTTCTAAACTTAAAATTACAGATGTTTTGTTTAGGGGAGAAAAGGTTTGATATTTTTGTAGATTTTTTTTTGTTATTTGTGTAGTTTTATAGAGCTTCTTTTTAGCATTGTAAATATATTACATTTAAATATTTTATTTATATCTTTGGACAGAATTATGTACATTCATTTTTATCTTTATTTTTGCATATTACTTCTTGACCAGAACAAGCAAAAAAAAAAAAAAAACAATAAGGCCATATCTTACCTAAAGAAGAATTGTTCAAACAATAAATAAAATATACATACAGTCATTTTTATATGATAAAATGATGTGCATGAAACAATGTGGTTCACATTCACAAATAAATTCCACATTATAAGACAGGATATTTATCTATAAAAGCTTTATAGTTAGTGATTAAAACATTTTAACAGTTGTGTAATGCTGTGGGTGATAAAGTCTTTTATTTTTGAAGTACAGATGTACGTAAAAAAGTCTAAAATTATTTTGATGTAATTTATAATGTTTTCTGTTTCAGTGTTTTTTTTTTTCATAGTAATAAATTTAAAATTCAGTGCCATTTCAGAAACTAAATGCAATCTGTTTGTTTAACTGTGATTAGAAATAAAAACAGAAAAACTTAAATCCTTTTAATTGTTCTTACTATCAGCCCGTCATCACGTCCCGACACTCAGCAACAGAAACACTGACATTGATGCATGTGTGTCTCGTCCACAGGTGTGTGTGCAAACAAAAGGTGTGTTAAAATTAGTTTTCCACAAGTCACATTTGGCACTGAGCTGTTTGCTTTTTGTGTCACCCAAGACTCCCATTTGAATAACCAATGCTGATGTTGCGGCGCTTGTATTTTTCTTTCAGAGTTTGATGATGGAGTGACTGTTTAAACAGAACAGACAGCAGCGTGTTTGTCACAAGTAGTTAATGTGCTTGTTGAGTTTTCACACTGTTTATTTTAGATTTCTTGTTTGTGTTTCTACACAGATTCATAGTTTTTATTACACAGTATAATTTTAAAATATAACATGATTGTAGCTGCAAAAATAAAATATTCTATATATTTTCTTTTTGCTTCTTCTTTTTTTTTCCTTTTAAATGAGCAGATATGGAAGAGTCTGACAACCAATTTATATTTTCTCCATTAATTTTATTTGAAAGTGAAAATTCACATTGAACAACTTCAATTCTTCATGCAGGTTAATGTTTCTGCAGGTTGATATTGTTGGAAAGTTAAACACTAACATCCTGTCTGCTTAACTTCAGCTTCTTGTTTTCCAACAAAGGTCGTCTTCTACACTGAATATCTATTCATATTAATTATCATGCAATATTATCTTTAATTAATCACACCCTACCTACAGATCTAGATATTAGGACACATGTTTAACTGCTGAAAAGCAGCTTAATTCTTGTCACTAACATGCACTCAGTAGCAGCCTCATATGGACAATTACAAGATCAAACATATGATCAGTTTAATTTCTACTCCGTTACTTCAAATGTTGCATTAATTTACCACATATTATATTAACAGAGCAAAGCAACATTCTCTTCTGTGGAGGAGTTCATGAGTTTAGACGTCAGGTCACAGAATACCAAGTGAGGGTCTTGAGATGATCAGAAGAAATCAAATTAGGAGTTAAAAAAAAAGTTAATCGCAAATTTGTGCAAGAAGAGATAAAAATGGTTTGTTATGAAATACGCTGATCTGCATAAGTCTCAAAATTCTTCTTATTTTGTGGGTCAGAAGATGAAAAATGTAAGAACTTTGATTCAAACAAGTGCTACAAGGTCAAAGTAAGAAAGCAAAGCAAGCGAAATCCATTAATATAATGTAAAAATCTGTGTGGCATTACAACACTAAAATAATATGGTCATTTTTTAGTTCACTCATAACTTGATCTAAAAATATTTTCTAAATATTGCTCATGTTTGACTCTCAGAACTTTATCCTTTAACTCTCCAACAAGTGTTTGCTGTTTCTCTCTTTAAGTGTGACTCATAAAAGGAAATCTTTGACCAGATTTACGGGCAGGTGCTTCGTGCTTTCCTTCATCGTTCCACCTCAGTGTCGGCCTGCCAGTACTCAATTTGCAGGAGCTGCTCCTGAGCGCTCCCGAGGGACCAGCATCTGGTCCAAAGCAACGTTGCTGAGATCTTTTTCCAAGCTGGTGCGGGGGCCATGTCGGAGGCTGTGAAGAGAGGAAATGCTGTCAGAGGAGACCTCTTTGTAGTTGCCTTTGTTGCAGGTGTTCTGCCACTCACTGTTAAAGCATGCTGTTTAATATTACAACCTGCCCGACATCTGGTGGCTCTGAACGAAGGAAGGCAGCAGCACGATGATAACCCTCTCTGAAAATACTCTCTGACAGATAAGAACCAGTGGTGATTATTAACAGATGATGTGTGATCTTTCTGCAGAAATCTGAACTGTTTTCTTCTTAGTAACATTAAATTTAAAAAATTTTTCTTTGTGAAGTCAAACAACCAATAAGCTTCAGAGCTTCTATTTTTTATTTCCATAATATTAGTTATAAATGTTTAGAGGGTGAAGTGATGTTCTACAAACTTTTGATAGATCGATGCAGTAATAAAGCAGACGTGAGCAAAATATCACAAAAACACATTTAATGACTTTCAGTGCAGCAAAGTAAAACATTTTACTGTGAAGGTTTGAAGTTTGAATAAAAAGAAAGCAGCGATCTGTAATTGAGTCGTGTCTTCTTCTTTCACTGCTTGTTGGAACTGGATGAAACACATGAAACGGGGTAAGAATGGATAGTTTTGTTCTTTTAACCCAAATGTGTTTCCAGCCCTTTCAACTTGTAGCAGAAGTGAAGCTTGAAGTGCAAAGCCAGCATGTGTTTTGAGCTTGTCACAGTGAATCGATGCCGCTCAGGGGGGATGAAGTCAGACCTGAATACCTGCCCACCATCAGTGCATGCTGAGCATCTGTGAGCTGTTAAACTGCTTCAGCTTAACCACATGCACAGGAGTGAGTTTAGTGGTGTTAAAGTGTAAAAGATGGCTCAACGTGTCCATTTGTGTCTGCAGAAGAATGATTCTACTTGTGTTTTAAGTGCTGTTGAAGATAATGTTCTGCTCATCACATAGAAGTTTAACTTGGATTTAGATAAAAAAGACAGAAAAATCAGCAACATTATAATAGTTTTTACAATATATAACATCTGTGGTTTGTTACACGTGGAACCATCTGGAGAATCATTGAGGATGTGATGATCAGTTTTTCATGAGATAAATAAATAATCTCAGAATCAGCTGGTTGGAGAAACTCTGCTGAAACAAAGAGACAGAAATCTTTCTGATACTTCAGGTGATGCTTTAATATGATGGAGATAAACATCAGATCAGAGAACAAAGAGAATTCTGTTCTTGTGTCTGTTTTCACTGTTAAACTGAGCTGTAATAATGTCTTTATTCTAACTTTATTCTATTCTTCTAAAAATTCCTGTTGCTTGTTGTCTGTTTTATTGTGGTGTTTATAAAAATACTTCCTCTTTTTTAACTTTAAACCCGAACATGATTTTTAATTCCAGCACACATCGTAGCTGTTTTTCGTGCACGTTTCCACCTGGATTTTTTACAGTGCACAGGTTTTCACTTGCTGTAAAGCACACCATTCTTATTAGTGTGCTAACAGAGGATGATATATGTTTTGTCAGCTTTGCACAATTTGACAGGTTTCAAGGCTTAAGTCATTACCGAGGTGAGGACAGATGTGTTTCTGACAGACTGGACCAGATGCTGCCTTCAGGTCCATCAGTCTTTGAACCTTCAATTTAAAAGAACAATATGTAAGAAAAGTATTTAACTGTTGTATTGAAGTTTGTGGTATTTCACCTGGCACTGCTGAGGACAGCTCACTGACAGCGAGAGGCAGCCGCCCTGCGCTGCAGTTAATGTGTGACTCCTCTTCCGACAAAGAGCTTGTCAAAGAGCTCCACCTCCCTCATCTGAGACCTTTCACATTACAAATCCCCCCACCATTAACCATTCAAAAGGTATTTCTCTCCTGTGTCAGAGCTGATTTCTGTGTAACTTTCTAACCCTGGACTGGAATCTTGTGAGGACTTGCTCACAAACAGCTTGTCATGCTCATGTCAGACTCATGTTTTGTTTTGATACTAAGCAGTGAGAACATTCACAGAATTATCTGAGAGGAATCTATGATTGTTTCATGCTTAAACTACATCCTTTGTTGCCTTTCAGAAGGTCACCGACACATGTTTACATGTTTTACATCATTTTGTTTTATACAATTAGGATCCCTTGCCATAGAAAATATACCAGCAGGTAACCAAGTCCCTCAGGTAAACACCCCAAAAATGCTGCTTCTGTGAAAATACTCGATGATCTCTGAGCTCCTGTGGCTCCCTGCAGAGACCACTAAAAGTTCATGAAGTTCTCTGAGAGACCAGCTGAGAGAGACCAGATGTGACTGATGGAGATCACTAAGAAATCTTGAAGTGACCTTGGGTGACCTTGGGAGAACGTGTGTCTCAGGGTATAAATATGAAGTGATTCTGGTTCATCTGATTACTGTTAAAGAAGAAACATTTCCTGAAAGTAAATGATGTAAGATGAATAACAAAACTTTGAGACTTGGTGAGGAAGATGGAGACCAAAGCGCTGAGTCTGTACCAGTAACAGAGAAGATGCAGGAAGTGAGGCTGGAACATGAGGGGAGCTTATCTAACATCCTGCACATGGAGCTGCTCATGTCCAAGGAGCATTCTGTGAAGCGCTGCTTACCTCTGATGAGAAACTGTTTGCATGCAGACCAGCATTTACCAGATCATCATCAGAAGACCTTGAAGATCACTGAGAGCTCAGTGAAGGACAACCTGAATGATCAGCCCATCGTTCTCCATCCTGAGGAGCTACAAACACTTCCTGCAGCTCAGAGAAAAAAACCTCCAGATGTAAAACTATAAAGTAGAATATTTAACTATTTCCACATGAACTCTGCTTCATATGACCTTTTATATTCAAAGTGATTGAGTTCAGATAACACAGTGATCCACGTCCAGACTGCGGTTTGATTCCTGCTCAGCGACACCAGAAAGATGAGGACTGTCCCTGATGCGTTCAGGGAACCACTAACCTAATGTCTGTGTGTTCCATCTCTTGTTCTAAAAATGTTGGTGTTGTCATCTGTAGAACATTTAAAGGCTTTTACCCCACTATTCATCTACTGACAGGTTTCCACTGAACCCAGTGATACCTGTCTGAAAAGAAAAAGCTCCCACACGAGCTGAAAGCGATCTTTGAGAGGTGTGCTGACATAAGACACTTTGATTCTATTTTTATTTTGACTCAAATAACACGAGTTACAGGAAGGAACATCTCTGAAAATCCATCTGAAAATCCAAACATGCCTGAAATTGTCAAAGTGATGTGTTTTCCAGAGGTTTAAGTGTACAGCTGGGATACGTTTGTTCAGGCAAATTGCTGTACGAGTCCATCAGTGAAATGTAGACGGTTCTGGCCCTGAGCCAGAACTTAGGGGGCCCAGTGCATTCATCAAGAGGAATCTGATGTGGAGTCAATGATCTGACCAGAGGAAACCAGTTGATTTAGAAATGTGTTAACTCTGACTTTAAAACCCGGGAACTTAGAAAACATTTAAAATTCCAAGTTATTCATTAAGAACGATGTTTTCACATGATTCAGATGATGAGATAAGTATTTTTACTTGATTCTGTGCAGGGTCAGCTGGTGGATACCTTGTGGTCACTGGGCGAGAGACAGGTGTGACCTGTCCAGGACGTCCCTCATAGTAATCCAGAGGCTGCAGACACAAACAAACACTCACCCTCAACCAGAGCAGAAAACTCACAGATGCACAAGAAGAACTTAAAAACTCACACAGAAAGACCCAAACTGGACGTCGAAGTGGTAAATAGTTAATAGTGTGTTCATGTGGGATGTATTTTTTAAGTTAGACTCCAAAAGTGCATCTCTCATTAACACACATATGTTTAGAACCCAGAACCATCTGACACGCACAAATGATGCAACTACATGACCCAACTGTTCCATCGTTAATGGGTCAAATTGAGGAATATTTTTGACGAGCAGCTTTGAAAATAAAATGACTTGGATTCATTCTGTTGTTGTTTTTTCTGCATTGAGCATCTTTTCTTAAAATTAACTTGATTTTACAGAATAAATTCCATTTCCTGTCATTTCCTGCAGCACAGTGACATTCTGTGTACAATAACTTGACTTCTCCTGTTACCTGCTGCAGGTTGATCAACTCTATCAGTGTTTGCTTGTCCTTCATCTAACAGCTCCACCTCTTTCATCGAGGTCAGACACGTTACTGCGCTGGCTGAAGGTGATGAGAAGTCTGCAGGATGGTTGTCTCTCTGGTGTGTGTGTTTTATTGTTTTTTGGGGACATCTACAAACTGTTATGTAATATTTTCATTTATGTTTGAGGCTTTTAAACTGAAACTGAATGAATGGATTTTTCTTTGTTTTATTTTTAGGACATTTATACAGTTTGATGGTTGTTTCCTGTCTGTGTTTTGGTTGAAGTTGTTTTTTAAGTACTGTAGGTTCTTTTTTATCAGTGTTATTTGAGGACCTTTAGACACGATGTGATGGTTGTTGAAAGCTAATTAGCTATAAACAATATGATTAAAAAGAACAGAAGATTGAATCTATAATCAAACAGAAGGACAGGAGAGTTAACTAAATGTAGTCTGTGTATTTACTGATGGATTTGTGAGTTATGTTATTATGTTGAGGTCATAATCTGTCAGTCAGATGGAATTCACGGTTTTCTTAATTCATTTATTTTGATCTCTTTTAAAGTTTTAACAAAACCGATAAAAGCTACAATAATAAAACTCCATATGCAAAATAAATTAATCAGTTTCTTTGAGATAATAATGACAATAAATGTTTGTTCCTTTAGTGATAAAAAGAAAAGGTTTAAAGGTTTTGTTTGTGTCACTCACCTGTTAACACTTGGTCTGAGGTGTGTCGACAGTGTGTAACGTTACAGGACACGTTCAGAGGTGAATCCATGTCTCTACAGGTGAGAGTCATTCTGCCAGCTCAGGTGAGACTTACAGGAAGTCTGAAGGTTTCACATGATCAGTTTAGCTGCAAATTCTTCTGCATCATTTAAGGACATTTTTAACAGGAAGTAAAAACAGATCACTTTCTGGAATTTAAGTAAAGCATGAAAGATGTGGTGCATTATTCATCTGGAAAACCAGATATTAACACCTGAACGTAGGCGTGAATATTCCCTCTGGTTATAACCTGACAACATCCGTCTCCTTTTACAACTTTGCATTTTCGTTAGTTGTTCAGTTCACTTGGCTCAGATTCTGTTAGACCAAACATTTGTCTTTAGACTAAACACTTTGAGAAGAAGGTAGCTTTTGACTTCTCCGTCCCGTTTCTCAGGGATTATAACGTTAAACACAACAAACCTCCAAGTGAGTTGACACTAACGTGCCACTGCAGGGAAGTTCTGTCCAGATGCTCAATACAGCTGCAAATGTGCTTGAATACAATGTTTTTTATTTTCATTTTTCTTCTTTCAGCTACATTGAAAATGTTTTTCTTTTTTACAACAATGTGAGATGAAGTGAAACCTGACATTTCTGAAAAACAGCAAAACAATAAGAGGTTCCACGTTTACTGTTCTGTGATTCTCAGACAAGCTGTTGTCTCTGAGTTTCTCATTTTTACACACACAAAACCAAAAAGCTTAATTACATGTTTTTATTCTAATAAACTCACTACATTTATAAACTCATTCTAAGGAAATCGTTTGCTGAAAACTCTCTGACACCTTCGATTTTTACATTTCTTCATGTTACTTTTAAAATATTCCCCGTTCCCAGTAAGGTGGGATGACTTAAGAGCAAACAGGTGGACCTCCTTAAGCTGTAAGAAAATAAGAATAACAAGGCCCCCGTGGTTTCCTAAGTGTGCCCTCATTTACAATATAGACCCGCATATATCAGGGTCATAATCATTAACAAGCGGTTCAGCAGGAGTTCAGTGTTACCAGGAGCCTGTGGAAGCCTGTTCTGAACGGGATATTTTGGTTTTCACTGAAACCACACGAGAAACTGACCAAATGTTATGGTTTAGCTGTTTCACAGAGCTCAATGGGAACGATTTCCTTTCACTGCAGACACAAATCAAACGGGATAGAGTTCCAAATAATGGCTTATTCCTCTGCAGTTTGTCTTGCAGTTAAAGCCAGGTGCTGAAAATTTCCCTCAGTTGCAGAGTTTTAACATGCATGACGTATTAATGTGTTAATGTGAACAAAAAGAAGAAGAAGGAACTCAATCTGACGACACTCCATCAGGCGCCGTCGTCCTACTTTCCCCCAAAATAACGATTAAAGCTTCTATCAAATATCACTGCAGATCACCGAGCGGCGTCATACTGTCTTCTAAACGCCTCAAAACAACGATGAAACGTGATCAGGCCACGCTACATACAGTTGAAGGAAAAAGAACAAGCACACATGTGACCAGTGAAAACTGTCTGAGGGTAATTAAAACACCGGGTTCTTCTCTCACATCACTCCTTTTAACAAAATCACTCAAAATCTCACAGAAGCTCCAGTCTGAAATAACTCTGCCTGTGCAACAATTACCCTTCGTATGATTGGCTAATGGTGAAATTTGGTCTCGTGACTAATGGAGGAATTCAGCAAGAAATCAGCTCCAGTTTCAGCTGCTTTATTGATGCTATTGCATGATGCAGATACCTTCAGCTGTGATGAATGAGCGTGGGGATCCTGTCAGCTTCACCCCTCCTCCTTCTTGTCTTTCACTGTTGCTTTTGTGCAGGTGATAATGAAAAGTGCCACAGAAGCATGTAAAAGGCCCTTTCACCTGCTTGGCTAAAAGTAAGCTGTCATGTCAACAATGATGGTAAATGGGTACACTTGAGCTGTTTTATTTCTTGTTGTTTTACAGGGCGGGGTGCCTCACAGAAGTGTTTTTGTTTCCTCCGTCTTTGATAAACTGCAGCGTTGTATCTTTTTTTTGAGCGAGTGCCAACCTGCTGACATTTTGCTACAGAAGGATTGAGCATAAAGCAACAAGAGCAGGGTTTAGTGTACTTTACTGCACAAAAAAACAAGACATCAGTCATGTTCTGAATGTGGATCTTTGTGGCATCAATATTATGATGGGCTTATATTCAGCAGATGAACGGGTGCAGAGCGCTGGGTAAAGAAACCGCTGCGTTTACTTTGAAGGAGCTGAAGCTAATGTTTGTACAATCGCACCTGTGAAGAGAAAAAACAAGAAAAATGATCATGTCACGTAGTAAAATGAGGATAAATGTCTTCGGGTTTCTTGACTTCACTGAACCAGATAAAAGCAAAGTAAACAATGTTCTGATGAAGCAACAGATTCAGTTGGACAGACGGGTCCAAAGAACCAAAGATCACTAAAATAAATGATCATACAAACATCTCATGAGTTGAGTTGAATTACATAAAACATGCATAATTATTTTACTGTGTAATTTATTATTATTATAGGATCTTGTGTAACTGTACATCATCATTAGTTTTACTGTTCTGGACGACATTATTTTGAACTATTTTAAATAGATATTTCCTCGTGTTTTACAGAGAAAACATTGCAAATAACACAGTTTTATATTAATTAACATTTCATCTTTAATAACTTTTGATCAGATTCTGTAATAATTCCTCAGTTTTTCTGTACTTCCACAGTGACGATGTTGTTTACATAAAATCTCTCTTTATCCATCTGTAAACTGGATTGGTGAAACAGCTGATGATGTTATATAAAAGTATAAACATTGCACATCGATCCATCCACAAGCCTCTGAGTCGTTATCAGCTGATGGTTTACTTTAAAGGGATTTGATGTGGTATCAGATCTTTTCTTTCTTTTATTTTCCCGTGTTTGTTCCATGACATGGACCTGCTTCATCCCTGCTGGCAGCAGGTACACACCAGGTTTTTGGGTCTATGCTCAGCCTGTGTGGTGTAGCTCTGGGGTATCTGCAGAGAACTGATGCATTGATAATGAATTCTGAGAAAATGCTCCTCTGAGATGGTTTTAGAGATAAGAGTTAATCCTCACTGACTCACTGCAGGCTGTGACAGGAGGTAATATTTATGATGCAATAAAAATAACCGCCTTTTACGTTGAAAATATAATGTAAAAATGTGTCACAGCATCACGTCCACTTTGTTAAACAAATCTATGTAGGAAAACTTTTTGTTTGTTAGTCACTTAAACTGTCATTTCTCAGACATGCAATCCATCAACACTGACATCTGGTGCATTAAATACTAAATTAATAGATTTATTTCAGCCATTAAAATAATAACATGTTAATTTACTGGTAAAACTACTGGAAAATTATAAATTATTTAAATATTTTACGGTCACATACTGTGATCCACTGATTCAGTTGAAATAAAAGTTGGGTACTTTTACTTTTATTTTGAAATAGCATTTCCTTACATATTCTATATAATCTAAAAACCTGAAACTTTTCAAAAGACAAATTATTTATAAAAACAATATACTTTTGCATCTTTTGAGCAACGTGTATTTTAATACATTTGTATATTTTGCACCTAATTCTTAAGTTTAACTGTCTCTGTGCTCAAACTATGTGATAAATCCTGTCAGTTTAAACAATATGATGAGACTGAAACCATCAGGGGTCGAATTCATCAGCATCTGAAGTCCTGCAGCAGAAACAGATCCGTTGTTTACCCTGTACAGAGACCGGATCCTGATAACGAGCTGCAGCAGCACGAAGTCCATCACTCATGTTTCTGAAAAGCTTGAAAAGATGTTGACATTAAACACACGGAGAGAGTTTGACCACAACAACCGCTGCTGCCGCTTGTTTGATGTCAAATAGCATTTTCTGATGAAAGAAACGGACCCTTTTATAAAAAGCTGTTGCATAAATATCAGAGAAACTTGCACTCAGTTTATTGTATTTGATGCCATTAAACACAAAAAGAAGAATTTAAAAGCACAGGAAATATTGACAAGAGTCAGCCAAGAGGAACCTGCCAAGAACCTAAAATAGACAGAACTCATCCGGAGTTTGATTCTAAACACTCGGAGAACTGCCACTCAACCAGAAACTAGTCAATGAATTTCTCCTTCTAAACAAATATTATTTATACTCTGCAGACGTGATGCCTGCAGAGAGGAGAGACAGATTACATCTGAGCAGCTGCAAACCTAAACTGACTGACGTGACAGATAACAACATCAACGAGTCACGCTCAAGCGCCCAGAGGCAAATGTGATCACAGGTTATTTTAGATGGGATGCAAATGAAGGCAAAGTGATACAAGTTGAAAGGCTGAAACTTCCCGAGGTGACAAATATTTTTTATTTGCATCTGGAAAGTTGAAAATTCTGGAGTTTTCAGTTGTCGATGTTTATAATGTTCTGTTACAGGGTTTGTTCCCTCACAGTCAACCAGCGTTTCATATGAATTATTTGTTGTTAGTAACAGGAAGAGAATCTTTCCACTCCTCTCGTCTCCGTGCGGGTCGCAGGACACTGCTGGAAGTACAAGGATCAGAACCTCATCCCACCTTGTGCAGTCAGTTTCACCTGCGAGGAACCATCCTCACGTCTCTCCTGCAGCTGAGTCTGACCCCCCCCCCCAATGAACTTCTTTCTGTTCAAGTCTGTCAGCTGCCTCTTCTGTTAAACATCAGCAGGGCTGTTTATTGACACTGGATCCCCCTTTATTGGTGATGTTAAGTACCAATATGAAGTCAGGAGCCCAGTAAAGACCCCCCGGGGAAAAAAACACTTTAGTCAATGAGCGAGATCATAAACTGCAGAGTATTAAAGAGCTCCAGCAGCTGCAGCACTGCTGATAAATGACCTTCTGATGGTTTGAGAGCAGCCAGTCCTCGTCCTGCTGGAGCTCTGGCTGTTTAACACAAGGATCCGTCTGTTTCTGGAATAACTGACATTTATAGTTAATCAACGATGAGAGAAAAACAAATTCTAGATGTTAATGTCTGTGAAGAGAAATAGTCATGAGTGATTTGATGAGTTCAGAGCATAAATAAAATGATTTTAAATAAAAGCTGGACGGAGCAGCTCTGGATTAAAGAGGAGAACTTTGTGTTTCCACATTCTGTACACACTTTATCAGCACAAAGATCAACATCACAAAAATATTTTACTAGTTAAGGTTTGTCTCCTCTTGGTTTATAATGATTCTCTGGTGGTTTCATGAGAACTTGCTCCTTAAAATAAATCCATCCCTCAGAAAATATTCACCAGGTGTCATTTAATTTCTGGGCATTTATATTTCTGGGGCTTTTCTCGCTCATCAAGATTCTGTAACGAGGCTCCAAGTCTACATGAGAAACAAGATGTAGAGGAAGAATCAATCTCATCTCAGCTGTTTGCAGGCTGCACTGCTGCAGACAGGAAGTCCGCTGCTATGCCTGAAGAAGAACGCAGCACTGTTAGAGGAGCAAACAGCACAAACCACCAGATTAAAACACAGTAAAACATGTTACTTCCTGCACGTCACTGACAAAACAGAGAGAAAGATATATGTTAACCTCTTATTGTTTAACCTCATTTAATCTTCTGTTTTCATGGATTTAAACTCAGTAAGTTTGTTTGTTTGATCTGATGATGCAGCTCTTCCTGTGAGGAGGCGGGACCATGAATCTGATTGGTTGAGACAATAAAGTTCAATAAAAACTCTTCATGTTGAGTGTTTGATTTGCAGTTAACAGATGATGTTGGTTATAAATGTTTGAACACATTTCAATGTTCAAGTGACCGATGTTAGTTTCTCTCTGATGTGATTGGTCAGTTTCAGCTGAGGAGGCGGGTCTTACACTGTACATGGGATTAAAGGAGGATGGCCAGCTCTGCTTGTTTTAATAAGATGTTTTATCTTGATATTATTAAAGAGTGACTTCATCAGCTGTTTCCTAAAACACACCGACTCTTCAGTAGAATTTACAGACTGTGTTCTTCCACGTCTCACATTTCCAACAAAATATTCAAAAACACAAACTTTCTGAGTTCTTTACAGTAACTTTAACTCTGATTTAGCTGCTTCTCAGCTCATTTTATATGAATGTAAGTTAATGTGTTTGTGCAGCGATGCTGATGTTGTTTGATCTCTCATCAGTCAGATTTTTCTAAACTCAGATTCGGCCTCTTGTTGGTGGTTTTTTTCTCACAGATTTGTTGGTGATTTATTTTGAGGCACACTGTGGTAGTCCATCATCACAGGTGTTGATAGACAACCGATGGAGCGTGGCCAAACAACACTGTTGCAGGTGTTGGTGCTGCTCATCTGAAATCTGAGGAGCCATCTTGCCGAGGTCTTGATCAAAGCGAAAACCCTGACGGCGAGAAATTTTCCCATCTGCAAACCAACGAGCCAGTTTATCGTTCATCCTAAAATTGGTAGCATGATGGCATCTGGATAGTTTGGCTGTAAGATAAAGATCGTAGTCGTCCATCAAAATGTTAACACAGTTCTACTCACATGAGCGCGTTAAAAAAAAACATCATATCTTCAACATAAATGGCTCCATCTGTGTATCTGCGCCATCAGAACCGGGCCGCTTGTACGGAGCTGTTATCAGCCTGGTCACAGTCACACATCCTTCATATCTACCTTGGTGGTTGTTTGTGATGATTACTCATCATATATAATCTAAACATCTGCATGCTGGTGAGGGAGAGTTCAGAAACACGAGCTTCATCTGCTCTGAAGTTTCACACAGGATGAAAACCGAAATATAGATGTGATCGCAGAATTTCTGAAACAATGAAGCAGTTCATGATGAGAACCCAGTTAGTGGTTCTGATCTGTATCAACAAAACAGGGAAGATATTTCTAATCACTTTATGGCCCCAATCAGGAACGAGGTTTGAAACAGTGTTTATTTAAATGTTTAATAAATGAAAGGAAGTATAAAATAAAGAAATGTGATTTGTAATGTGAAAAAAATCAACCTAAAGGTACATAAATGTACAAAAAGTAAAATAATTTCCTCTTGTAGAACAAAAGGAATCAAATAAATTTAAAATAACACTGAAAACTTGAGTTTTAATTGATTATGTTTTGATGTTTTCACCAGCAAAATATAACTACAAATTTTCTGGATTGATTTTGATTATATTTTCAGTAAAGATCAGAAATGGTCCAAATAAGAAGTGGGTAGATTTTGGGGGGGATCTGGATCACTGTCTGGATCCAGGATTGTTTTTAAGGATTCCTCATCATAGAGTTATTTTAACACATCTGCATATAACTCCATAATAAATGGTCCAGGTGTTTAATAACAAAATACAGATTCATTTGGGGTGTAAATCACAACATGGAGGAACTGAGATGTTTGGTGGAGGTCTGCGCTCTCATAGTGCTTTTCCAGTTAACATTGTCAACAAGGTCAAGTTTCCAAAATAAAACTCAGAGTTTATCTAACTGTGAAAGTCCTGTTTTCAGACTACAGCACCATCACTACCACCATGTCCTCCATATCAGGCTTCAGTCACTCAGAGTTTACATGTTTCATAAAGCTGAGAGTTTCACAAAGTGCTTTAAAAACACAGAAACAAACAGAAACACTCCAAACTCTCAAACTTACCACAGGAACAAAAACAGGAAGTCCGTCTCAGATTAAATTATTTCTGTAGCATAAACCAGGATTTAAGTGAAAAGCATGTAACAGTGTTACCACATGTTAACCTCTGTATACTGAATGATTTTCATCTGAAAACATTTATTAGACAGAAAAGAAGTTGAAAAGGTAGATTTTATTTTTTGGAAAGGATGACCTAAAAGGAATCGATTAAACATGATTTATAGTCTGCACCTACAGTCGGGGGGAGAATGAGAAAAAGGTGGTAAACATTTTGAACATATGTGTTTGAGGAGTGGATGGGCTCGGCCTCGTGGCCTGCTGTGTGACTGATATTTTGGTATTTTTACATGTCAAAGAACAAACTGAGATAGTTTCTCTCTCTTCTAGCAGTCACAGATTTTGCCATCTGCGATTTGATCATCCTCTGGTCGCCCAAAAAGAAAAAAAAATCCCCGTTAATAAACATCAAATTTGTTCAGGATTCAGAAAACATTTATAAAAATGGAATTTAGAAAATCAAGTGTCTTGTTTAAAGATTGTTAAAAGTGTGGATTTTTTTCATGCACTCTGGTTTCCAGCTGTGGTATAAATAGTAAGAGCTTGTATTGACATGATGGTCACATGATCTGAACGTTTTGCATAAAAGATCAGAGAATCAACACCACGTCCAAGGATGTTGTTTCCTCATAATAAAGAAAAACTTACTTTACCTAAATATAAATGTAACTGTTCTCATGTTGCTCAGGTGATATTTGATTAAAAATGAAACATGATGGGATGTGTAATTAGTACCACTTGGTCATATTTTACTTTGTAGTAATTAAAATGGAGGAAAATATGAAAAATGTGCTCTGAAAACCTGCTAATTATCTTTGCTAAATTTTGCATTTCACCCAACAACACGGCCAACGTGATGTAAGATCTTATCGAGCAGTGAGAGTGAAACACACACGTGTTGTGTGATGAAACAGAGACCATCACTTCATTCTGTCCACCATGAAGACTAACGATCGTTTCAACATGAGTCATGTTTCCTGTAGTTACTGTAACATGTGACTTCTAGGATGTTTATGATGGTTTCAAAGAAATCATAATGTTTTCGTAACTTGTCCAAATCTTAGTGACAAGAAAAGATGATCCACTAGACTCTCAAAAAAGAGAGATGATGTTAAAAGTGATTAAAATACTCAGGTTGGATCTCAGGTGACTGATACTGACTGGTCATGTGATCTCTATGCTGGTTGACTGGTGTGAAAAGTTCAACAGAAGAGGCGTGGAGCTCGTGTTGTCCTGATAAAATAAAACACCTGCTTCATTCTACTGGTCCAGCAAAAATCAACCTGATCCATGTCCACCAGTAAGACCTGAACCCTTCACTGAGATCAGAGCTGAGATCAGACATGCACTCGTCTTCAGGAGCCAAAGGGGAAAAAGACGCTTTTTTTTTTAAGGAGGTTCATTTTGTAACGTGTGTGTTTGTTGAGCAGCTGTGTCTTTGAAATTTAAATGATATGACTGTGAAAGTGTTTCTGTTACAGAAGAAAATGGATGTAGTTTCATGGAACACAAAGAAGAGCAAATCTCTCCAGGGAGCAATCCATCCTGAGCCGGAGCTCTTCTGAAGTGTGTTTTAGTATCAGTTGCATCATCAGGAGAAAACATCTGACATTCCTGGTTGAATTGGTCTGAAATTCCCACATGAAGAAGTAAAACTGAACAAATTGTTAAGACCAGCTGTCTGGACGTTCTGTACACGAGCTGTTTAAAATAAAAACACTTTGTGTCTCTGTAAGAGAGCAGGTAGTAACATGGTTGTCTTGCAGGAAGAAGGTCTTCAGTTTGAAACCAAACCAGGATCTTTCTGCATGGAGTTTGCATGTTCTCCACGTGCACGCATCGGTTTCACTCCAGCTTCCTCCTACAGACCAAAAAGATGCATGAAAAGTTAGTTGGTAACTCTAAATTGGTGACCTGTCCAGGTGTAGCCCCGCCCTATCACCAGGCTGACACCAGTTCTGTGTGACCCTGAAGAGAAAAGACAAGTATAGAGAGTGACTGGATGTTATCAGACAGACAGTTTGTGTGACTAGTTGTCACATGTGATGAATAAAACAACATGAGAAGAATTTTACTGAAACACGTTTTAGTGTTTTATTTAAACAGAAATAGGAGCGTTGCATGATGTCAGAGTCGGTTTAAACAAAAAGTCTAAAAAACAGGAATTCATGTAAAAAAATCCTTCTTTTTGTTCTCCGCCTCCAGGACGGTGATTATTCACACGCTGGTGACCTCTGAGGTATTTCAGCTTGAATTATGGCCCCATTCTAAGATGAGCCACCTTGTCTCGCACCATGAACCCCTCCTGTTCTTTGTTACATGTGGTTTGACTTGGTTACAGTGTGAATGTGGTAAGAAACTTGTTAAAATGTGGAATGTGGCGGCTGCACTTGCTGATACTCTTCTGAAACTGCCTGATGTTTTGTTCTTCATGTGGGGGGGGTGGGGGTGGGGGGGGGTCCTGATCCAGTGAGATCACAGCAGCTCTGAGTTACATCAATAAATTACAGTTGTGCAATAAATTCCTCTACTTCAACTCTGAATCTGTAACTATAAAAATGTTAAATCACTCTTGTTCTCTGTTCTCTATAAAAGTTATTAAATTTCTGTTTATGAAATAAAAAGCTTCAGATGAGAAACGAGGAGGACTCACGTCTTCATGAAAGAAATGTCACTCAGGGGTTAAAAATTACAGAGAGAGACGTCCAGTTTTCAGCATAAAATTATGCTACCAAGTACAGCTCACATGTACCACTTTGAAATGTGTCACATTTTCTGGGATTAATGGGATTTTTTGGGTGTCTAGAGTCACAATAAAAAAAAAAAATCTTATTTCAACCTGTTTACTGTTGCTACAGTTGAAATGTTGAGGATCTCTATGAGGGTCATGAGGTAAAATAATAAAAAAATAATAAAAAAGCATGAACAGCATCTGAAAATAATTTATAAAACTGCCAAAGTCCAAGAAAAAACTTGAGAAATCACAGAAAGCTGTCAATCAAGCCCAAAAACTCTTTGGAAGATTACAAGGACGTCTGAATCGCTGGATGGACGGGATAAAGAAACGAGTGACTCAAGACTTTTGCACAGCGGGTTTATTCTAAACATGCAGATTTTCTTTATTTTTGCAGGAGTTACTTCTCTGAGATGGAGATGTTTTTCTCCTCGTGATGACTTCCTGTTAGATATTATTAGATCTTCTGGAGACTGCAGGGACTTCACGTCCAATAGACGTGCACTCAGATTTGAACTGGATCCACAAATGAGTCAATCTGCTTTGACATTTGCTCTGAGAACATCTGAGTTTCTAATTTCTGCAGAGTTTCAGCACGTTGCAGCTGTTTTGACCCGTGGAGACTAATTGTTTTTGGTGGAGCTTCTTCTTCTTTCTCACTTTTTACATCATCTGGAGACTCAAAAGCCTGATGAAACCTGTTGGCTCTGATCTCACCAATCAGTTCAGAAGAACTGACACCCACATCAAATCACACCGTTCCATAAAACGTGTAATTTATGATCCATTACCAGTGTTTTCTTTCCTCCCCGCTCTGCTTTCCCTTCAGCTCATAACAGAGTCGTTCTTTGATGGCAGCGTTTCTCATGACTCCCGTAAAGAAGCTCCACAGCGAGGGAGAGAAAGAAGCGTGAAGGCCAAATGTGAAGAGGCTGAGACGGAAACTGAAGAGCTCATCAAGCTCATCCATCTTGTCCAATGTGAAAGGACGAGAACGCCAGGCAGAGGAAATTTCACACACACTTGTCTTTCTCAACACACTCTATGAATCATATCAGATAACAGGTTGCATTTTAAAGTCACTCACAGGTTTGGGACATTCTTTTCTTTCTGAGATCTTGTTTCGTAGTTTTCATCCTGAATGTCCGAGGTGATTAGATGCCTCAGGCCAAATATCAAACATGAAGTTCAGGAGATTTATTTCTCTTTTTACCCTCGCTGCTCTGAAAATGGAACAAAAAGGGAGAAACTGAAAGATGACACCGGAAACCTGCAGAAACATGCAAAGTCAAGATCGCTGCTGTCCACTTCTCTCTGATCAGACAGAAGATGCAACAGCCGCTGCATGTTTGTTCTAATTGTTTAAAGCTAATGCAAATTTAAAAGTTAATTAAGCTTTTAACGGTGTTTGATGGAGTCGTGTAGAACTGAACGTTACGCTTTAAGGAAAACAATCTGTCAGAAATGACTTCAGCTAATTAAATCAATCAGTTAGAACCCAAATTCATTAACTTAATTTAATTATCAGCATTCGGAACAAGATGATGAAAAGAGCCCTAAAGAATTTCCTGTTTCAGCTGGAGAGGATTTAATTTCTTTCTTAATTCTTTAATTACCTTTTTTATTTCATTTATTTCTTCTGATTCATTTTTTTCTCTTATTTTCATATGAAACCTGTTTAACAGGTGGAGACTGTCGTTTGATTTCAACCTGCGACAAAGTTCAAAGTTCACGGACATGAAAATAACGACATATTAGAGTTCAACCTCACAACAGTTTGTAAAAGCTTCTTGAAAGTTCTGCAGCTCTGAAGGGCAGAACATGTTTTTCTGGGAGGTTTTAAATCTTTAATTAGAATTAAATATTTAGAATAAACTGGAGAGGAACATCAGGAAATCTGCTGGTGGAGAACTCAGCACAGATAAAACCGACTGAATAAACGCTTCAACGTTTGAGCGATCTGAAGCTGAATAAGAACCCAGATCTGGATCAGAGGTCTGACTGTGACACAGGTGGTTCGGTTTTCCTCCACGGTGTGTGTCAGTTTCCTGTGATCCTTCAGGACTCTACAGTCCAGGTCTTTCATGGAGAATTAGATCAATCTGTTGTTCTGAGGATTCCTCCTGAAATGACACCTTGAACTGAAGACGCTCAGACCCTTGATGTGTCTCACGTCCCTCGCAGCAGTTGTTCCAAGGTTTCAGCACACACAGGTCTGCTACTCCCCCCTCCTGTGACCACATCATGACCTCATTCCAATCACCTGCTGCTGAAACCGTAGCTAACCTGCCCTCCAAAGCAGAAAATCAGCCGCCTTTTTACTGACGCTCCCTGAGGCCGAGCAGGTCAACGGGCAGCTTGGACAAACACAAACCTTCATTCTACACACGATGGCTGTAAACAGATAAAGACACATTGTTGTGTGTAAATCTGAACTACAATAACTGTTAGATGAGTTTGTTGGAACATGAATGAAAACCAGCTTGCAGAGTTCCATCCTGTCCGAGGAGAACGAGTCCCTCGGGACCCGCAGGCCACTCTTAAACACTAGAAACATTTATGCTGCTTTAAATTTCTTTTCTTTCTTTTTTTACATCTTCCCCTTGATATTTGGCCATGGAATGAATTTTGTTTGCCAGAACTGTTGAGCTTTTAGGAACATATGGGGATTTAGTGGTTGAAGTATTAAGTTTCCAAACGCTGTTTATTACAGACTCAAACAGGACATGTGAAACAGGTCACGTTGATGACTCGTGCTCACATTATTAAAGCTTTTAAAAGGAGTTCAGTGAAAACGTCACGTTTAAAGACACACACTCTTTTTTTTTTGGTTGATTTTAAACTTCAGCTTCATCTAAATTATCTAAGAGGAAACAAACTAATTCTCCATGTGCCGACTGGTTACGTTAACAGCCAATAGCAGTTCAGGCCGTTGTGGCAATTCCCATGAAATCTCCTGATATTTCTTTCATTTGTTCTCCGTCCACAATTAGTTGCGGTCAGGCTGATCAAAGGCAGCAGGCGGGCGGTTGCATGTGAACCAGCGTCCACTTGCAATGACATCCACAAACCAGAATGAAATATGAAATATCAAGTTTCCACGGTTGTATGGACCTGTAAAAGAGAATCTGAGGACTAGGAGGGTTTTCACACTGTGTAATGTGAAACATTTGGTGCGAATTGAAGGTCTCAGTAGAAGGAAGATGAGAGCTGAAATCTGTCAGGCAGTAAAAACAGAAGCAGGCAGAAGTTAAAACGACAGCAGAGTCATTGATTTAGATGTCATTTTACTTCCTGTTGCATGACAGAGTTTCTCTTAATCCTTTTTCTTTTAGTTTTTTATTTATCTGAACATAAAGTCAAATGCAAGAGGAGGTCTATGTAGTTTAACTCTGAGTTATTACAGTAAACATGACAAGATGATATAAACATAAATAAAACAATAGAAATGAGATATTTTCAGGATCCTTGTGGGTGGTTTGATCCGATGAATTCTTTCTGCGTGTAACGACGTCCATCTGACTGAAACATGTGATGATCTCCAGACCTGCAGAACAAAGACCGTCTTGGACAAACAGTGAATCTAAACCAAATGGGCCACTTCATCATCACACAGCAATTGGTTGTAAATGTGGTGTCGGGTTCCCTTTGGGTCTCCTCACCATAAATACTGCATGAAAAGCAGGTGCGTGTGTGTGTATGTGCACGTGTGAGAGAGAGAGAGAGAGAGAGAGAGAGAGAGAGAGAGAGAGAGAGAGACTGGGGTGGTTGAATAATTGTGTTTCTGTTGTCTCTAAACAAAGAAACAGACTTTGTTCCAATTAGTGTTGACTGAGACAGGTGCTGCACGTTGTTTGACCTTTAGAGGTTAACGGAGTCACTAGAAAGCTGTGTAAGCAAATAAAAACTGAATGTAAAGGAGCCGCATGGAGCAGGATGAGGGTTTCATCCGTTCAGCAGACGTCCTCCTCCGACTGGAGCGTCAGGACCAGAAGCTTCTTTGCTACAAACGACCTCGAGGAGTTAATGACTTCCTGTGTGTTTTCCATCTGCAGGGGGTGAAAACACAAAAAGCTACAGTAGTTTGTGAGGTCACAGGTTGTGTTAGTCTCCTCAAAAAATAAATATCCACTCATGTCTGAAGCTTCAAGGAGTTTCATGTCTCAGATCGGACGTGTTTAAATTAGTTTTTGTAACAAATTATCTTAATTTGTCACAGTAATTGTTGACAATCATTTGAGGAAAATGAATTATATAAAACTGTGTTAAATAGAATCTGTATCACTGATTAAATGATCAAGATGTTGAAATTAAATTATAAATAAATTATAATTATAAAGCTGGATGAGAAGGACTCGATCTTACATCATATGTCAGTCTTTTTGTTGTCTGACCGTAAACTACCGCTGAAATGAAACTGAAAAGTAAAAGTTTTTGGTCCTTTGATGTGCAGCTGTTTTATTAAATACAGCAGCAGCTCCCTAAAAAGTTTGTTTTCACTCACACGTGTTTATCTGATTCATTTTGTAAAATCTATTAAGACAATAAATAAATCATCACCAGCTTTTCTGCCTGCAGCAACATTTTTTATTTATTTATGTAGAAGTGTAATTATTACGTCTTATTAAATCACCATAAGTCAGTAGTAAATGAAACATTCCAGGATTAATCTGTTAAACAGTTTAACACTAATGACTTCAGTTTATTCTTGAATTGGTCGTTGCAGTCGGCATTTAGAGGTAAACAAATACCTAAAAGGGTAAACAAATATCAAACCAGCTGCATTCACATCTTTATAAACAGGAAGTTCACCTTCATCTTCTTAACTTCCCTGAACCTTCTTTTGGGTTCTGATGACTTTGATCATTTGTTTTTAGAGTCATTGAATCGATTCCTGCTGAGTGAGAAGTCATTTTGGACATTTTTCAGTTTGATCTTACGAGGCTCAAATAAAACTCTCTCTGGATCCTGAACCATCGCAAATAGAATAATAAAAACTTTGATGTGAAAACCTGCTTTCTGTTCAACCAAACCTCCAGCGAAATACAGAAACCGCCGCAGCAACACGAGCCTTTTTCTGTAAAAACTCCACTTTTACACTTTCCTGAGCTGATTGCATTTAATGACCTGTAACCATAGCAACAGATGAACTCAATACCAAGACACCTTTTATGGTCACTGATGTAACTTTCAGAAAAGAGTTCGGCAAACTGGCAGAAACTTTTATGTGTCAAATGAAACAGAAAATTTGAACAAATCTTTTTATTCAAAACCAGCCGTGTTTCTATATTTGTGACATGGTGGTTGTTTCAGAATTATTTCTCCAGATTTGGAGGTTCGTTTAGTCAAAGGATCAATTTTACAAGCCTCAGATGGTTTTAAAATGTTACCATGGTGACTGTAATATTTGTGTATGACATCACAAGGAAGGACAATTTCTGAAATCAGTAATTTCAAACTGTTCGTATGGAATTCTGTTTAAATCTCAAAACATTTGATGGTATAAACGATCGAGATCTTTCCAGCTGATTGAAGCGATCAATAAATCCAAATCAAAGGTTTTAATCAGCTGGTGATTTTATGATCATCTTGTTTTGGATCAGATTGTTGAGGGACAGAAGGACCATTCTGTGGACATGAAGGATGGAGACAGGTATGAGCTGTTGGGACATAAGACATACAGATTGATGAAGATTTGAATCCAACACTTCAAACATTAATATTATGAAACGTCTGTCTTCTTCTCTGGTTGAAAAGCGAGACATTGTGTCAGGCTCTGCCATGTTGGAAGGATTAGAACCAACACCTTCACCTTGGAGACGTGGAGCTGTAAGTCCCGCCCACTCACCTGAAAGCTGTAATAGAGGATGTTTTTTAATAACAAGGGGCGTGTCCAGAGGGGGTTCAAATTCTGGGTTACTAATCCTAAACTGTGAGAGTACCTGTGATGAACTGGTTACCCGTCCAGATAAAGCCCCGCCTCTCACCTATTGACAGCTGTGCAAAAGATTTAATTAATCTCAATAAAACTTCCAGTTTTAATGAACATAAATAATAACAAACAGGGAGAAAATCAACAACATACGCAGGAGAATATTTTAACAGAAAACCCACGTGATTCTCAGCTGCTTGACGTGTAACTCTGAACTTTCCTCAGACAATCACGTGGATTCTCGTCCAAACACACAACCTTGTTCAGGTTATTTGTTTTAGCATTAAGAAATGTGGGACTCTTTTGGTTTTGTCTGCACCTGAAAACGATGTGAAAACATGAAATAAAAGACAGATGAGGAACATTTCCAGCAGAGATTTCACCAGCTCCATTAAATCAAACCATTGTGTTATCGTCCACTGATCTGTCAGCTCATTCCCATGTCAACAATATCTGTTCTCACAAAATATCCTGCATCCAGACACGATCACCTGACTTTAATCTGACCAAGAGGAAGTTTAAAAACTGGACTGTGTCAAAGTTTCATGTGTTTGTTGTTTTCTTTACAGTCTTCACACCTGAGGTGGGATTTAACACCTGAAACTTCCTCTAAGACTTATCTGCAGGCAGACGTGTTTATTTCTATATAAATCATAATATAAGGTTAGAAATGTTTGAACTGAGTTTTAAAAAGGGTTAATAAAAGGAAAAATAAAATTTAAATTTAAATAAAATCTGAGTGAGAACTTAAAGAAGTTCATCTCTCAGAGTCGGTCCTCGTCTTGAATCAGCTGGCTGCTTGCAATGTAAGTTTTAAGTCCTGCGTCCTCTGTTTGAACAAAAGGGACATTTTCTTAATTAAAAATAAGTTGTTTTTTTTTTTTCAGCTTTTCAAATAGTTCTTACCTTCATGCTTTGTGTTTAAATTGTTTCTTTTTCTTTGCCTTTTTAGAACAACTGAAGTAGAATTTTGCCACCCAGATATAAAGTTCAGACTGTGACTTAAAAAAAAAAACAATATTATTTCCTGATTTTCTGGTTTATTTGATAATTAAAAATGTGTTTGTGAACAATATACAATGACTATTTTTCTATAAATAACTGTATATGAATGGCCTGTATTTGTTTGAGTTTTTTTAATTAAATTAAATAATTAATTAATGTCAGATTATTGTTGTGTTTAGATTACCACCACCTTTGTGGCGCTGCAGCTGAATCTGCTTTGGAAATAAACTTCACAGCTGAGAAACCGGCCTTCATGCAGCCACCATCACTCTCAGCTTATAGTGGCCTCATCTAATATGACACATGATGTTTGAAATACCAACACAGCTTGCCAGTTTTTCCACCATAACAAGAAATGCTTGTCTCATGGAAACAATTCCTAAACTAGCTAAATTCATGGAAAGTCCCCACAGATTGCCTCTGCTCTGGCTCAGCGTTATCCACCATCACTTTCTGTTTTTCCTCAAACACAACGATGTCGGCTGCAAAACAAAAACCTGCAGGAATCCGACCGGCTTCATCCTCTCCAGAAAAGGTGTCCAGATTGCTTCACTGCTCTAAATCAGAGATGAGGTCGTGGCTTTGAGGTGCTGACCAATACCGGCCAAGTTTCACTCTCTGCACACTGGAGCAGCGGAGAAGCTGGAAAAGAGTCTGCTGAGGTCAGAAATACGAGAAGCTCCCAGGATTTGTCTTCTAAGCATTGAGTAACACGATCCGGTGGGAGAGGACAGAAGCATCTGGGTGTGAAGTATTAAAATTAATATGCTTCCATTAGCAGCATTTTATGTCAGCAACTTTTTTATTTTTTCACTTTGTCTGCTGCTGCAGCTCACAATCAAATGAACACATCAAGTTTTATCACACGTCAACAAAAAGCCGAGGGCCTCACATGACGTTCAAACACCAACCTGTTAGCACTGAATTTATTATCAATATCACGGGTTTTAATCCTTCACACTGACTAAGGTGTTCTTAAAGCTGTGATGCAGCAACTGAGTACTTCAAAGAGTTTAGTTTTTCACAAAAATACCATTTTAATCCTGTTTTGAAAATGTTTCAATCAGTGTAAAAGTAAATAGGACGATGTGGCTGTTTGACAGCATTTAAAAACACTGTAAAAAGATGGTAAAAAAATAAAAGTGAGAAGTTAGAAACTCTAATATTTGCAAAAAAGTGAAGAAAGTTTATAACAATAAAACCACAGACAAGAAATGTTATTAAAACATCTATATATCTTCACTGGGATTCTATATTAAATATTTATATACTTTTTACCATCTGTCTAATAAATTATTTTGCTGTGAAACAAATTATGAATAATATAATATAATATAATATAATATAATATAATATAATATAATATAATATAATATAATAATTTCAGCATTTTAGTGAATTCTAAAAGTTATTTTCTTTTTACTGCATTATAGGTGAATATTTTCCTCTTTCAGATATTTAATCCTTCAGCCTGTCACTGAATAAATCATTGCATTAGAAGAATCTATTTCTTCTTCCACCCCCATCACTGCTGGAGTTCCTCAGGGTTCTACTTTTGGACCAGTTTTATTTTCTACATGATTCCCTTAAACACTCGATTGTTAGGACACATAGAAACCTTTAAGTTGAAGTGCAGTCATTCATTCTCATTAACTCCAGTGTCCATCTTTAAAGAAAAGAAGCTCAACATCTCACCTGATCCCTTAAGAAAGTTCTACTGTTGACCTACGAGGTTCTCAACAGGCTCCTGTCTGACTCACTGCAGCTCTATCAGATCTGTAGAACATTTGTTTTTAGGAGTTCTGAGGTCCAGACTGGTCCACAGAGGGGGATCAGGTCTTTTCAGTTGAACCATCTGCTTTAGACGGGTTCTTATTTTCACTGTTTCCTCAACTTCAAAAACAGCTGTTTTCAGTGGCTTTTTGTTTAACGTGAGAGTCTTTTTTTTTCATCATTCCAAATTTTTTGTAGGAATTCTATTTATTAGAATTTCTTTTTTTTCGTGGTTTTTGCTTTTCTCCATCCGTTATGTAAATACAGCACTTTTACAACCGCTTTGTAAATAAACTTGAACTCCTGAACTCCAGAGATTCAAACTGTACTTATAAATCCATTTGTTTTGACACGCTGCTGAGTTTTAAGCTCTGGTTTATAATCTTTCTTACATAATATCTGCTGTATTTTGGCTTTAAGTGCTTATTTGTTTTCAAAGAAAACATAAGACTAAAATAAAAAATAACACTGTGTGACTTTTTACCTCTGAAACAGTTCAGATACTCTGCTTTGAACTGATCACATCTCTTATTTTTGGTGTTTTTGTTTCCATCATAGAGTCACCTTGCTAAGTCACCACGGCTGAGCAGTTACCTAGGAGAGCAAAATGTTATCATAACAGATTCATGTGATGGTCAGAACAACCAGAATAATATTGCGGTTTAGGAAAAACAAAAAATCTTTTTTAAGCTGTTCTGAATTCCAGGAATTATTTTACAAACGATTTCAAACCAAATATATCAACTTTCCACCCGTACGAAGTCAAGTTTAGGTGTTGAGTCCAAACTGTTCCCGTCCACAAGAAACATCAGCTTTTCTTATTTCCTGGTATTAATCGAGACAGGTCTTCGTATTTCCACGTACGTTATTTTAACATTTCCAAACACGCGTGAAGCAGTTCGAACATCTGCATAGAACTTAAAATGACCTTATTGTCTGAGATCATGCTGATGTTTCCCTCCTTGTTGATCCTGCGTTAACACTCACCTGAACGAGAAGAGAAAACAGTCGTATTACAGTTATGCAGATAATCCTCAGATGATAAAAACACTGATAAAAACAGCAAAATAAGGGAAACAGCTGGGAAAAGCCTCGTTTCTGCAGGTGTTGTTATAAGATGTTAACAGGAAAAATAGGATTATTTTAAAGTTTATGTGACACAATTATAAAGTCTTAATTTAAAAAATGAAACCAGTGAAAGCGAGAGTGAGTGAAACCTGACAGGAAGTGAACCGGCAGAGAGACGAAAGTTCCAGCGGGATGGTGGCAGTAAATAGAAAGTTGCAGCAGCAAGAAGTTTCAGTTACTTCAGAGTATTTCTGGTTTATCGAGGGACAAATAATAAGATTTATGTTTTTAGATGGTGATTAGTTGATTATAGTAGAATTAATGAGTCATGATAGCAGTGTTGTTGTCCTTGTGTCACATCAGGATGTTCCCTGAGATTGAAGCGTCATGTGATTCTATACGGGCTTAAACAGACCAGATTCCATTAGAACTCTCTCGTACTCTAAAATCCTCTGAACTCAGACCGAAACCTCCTGCTGCTGGATGAGAGGTGATGATGTTCTGGTTTTTATCAGATCTCCAGACGGTGTTTACTTTATACACTTAACTTATATTATGGCCAAAGTGTGTTTCTGAGTAAAAGTTATAAATAATTCATATATTTCTGGCTGTAAATGCTTCCTGAGCAGCTTCAGGTTGGAGAATTAAAGGACTGACGAGCCAGGCGCTAATCTAAATGCAGCTTTTGTGTTGTAAATCAGCTCCAATCCAACTTAAACACCTTTAGTTAAATAATCTTTTTTGTTTTTTGTGTCACACGTGTTTTTTATGGGAATAAAATGTCACTAGCAGCAGAGAGACGTACGTAGAACTTCTCCAGATCCTGTTCAGCCATGTCTGCCAAAATAAAAATATAGGGTTTACAAAATAAAGCTGTTTAAAGATGGCAGCAGTCCATTTAGTGTAAAAATATAACGGTAATAATTACACAACGTTTTTCCCCACACAATAAAGATGTGTAAATAAAAATGTCCTTTGTAAGATTTTAAATAATTAAAATTACAATTCAAAATGTGCATCATCTTAAAATGAAGTGTAGAAGACCTTTTTTTTCTTCTTCTACACTGTGTCTGCGCAGCTTGTTGCTTCTCTCTTTATCTCGCTGCAGACTGAGCCACCAACACTCAAAATCCTCAGGATCCTGTTTTTTTATTGGTTCCTGAGCCATTTGTTATTTATGTGTAACTTTATTGCTATATAATTCAAATTACCAGCGTTCTTATGTTATTTCCATAACCTGTGTTATAATAATCGTGTTAGCTCCACGCTGCAATTATTGTGTTTTGGTATTTTGAGTCTGATTAAACACGCTGCCTTTAAAATAAATAAATAGCAATTTTCTTTCAACTCTAACAAAAAAGTTTGTGGCATCTTATTTATTTATTTTGAAGGTTTGGGGGATCGTGGGGGGGCGTTGCTGTAAAGTCCTGCTTGATCTGAGTTCTCTTGTGCGCCCCCTGTAGGAATGTTCTGGTATCAATGTCTCCTCACACTTACACCAGTTTGTGAACAAAACCAGTTGGTTTTCTAAAGTGAAATAATGGGTCCACGTCGTGTTCAGGTGAATCAGAAAGCTTTGTTCTACCATGTTGTAGTGGTGATTTTAGGTCTTAAAACTGATTTGTTTCAATTATCTGACTTCAGACATGGTCCACCTCTCGGTTCTGATGCACAGTAATGTAGTGACATGTGGCAGTAAGATGTTCTCCTGTTTGAAGTATTCGTTTATCTCCCTCCGAGTCTTTAACTTCGATTACAGCTTGAGGAGCTGGAAGCTGCAGCACATGTGTGAGCCAGCAGAAATACCAAAATCCTGCATGCCTCTTTGATTGTTACATTCAAGATATCATGTGTGCTACCAGCTCTGCTGCTGCAAACCATTAGGCTCAGTAACTGGTGGCTTGTAAAATCCATTTAGAAGTCCTGGAGACAAGGTGAAAGGAACGAGATGAGGATTCCACATGGTCATCTGAGGAGATGATAAACAAAGAGAGAAGGTGATGCGGTCTGAGTGATATACTGAGCACATGTGGGACCACAGAACAAAAGAGAAGACTGAAGGAGGATGGAGGGGAGTCTCCTCTGATTTATTCCTTTAAGTTTCAGGGTTCGTGTATCAGACGATCACATCAAGCCCCGCCTTCCCTTTACTTCATGGAAGGAAAATGTTGAGTTAGTTAGTTTTTATTTATCACTATAGTCAATTGCTTTTTAGATCTGATGACCTGATGATTGGTGATGTTTAGTAGAAAGTTTTAATTTTCATTTTCAGATAAATGGAAAGAGTTAAAAGGTCAGTTTTATAGTCGTGTTTGGATTTAGTTCTTAAACAGGAAGTAAAAAAGGTGTTTAAAAAACTCACTGCAGGTTGTTCCTGTCTCTTCAAGCTCCGCCTTTAAAATGACTCAGTGCTCTGATTGGTCAGATTCAGTGGATGATGTCATCAAATTTTCTAAAATCCACAATCGTCCCATTTGTTTTATTGACATTCGGACACAGATGTTGTTCCAGCTGTGGAAGATGTTTTATCCCGTCACTGATGAATCAGTTGTGCTTTCAAATCAGTGTTGATTTGTCTGTGCACAAAAAGCATCTCAGAATGTCCAAAAATGAAAATAGTTCAGAGAGAAATTGGCTCTTTTGTTCAACTGCTGTGATTTTGTTAAATATCTCTTTTATTGTGAAAAGATTTTCCTTTGGGATGTTTTACATTGATGATTCTGAAGAAAATGTTATTCCATCCAGAGAGTCAGTTAGAGGAGGTGAGAGGTCGAGGTCACTCATGAAGTTAGACAGATTAAAGAGTAAAAAACCTTCCAGAGCACAAAAATAAAACCTGCAGCACAGATTAATGTACTGCTTTATATGTTCCGATCTAGTTTCCAGATCCCGTTGTGCCTTCTTTATGGCTCTCGTTCCTGTTCTTATTGTAACCTCCTCGCACGGAAACGGCTGCGTCACATTTACTGAACCGATGATTTGAAGGAGCTGCAGCTGCCAGAAGGAGCAGATCTGTGCAGGTCATCAGCGGAGCCACATCAAGGAGCCCGAGTGCTTCAAATCCTCAGCGTTAACTTTTATGACAAGTGTTTATGCAGGGTCATGCACATTGACTTACATCTTTCTTTTATGTACACATGAATGAACATATGTGTCACATGGAAATGTGTCTGATTCGTAGCTTTGAGTCAGATTCCTCCTTGTTTTTAAAGTTTGTAACAATTAACCAGTAATTATCTGATTTTATCTGATTGTCATTTTTGAGTTTAGACTGAAACTTTTAAAGTCCTTCCTCCTGATTTGGTTCTACAGTCTTACAGTTTGTTATTTCAGCTCACATATTTCCGAAGCGTCTCACACGTGACCTTTCTGACACCAACATTTTTTTTCTTAACCCTCTTAACCTCAGAGCAAAAGGAACTGAAGCAGCAGCCGTCTGCCGTGATTTGTGATCACTTTCCCATCAGCCACTGGTGATTCAGCCTGCATGTGTCAGTCAGCCATGTTTACACAAACTGGAGGAGCTGCAGAGTAACAGATCAGCATGGAGGCGTCTTACTGGGAGGGGAGGAGGTTCTGGACCGGAGGCCGCTGAGACGACCAGCTTCACACCAGGGAAACACACTCAGAGAATAAAGAGCTCACAGCTGGATTCAGACTGGGAAACTAAGTGACACACACCAGGATGAAGTAACCAAACGATCCATTTTATCTGTTTAATCACTGTTTTTAGTTCACATAGAACGGAAAGCCACACAGGAGACTGACCTCTTGACTGAGTTCTTGGTGTTCAGACCCAGAACAGGTCAAGGAATCTTTACGATGACGAGCTTCAACAAAGTTTGTGAACATTTACATGTTTTAGATATTTTTAAGGTATAAAATCACCTGAAAGTTTTAGAAATGTTCCCATTAAAGAGAAAATCCACTCTGGACTTCTAGTTCCAGCTGTGCAGGTCATCAAGCTGAAAGAGACCCAGAGAGGGCAGCATGCAGACGGGGAGGTCTGTGTCTTTACAAGGACTCGTCCCTTTCAGACCACCCGCTCGCTGCGTTGGTCTCATCTCAATAACAGTTTTACACAAGGTGAAGCTCATCGTCTGCCTCATTTAGTCTCAGGGGAAACAGTGAAATAAGAACTGTGGAGCTGAAGGGAAGAATCAGGGATCAAAGTCCAAATGCACCAAGCTCAGGTCTGAAGGTTCGAAGGTCCACATCTGTGTTGGACTGAGAGGAAACAGGCTGAGACACGGTGGTGAGACGTATTTCACACACATCGGTGAATTAAAACAACATTTAGATGAGCTTTCATACAGGAAGTCAACACGTTGGTGATGCTCTGATTGTCTTTAGGTTTGAGTCTCCATCAGCATCACATGATTTACATGTTTACAAATCAAATTTAACAAAAGGAGATTTGTTAGGTTTTAAAACTGAATCTAGAGATCATCAGAAAGCTGCAGAATTTAGTCAAAGTCTTATAAAATATGATGACGTCTGAGAAGCTGATGTTCAGAGAGCTGCACGTGCACGTGAAACAAGATGTCTGAGTTTTACAACACTGACTCTGTCCTGCAGACGTCTCTCTCTTTTCTTTCAGTAAAAACAAACTAGGTGTGTGTTTTTATGAAAAGATTCATCCTGATCCCAGAGCGCATGTGTTCTCCTCACACCTGCAGCCCAGACACCATGTGCTCCACAGCTTCCATTTCATCTGAGCAACGAGGTGTCTGGAGGGATAAATAATACTGAGTCTTCTTAACTTGTGAATTCTGATGAAAGAAGTGATGATGATGAGGATGAAGAGTGAACGGGAACCCCCCCCCCGTGTCACAAAATCCCAGTAAGTCATTTTTTTGTTACAAGCCTGCAAGTGAAGCCCAACTGGACCAAATTGCTGAACCATCCCCTCTGAACATATGGGTTCTTTTAGGTGCGGTCCAAACTGTTACACATGCTTTGGTTTTCTCATCAGTCGGGTCACTCTGTAGGAAGTTACTGGTTTTGTCGTTCTCTCCGGCGCTGTATTATTCTTTACCTTTTTTTCCAAACAATACCACAAGATAGCCTGATGTAATGTAAAAACAGCTCAAATTGGGCCTTTAAAACGCTGTAACCTGGACGTAAACTCTGCGTCTCCGAGGGGAACGCGCAGCAGTAATGGTGACAGGATGTGGAGCGGCCCGCAGCGTGGCACAGCCAGTAGAGGAAAAGCCTTTTATGATTTCCTTTGAAAAATTTATTCCAATTTATGAAGGGGTCCTGTAAGAGTGTCGTGTACAGTTTCCTGTCTCAACACTAAATCTTTCAGGCAGAAGCTTTTAAAACTTCAAATGCAGCTCGATCAGATTACACGTGTCATGCTATAGCCGTGTAGGTTTCCCTTCAGTTTGTCCCAGACTGGAGTTTCATGGACGGGAGAGTTCTTTTCAACAAGAAGACAGAAGAGCAGTGAGACAGTTCTCATGCTGTCTGTGTTTCCCATCAGTCCTGTCGGTGCACCGATCAGGTGGCTTCACTTTATACTCCTCATCATCACGTTTTAGCCTGCGCTGTCTCACCAGGACTCACAGACATTATGTAACAAGCACAATCTTTTATTTTGAAATTTTTCTGAAAAGTGGTAACCCAGACAGGTTCATCTGATTGTTTGGTTAAATATTAACTTTTAACTGTTTGTTTGACACGAAGTCTGAATTTTAACATGATGTTATCATTCATCCATCAAAAACTGAGAAAAATAGACTATAAAATGATTTTAATGGACGAGTAACAGTCAGTTTAAAGCTAACGGAATCTTATTTTCTGTTACTGCAGCTATTTAAATAAAAAAAGGAATCTTAATTAAACTGGATCAAACGTGCGTCAGTCCAAAATTACAGCTTTAAACTAGCAACATGGAGCCGGGACACCGCACATGTCTCTCTTCACGTGAAGCCATGAGATCCAGTTTACAGACGCTGCTATGAATCTTTAAAACCAAAGCCAGCTAAAGGTCCCGCCCACTCACCTGCACACTCACCTGCACACAGAAATCCCATTTATTCAGCATCAGGCAGTAAATTTACAGCATTTATTTTAAAGACAAAAACAGATAAATAATTAGGCTATGTGCAAAAAGACTGTTTGATGGAGAGCATCCATGTGTCATCGTCCGGGTCTTTGAGGAGTTTTTAAGGTTTCTTTTATAGTTTTTAGAAATTCTTGCTCTTATTTTGGCGGTGCCTGAGTTTAACCCTGTAGTTTATTTAGTTTCAAATTGTCGTTTGTGCTTTTCCTCTTGAGTTCCGGGTTTGTAAAGTTAAATGTATTATTCTGTCTTTCTCTTGGTTTTCTTCTGGTGTTTATGTTTCTCAGTTGAGGATCTTCTAGTTTCTGTGTGTTTGTGTGTTATTTTCATTGCTAATATGTTCCTGTGGTTTTGTCATTAGTCTGTTTACAGTTTAATCCTTGTATCTTGGATATCTGCGTCATCACTTATTGTTTATCTCAGTAGTCCTGGTCACGTGTTTGTTAGTGACACCTGGCCTGCATCTTCCTGTAACTTCCTGCATCTTCCTGTAACTTCCTGCATCTTCCTGTAACTTCCTGCATCTTCCTGTAACTTCCTGCATCTTCCTGTAACTTCCTGCATCTTCCTGCATCTTCCTGTAACTTCCTGTAACTTCCTGCATCTTCCTGTAACTTCCTGCATCTTCCTGTAACTTCCTGCATCTTCCTGTAACTTCCTGCATCTTCCTGTAACTTCCTGTAACTTCCTGCATCTTCCTGTAACTTCCTGTAACTTCCTGTAACTTCCTGCATCTTCCTGTAACTTCCTGTAACTTCCTGCAACTTCCTGCATCTTCCTGCATCTTCCTGTAACTTCCTGTAACTTCCTGCAACTTCCTGCATCTTCCTGCATCTTCCTGCATCTTCCTGTAACTTCCTGCATCTTCCTGTAACTTCCTGCATCTTCCTGTAACTTCCTGCATCTTCCTGTAACTTCCTGTAACTTCCTGCATCTTCCTGTAACTTCCTGCATCTTCCTGCATCTTCCTGTAACTTCCTGTAACTTTCTAGACAACTGCACATTATCATCTCTGAGGTTTTAAACCCTAAACTTCCAGGATAAAGCCTGAGTAATGTGATTTAGACCAGCATATGTTCTTATTATAATCATTACAATGTGTTGATCTGTTTCCTCCATGTTGCACCTCTCTCTCTCTAACGAGACGCTGTTCACAGCATCAGATGCTGAAGTCTGATTGAACTGATGCTTAATGAAATCTTGAGTGAATCTGTGTGTCACCGAGTTACAACACTGACATCCTCTGAATTATAATGATTTTCATTCTGCTGTTGCATTTAGAACAAAATCATCAGTAAATATTGTGACATTGATAAAACAACATAAACAGCAACTAATGTGAAACTTTTATGGTCCGAATCTAAAAATGAAAAACTATTTGCATAAAAACAAAGAGATTTTATTACTTCTATACTGAGTTAGTCTTTGTCTGTTGTAACTAAACACAACACTGTTTTATGCTTGTTAAGACTAATAATACGGTTACCGCTCAGTCTAATCCAGGTAAATCTTTCTGGTTCCACGTCGGGAGTCTTTATTGCACAGACGGGGATTTCTCTGATGCTGATCAGATCCGATTATTTCATTCATTCGTATAACTTGATCAGATTTGAAGCCTTCAGCTGTTGTGAGGTCTGCATCAGAACCAGAACATGGTTGCAGAGCTCAGCTCACCTGTGGATCTGAACAGGGACTTGGCAATCAAAGGTAACGGGTATAAAGAAGAAATCAGATGTTCTGCATGTTTGTACTTCTCATGGAGACCCGATCCAAAGTTACAATAAACATTTCAAGTCTCATGTAACTTTGGAACCGTGGACAGTATTAAAACCACAACAGGTGCAGCGATAAGAGAAACAGTCAACAGGTCAGAGCTGAGAAGGTCGATCAGGGAACTGAAGCAAAAACCTGTTAGTTTTATTCACGACACTCCTGAACCGAGTAGTTTAAATCAAAGTTCTGAAATGTTCTAGATCATTGTACTATTACACATTATGTTGGGGCAGTTTACCAAATAATATCCTGAAAATCTGTATTTGTATGTGACATTAAATGGCCGATTGTCCACAGTGTTACTGAGATGTTGTGACATCATCACCTGTAATCATTATAGAACAGCTGCTTTCTTTTCCAAGTGATACAGTTTAAATAATCTACAAATCCTTTTTCAAAACTAAAGCCAGTGAAAGTAGAAGCTGCTGAAAGGAGCTTCGTCTGATGGGTTGGGAAAGGGGAGGAGCTCCATCATCTGAGGGGGCGGAGCTGCTGCTCCTCGTCCCTCATCCCTCCTTGTCCGGTTGTATCTGCAACCCGATGTTGGAAAATCAAAAAAAAGGATTTTTATTTTATACATTGTGATTATTTTGGTTTTATTTTCAGGTGCAGCTGCATGTGGTACTAAAAACATTCAAAAACATCATTGTCTTAACGTTTGTTTTAGCATAAAAAACACTGATTTGATGGTTCAGACTTTGGACTCAGTGATGAAACATCATCAGTAATTAAATCAACTGACTGATTATTGATTATTTGTTTATAAAACTCTTCTAAATCAGACAAACTGACAACAAGATCACCTGTAAAACTTCAAAGCATCTTTATTCATTAACAAGTAGCAGGTTTTAAGTCCTGCAGGAGGTTCTTCCATCTGCTCCAAAAACTCCAGTCGAGGTGAAACAACTCAAAGTCTTTTTGTGGCAGCTGGGAGCGAGAGCACATGTACGCTTTAATGTGTCAACATCTCCCCTCAGGCCCAAAGGAAGTGGATACTTTTCCTACCTCTCGTCTCGCTCTTTGCTCACATTACTCATGATGGAAGACATTATACAGCAGAGAGGCCACGCTGCTCCACCTCAGCAGGATTCCTACCTGAAGGATTCTTCACCTCCAAAACCATGAGAGATATCTGAATCACATGAAACTGACAAAGAATCCCCGTCCAGGAAA
>SSNP01000030.1:441996-449496 GCA_006937955.1 Pachypanchax playfairii | reverse complement strand
CAGAGGAAGACTTCCTGTTTTCACCTGATGCTGTTTGTTAGTGAGTCACAGAGGATTGAGGTGATGAAACAGACAGTTCACCAGCCTGCAACAACTTTTCCATTTTCACTGACTACCTGTTCTTCAACACACCTGGTAAGAGATGAAAAGTGACAAAACAAAAGATTATCATCCAGATCTTTGACCGTAAACGTTTCTGTGAAGTTGTAGAAAATCTCCAGATATGATGCAACATTTCTACAGACCTGGACTAAAGACCACCAGAGAGTCTGAGTGGAAACAAAACGTTCATGTTGGTTTGCAGAAAAAATAAGATGCTGTTCAATAATCTCATTAGTCTCATTCACCTTTTACCTCGTTATCATTCTGTGACATAAATATTTACTAAAATAAAACAATTCCTGCTGCGTTTCAACCTCCTTTTAAATAAACATTTAAACATTAACATGAAGATAGAATCATCAGATACAGTGTTGTCGTTACTCTCCAGAACAATCTGCTTTTAATCTGAGACATAAAACCTAAAGGTGTTGAAACAAACCCGTATAGTTCACCTGGTCCAAATAAACCAGAGGACTTAATCCTGTTTTGGTTCTAAACATTACTGCATATACATTACAGAAGCAAGCTGATTCACGTGTTCATCACATTAAAAGTTCATCTGTTACTGACAAGAACAAAAACAAAACTATATTCTGTTATTTCAAAATGACAAGATCTTATAAATCACAAAAACACCAACTATTTTTACAACGATTGTAAGGTGTTGGATTTGGACCAGGACTCAGTTCTGACACACCCAGACCATCAAACTGTCAGGAAGAGGTCCAACAGGATGAAATCCATCATGAGTAATACGTCTCCTCTGAGAGCACGGCGTTTTCTTGTCACACGATAACACATGTGTTACAGCAAGATGTGGCTCCGCCCACTTCAGTCCAACAGTTTGGTTTTCAAGTTGGAATAAACCCAAACCCAACGAAGACGATGACAATGATGATGATGATGATGATGATGATGATGATGATGATGATGACGACGACGACGACGACGACGACGACGACGACGACGACGACGACGACGACGACGACGACGACGACGACGACGACGACGACGACGACGACAATGATGATGATGATGACGATGATGGGACACACGCCCCGGAGGACACAGGCCCCAAGGGACACTCGCCCCAGGGGACACAGACCCCTACAGACATAGGCCAGAGGGACACATGGTCAGAGGGACATGTGCTCCAAGGGACACACGCCCCGAGAGACACAGGCCAGAGGGACACATTTCCATGGTTATAATTTGAGAACATCACGTGTGATTTGAACAAACATTTGGTGTAATTCTTCATTCCGCCACAGGGGGCGATAAAACGCATCTTTTTGGAGTATTTTAAACCTTTATTAATTTCACCAAATTATATTTTTGTTTTGAACTCTTTAAAAATTTATTTCATTTTTATTTTTTATGTATTTAATGTCTGTTTTTACATCTTGTTTACGTTGTCCTTAAATTACTTTTCATTGACTGTGATATTTGTTTAAAAAGCACATTTTTATTTTAGTCCTATAACAGAAGCGTTTCCTTGATCTTTGCTGTTTTTACTCCTTTCTGCTGCTTTTATTTTTAGCAGTACTTCCTGTAGGATTAGTACAAAGTACAAAGTGTTAGTAAATGATTTTGTTTTTTACCAACAATGAAACTAAAAATAAAAACCCAGATCTAAACAGAGACATTTAGTTTCCCAGTGGAGGCTGAATATAGAACATTTTATTTGAATACACTCCTAAAAGCTTATGCAAATCCAAACTTTTAAGTGTTAACCTGGGCTTTTGCTGCGTTTACTCTGGTTATGGTGAGGCAGGTGCATTGTGATTCATCACTGCTGGATTACAGCTGCACCATCTGCACTGACCTCTACATGCAGGACGTTCACAGATCTACAACAGTCACACTGCATCTAAATAAAGAGAGGGACAACAGACAGCAGCAAAGACAACACGGCCGACAGAAATAACATTTAAACTCAGTGTGCACGGCCCGGTGTGACGGCACACTGCAGAGGTTTGAGATGTTTACTTTGGGTTACAATGCCCCACAAAGCTTTTTTCATAGATTTACATGAATGTTTAGACTAACAAATTCCCTGCAGGAGCTACGCAGATGGAGAAGATGTCAAATTTAAAAAAAAGGCAAAATAAAGACTTTTTTTGTCAATTGAAATTAGTTGAAGAAAGTTTAGCTAAAAAGAAAAACAGACAGAAAAAATAGTCAGTTAATAGAAAAACTGCACAAATGGAAGCCACTTTTAGTAAATAACCAATTGCTTTGTCTCAAGATCCATCAACTGGCAAATCAAAGATTTACAACTATTTGCATCAACTTGCAAATGTGACTATCATCTGGACTTGAAGTGGCTGGATTTGCCTTTCTCTTGGATACTTGCCTGAATGTTTCAAAAGGATTCCAGAAGAGAAGAGACAAACCTTCAAGTAGCTTCCACTTGCAAATCAGCTCCCTGGAAACAGAAAGTCCTCACAAACATGGAGTCAAGCCAAGACAAAGAGAGCGTTCACAACAAGCTCTTCCTCCAGTTCAGGCTGGATGAGAAGAATTGTTTTATTGCCCTGCGGCACACTCCAACCTCAGCTTTGTTTTAGTGCTGTGATTTTTAAAAAGGCCTGTTTTCCTCCCACAGAGAGCAGACGGTCATGTGATGTCTGAAACAAGAAGAACAAACAAACATCTGACAGATTGTTGTTGGCCTGGAGAAGCTTCGTGTTTGTCGTACCTTCATTTTGAAGGCTGAAATTATTATTGTTGTTTTTTTTTCCTGGAACTGAAATTCTTCTAAATGCTTCTCAGATTGAAGATGCATCATTTCTGTCTCACATCCCAGATAGTTTTGATTTGAGACACTGAGAGCTGGATGGAGATGGAGATGGAGATGGAGATGGAGATGGAGATGGAGATGGAGATGGAGATGGAGATGGAGATGGAGATGGAGATGGAGATGAGCTCCTTGTACCAGAAAGATGTTCCAACAGTTCAGATAAAGATTCAAAAACAACCTGGAGAACAACTGATTTCCTTATTTTACCCTTTTCATCGGCTAAACTTTCTAAAACCTGATGAAAATGTAAGTTTGTTACTTCATAAATGTTCTGCAGTTTGTTGAATTCAGGTGTTCTGGTCACGCCCACAGCTGCAGGTGAAGGAAATCAAACACTGAGATGTTTCACAGAAGGAACGAGTTGCTCCCAGGAGCTCAGTGAAGGTGTGGTACAATACAAGGATGTTACCTGTATGCAGGTAGACATCAGAGACATTTCTTCACTACTAATTACTCCACAATCAGCTGATAGTTAGATTATAACAATATTATTGGGAACAACAGCGACTCGGCTGAAAGTTGTAGAACACGTGTGATTCAGGTGATTCTAAAAGACAACAAGCTCCAAAATCACATCATTCAACACCTGAGAGGTACTTCTGATGCCCAGGTTGGAGGGGGGGGGGGGTCACAGCAACCTGGGTGGCCCATTGATCAGAATGATGCCACCAGCCTGTATTCATGCATTCATCACAATGCTCATGATAAATGAAGCAGAACCAGAACCCTCGGGTCACCCAGCGAGCCTCTGCTGAGAATCTAATGAACTAAAAACACACAGAACTCTGAGAGCTGGATTTGTGTCTGCAGCCATGAAAAAATCTATCTGCAGATCTTTATTCACTAACGTGTTCTGAGATTTCAAAATAAAAGAATGAACCTATAGTTTGAGCCCAGACAGATTATTTTCCACCTCAACAGCACAAGCAAAAACCCAGATTTCATTTCAGTACATTTAAAGGATTCATGTGTGTGTGATTCCAACATTTTCCCAGCAAAGTGAACCACAAACGTTCCCAGTCCCCCCCCACCACCACCTTCCCCTGAGCCTCCATAAGGCCAGTCAGTCCTGACAACATGGTAATTAAGTGGGAGCTACTTGTCAAAATGCTGCAGAGCTACACATTTCTTATTGGATTACAAGGTGCTGAGAAGGAATGCAGGAACCGGGCAGCGCTCCTCTCGCTGCTGCTGGTACTGAATGATGAGAGATCAACCCTTTTCTTCATGCCCAATAACTACCAAAGTAAAATACAAAATACAACATGTGCCATTTGTTCCTAAAGTCAAAACAACCCAGCTGGAGATTCAGAAGTGAAGGTGTGTTTTATAGATTGTTAATGCAGAGAGTCAGTAGCATGACAACAGCAACACGGGATGGATTAACACCTGGGAAGGTGTGTGTGTGTGTGTGTGTGTGTGTGTGTGTGTGTGTGTGTGTGTGTGTGTGTGTGTGTGTGTGTGTGTGTGTGTGTGTGTGTGTGTGTGTGTGTGTGTGTGTGTGTGTGTGTGTGGGTTTGTATTTCTGACCTCCTGGGGACCCGTTTCCTGACTTTTACTATCTTTCTGGGGTCCGAGGGTTCTTGTGGGGACCAAAGCCTGGTCCCGATGAGGGGGACTCCCCTTTTTAGGGTTAGGGGTTAGGTTTATAGGTATGGTATGAATAGAGTTTTAGTTAGTCTTAGGGTTAGTTATAGATCAGTAATGGTTAAGGTTAGTAAAAGGGTTTGGGTTAGATATAAATCTAGTTACTAAAATCAATGGAAGTCAATGGACGGTCCCCATAAGGATACCAAAACACACTTGTGTGAGTGTGTGTGTGTGTGTGTGTGTTGTTGGTTGGTGGTGATAAAGTTATAAACCAACCAGTCAAAGGCAGCCAAATGGTATATGGGCAGCAGGGCGGGAGAAGAATAGAGTTGTTGTATCAGCAATGGGAAAGTCCACATCACCTCACTTTATCTTCATTTTGTTGGACTTTTGTTTCTTTTATTTTATCAACAAATTTGTCTGACTGAGAGTTTGATGCAGGTTCTCACTGAGAGGATTAAGAGTCTGATATTAAAGCTGTTTGAATGCAGCCAAAAACTAACATGTATGAGAAACATGTGTTTTGGTGAGTCTATTGCACAATAATTTATCCAGTTTTCAAAACACACACACACACACACACACACACACACACACACACACACAACAGCTGAAGTCACACTTGTAAAACAGCTGGTTACTTGTTGTTGAAACCAAGTGAACAAACAAAGTTCAAAGAAAAACTGTGAAAGATGTTAAGAGAATCTGAAGAACAACTTGATTACATGAAAATCTGATTTAAAAAAGATCATTTGTGTCATATAACAAACCTTTTTTAGTGAAATTAATGAATGTTTTCTGGTCAAAATTCATTATTTCAAGAGTACAGATCAATCAGAACACACAAGACAAATAAAACCTCCATATTTAATCTTAAAACTCTTCTTGTTTATTATAAGAGTGTTTTTAACCAACTGCTGGAGAAAGTAAACAAACTACCTGTTTTAATAGTTTTACAAACATCAGTATGAGTTTTTAATATGTTGCTGCTCTGGTACTTTTACAATATAAATAATCAGATTAATGATCATTGTGTCTTTTATATTTAGATATTTATTTTTAAACTGATCAAATGTAGTTTTTTGTGTTATTTAAATGTAACCTTGAGAGAATAATCTATTAAATAAATAAATATANCTTTTATTTTATCAACAAATTTGTCTGACTGAGAGTTTGATGCAGGTTCTCACTGAGAGGATTAAGAGTCTGATATTAAAGCTGTTTGAATGCAGCCAAAAACTAACATGTATGAGAAACATGTGTTTTGGTGAGTCTATTGCACAATAATTTATCCAGTTTTCAAAACACACACACACACACACACACCCACACATACATACACACACACACACACACACACACTTACAAGTGTGTTTTGGTATCCTTATGGGGACCTTCCATTGACTTCCATTGATTTTAGTAACTAGATTTATACCTAACCCAAACCCTTTTCCTAACCTTAACCATTACTGATCTATAACTAACCCTAAGACTAACTAAAACTCTATTCACACCATACCTATAAACCTAACCCCTAACCCTAAAAAGGGGAGTCCCCCCCATGGGGACCAGGCTTCGGTCCCCACAAGAACCCTCGGACCCCAGAAAGATAGTAAAAGTCAGGAAACGGGTCCTCAGGAGGTCAGAAATACAAACCCACACACACACACACACACACACACACAACAGCTGAAGTCACACTTGTAAAACAGCTGGTTACTTGTTGTTGAAACCAAGTGAACAAACAAAGTTCAAAGAAAAACTGTGAAAGATGTTCAGAGAATCTGAAGAACAACTTGATTACATGAAAATCTGATTTAAAAAAGATCATTTGTGTCATATAACAAACCTTTTTTAGTGAAATTAATGAATGTTTTCTGGTCAAAATTCATTATTTCAAGAGTACAGATCAATCAGAACACACAAGACAAATAAAACCTCCATATTTAATCTTAAAACTCTTCTTGTTTATTATAAGAGTGTTTTTAACCAACTGCTGGAGAAAGTAAACAAACTACCTGTTTTAATAGTTTTACAAACATCAGTATGAGTTTTTAATATGTTGCTGCTCTGGTACTTTTACAATATAAATAATCAGATTAATGATCATTGTGTCTTTTATATTTAGATATTTATTTTTAAACTGATCAAATGTAGTTTTTTGTGTTATTTAAATGTAACCTTGAGAGAATAATCTATTAAATAAATAAATATAACTGTTCTGTAAACTGACTTTATGATGTTTGTTGCAGCACATTAGTCTGTCTGAGAAACAAACACGCTAACTGACGTCAGCCGTGTTGTTTCTTCTGTCGTGTAATAAGAGCTTTTGTGTGTGTTTGCATGTTTTTCTTTTCCCAAACTTCCAGCATGAAGGAACGTCACAAAAGTCTCAAAATGGCAAATGACGCCTGCACACCATAAACAAAATGCTACTGTGTGAACTACAACTGTGGACGGGGGGGGGCTGAGGGGGGAGGAAGGGGGGGAGTGAGTCGGGAGTAAAGACTTCAGCAGATTCTTATCAGTGGCAGTTAGTAAAGACAAACACTGTCGCCGTCTGCTCTACAGTTAACTGATGCCAGAGCAGCCGCCCCTGAACCCACACACACACACACACACACACACACACACACACACACACACACACACACACGGTCATGAGGCCTTCATTGTGCTGCAGAACGTACATGTAAATGTAAATGTTGTGATACTTCACACAGACTGGACTCTTCATCAGGACCCGCCATGTGGGGGACTCAGTTCGATTAAAGGGGCGGGGTCTCCAATCTTGAACTACTGATTCAACCAATGGTTGTTTAGTACTTATACATCAAAAGTAACATTTTAAACTTTATTCTAGATTTTACAGGGAGCCAATGAAGTGATGCTAAAACTACTTCTAACCCTCATCAGAACTCTGGCAGCAGCATTTTGGATCAGCTGGAGGTCTTTAACAGAACTATTAGAACATCCTGATAATAAAGAATTATCACAGAAAGTGA
>SSNP01000030.1:399897-441102 GCA_006937955.1 Pachypanchax playfairii | reverse complement strand
AGTCCATTGACTTCCATTGATTTTAGTAACTAGATTTATATCTAACCCAAACCCTTTTACTAACCTTAACCATTACTGATCTATAACTAACCCTAAGACTAACTAAAACTCTATTCACACCATACCTATAAACCTAACCCCTAACCCTAAAAAGGGGAGTCCCCCCCATGGGGACCAGGCTTCGGTCCCCACAAGAACCCTCGGACCCCAGAAAGATAGTAAAAGTCAGGAAACGGGTCCCCAGGAGGTCAGAAATACAAACCCACACACACACACACACACACACACACACACACACACACACACACACACACACACACACACACACACACACACACACACACACACACACACACACACACACACACACACACACACACACACACACTAACTGAAAAGGAATGAGTGAAGAAACACTTCATGACCAGATGAAATGATTCAGATTTATGGGTTCAGATTGTGTTTCAACATGAGGAACACTTAGTCCACATGCACTAACACGTGTTTAATCCCTAAATAATAAACATCTTTAATCTGTTCCAGAGTCTGAGATCATTGTTGTTTATTTGGATCTTAAATTTGTTGTGACATTTATGTGAAACAATGTCAGTTAATTATGAAGAAACTTGAATTATTATTCTGTTTCAGCTCTTTAACTCATGTTTAAATGTTGAGCTCCGTTTAATGATTTACTGTAAAATGAGCCTCAAATTTATGTAAAACTTATACAAAAATCTGAAGAAATGTGTTTTAAATATATCCTCATAAACATTAAGAATTTATACACAAGTTGTATTTGTCAGTTTTAAAATGAAACAATTTAAACTGCAGCTAAAATTATTATTTCTCAGATTTTCTCCTCAAGTTTTAGAATAAATCGCTGAAAAAATTCTAATACTGGAGACTGAAAACTATGCCGGATAATAAACATGATTTTATTATTATTGTAAAAACATAAAGTTTTATTCTGTAAAAACATTTTTTTATGTATTTTCTCTGATCAAACTGAACTGACACAAATAAAATCCTGATCATCTTTAATCCTGTTGAGCAGAAAAATTTCTGACACTTATTTCAGATTTATAAAGTTTATTAACATGTGAAAAACAGGATGATGTTTAAATACTCTACACAATAAAGTTATTAAAACATGCACATGTAAAATAAAATAAACTCTTTACACTGAGAAACTGAATTCAAACTGACCTATTTCATTAAGCAGTGCTTGTTTCTGAGCCTCGAACTGAAACAACAGCTGATTTTAGTGCAAGAAACATTCGGACCTAATGGAATGCTCGACTCATGGCGGGTCGCTTCAGTATGGCTTCCACAGAAAAGGAGAGAGACTCGCCGGAGGACATCTTGTTCCCAGGTTTGGTCAGAAAGTCTTTGCTGTATCTGTCTGTGACCTTTAACCCCTGAATGTCCTTGGTGCTGCCCTCCCTGATTTTGCGGGTTGCCTCTTCGAGGAGCTCCTTACAGTACGGCGCTCTGATCTCTGGCCCGGATCTGCCGGAGCTTTTCTCAGTCCGTGCGTGCTGCATGAGGGAGTGAAAGGAGTTGAGTTTCATGGAAAGCTTGGCGGTATCTTTGCTCAGCTTGTTCAGGCTGGAGTTCTGGGAATGACTGCTGAAGGCTTGTCCAAAGCTCCTCTTCGGCGGGGAGAAAGCAGAGTACTCCTTCTGAGAGATACTGGGAGGTTTTGGATCCGAATGCTGGAGTTCTGATGAGTCCTGCAGAGCAGCAGCTCTGGATCCTTCCAGTTTAGCAGCGAGTGCGGCAGAGGCCTCGGTTTCAGGCGGCTGGCTCTCAGCTGGCATCACTTTGGGTTCCCACACGGCACCGGGCTTCATGTTCTGCATGGCCGTGGCGTTGAACAGACACTGCTGGTAGAGCATCGCGTCTCCCATGTTGGCTGCACCGCGGGGCCACATCATGAAGCCGCCCCTCGATGGCTGCAGCGGATAGTGGCGATAGGTGGTGGCCACACTGACGTTAGAAGAGATGAGCTCCACGTTGGAGGAGCTGGTCGGGTAATGCACGGACAGGTCCATGCAGTTTGGACCGAGGAAGCTGCACAGCTCTTTGGGCTGCGGCTCGACCGTCTTGTAGGAGTTGTACTCTGCAGCGTGATGGATCAGGCTGTTAGGGAAGATCAGAGGACCCGGAGCCACCTGGTTGTTCTCTATCAGCTCCCGTTCTTTGTACTCGCGCTCCAACATGATGCTCTCCAGCTCCTTATCAGCGAAGGCCCTCCTCTTCCTCATCCGATCACTCAGCGGTGGAGGAAGGGACGTGTTGGCTGCCAGGAATGGATCTGGCTGAACTGGACGGTATCCTGTTTAACATAAAAACATTTTCAAAATCAGAATTTGAACGAAAGAAAAATATAAAACAAGTTTCAACTAGAATCAAAATAATTTTCATGCTGCAGCTGCAGATTTACAGACATCAGAAGAAGAGTAAAAGCTCTGGATCACAGTTTCCTTTTTACCTTCGAGGATGCTTTTAGCGAGCATGGTGGACGGTCGGATGTGTCGCTGATAAATCCTCCTCTCTGCTGGAATCTGCTTCCCTGAGATCCCCTTCTTATCCTGAGACATGAGAACATCATCAGATCCTGCCGTCAGGAAGTTTTACTTGATGATCAGTGATTCGTCACAGCTGAGATTAGATGTGTTTAAATGTTTGGATAATAAAAGCCAACGTTTCAAATATAATCCAGTGGAACAGTGTTATTATTACAGAGTATTAATCTGCCATGCCAGAGGATTGAAAATGAGAAAATGTAAATATAATAAATCAGCTACACAAACAAACAGACATAAAAACATTTTAACTGTATAATCATAAATTATTCTGCAGAAATTTTCAGCAAAAAAACCCAAACGAATAAAATAAATATTAGCAGATCTTTGAATCCAAACTTGCACTGATTTAAAACTCGTGCACGTCCCTTTAATCATTTTTTAAAATATGTTGAATTTGTGAGTTAATTCTCTAAATAAATCTTATTAATAAAAACTAGCTGCTGAAATAAAATAAAAACCATTTGAAGATTTAACTGAATTTAATCTGCTGTTACACACTCACAGAACTGAAGTTTTAATCTGAGATTAAACTTCCAAATTGTTTAACTTCTATTAGAACATTTTAAATGATCCTCCCTGAAGTGCTGCAGAAGAAAACGAAATGATCTCGTGCACGTGTGAAGGCTTAATTTACTCAGATCAGATTAAAATCTGCTGAGATTTTAGAATAATTCAAAAACCTTTAATTATTTCTGCAGATCTTTTCAGTTTCCTGTTTAATTTAAAACAGTTTTAAATGACTGAAAACAGGAAGTAAAGTGGAACTTCAATAAGAGGAAACTCGCTCCTCTTTTTAAACTCCATGTTTTAGCATCACTTTGGACTCCAGCTGATCCAGATTATAAATTTCCTACAGAATTTTTGATGAGAGAACCACCTGACTGATCTGGGATCAGAGCAGATTTATTTAGATTCTCTGCAGTTCTGCTTCACTCTGCTTTCAGTCACCCTCATGATTATAGACGGTGTGTGTTCAGGTGTTCCGGGCCTACCTCAGTGGCTTGCTGCCTCCTGAGGGCCACCTGCGCTGCCATCACGCGCTGCCGCTCCACCACCAGCAGACAGTTGGCGCACTGACAGTCTCTCCAGCGACAGAAGCGTTTGTGGCCCTTCAGGCATGAAACAACTCCGTGGTTACGGCATCGAGCGCACTTCGGAGTCCGGCTCAGCTTCCTCTGGTCGCCCGAGCTCAGGCCGCTGGGGCCCGGCTTGTCGTCGCTCCTTGTTCCGTCTCCGTCGTCCTCGGAGGCGGCGGGTCCGAGCGGCGCGGAGCCCGGACGGCTGCACGAGTCTCCCGGGTCGTCGCTCTCCGTCTCCAGGCTCTCCACGTCGATTTCAAACTCACAGCCGGTGCCGTCTGACATGTCGGTCCGGTTCCTCCACCTCGCTTTAAATTCGGGTTCTGTCCGTAAAATGATCCGGATTAATTCAACCTGGATGGATCCAAATCAAACATGAAGGAAGTTTCAGAGTCAGAATTTAGTTCCGATCGATTTATTTATTTTTAAGAGGCTTGACATTTTGTCAGAGGTAATAAATAAAAATACAGAAACATTTAAATATCTTTAAAATGTAAAGACATTTAGAAAAATTAAATCTAAAGTTTCAGAAATATAGATCTATAGTTACAGTCACTAAATGTTTTTAATTCAATATTTCTAACGTAAATAACAGACAGGTACCTGTTAATCAGGTAAAGAGCTCATTCAAATCGATCCTTGCAATTTTTTAATTTAACAATCTGACCAGGGCATAGAAACAGAAAATAAAGAATGTTTTATATTAATTTAAAGAGTTGAATTAATAACCTGTAAAGTCACGCGCTCTGAGCCTCATAGAAAATCATAATAAAAGTTCCTCCACGGGTCCGGAGCGCAGAAACCGGGTCGCTGGAGCGGGTCTGGGTGAGTCCCGTCGTCTGGACTCCACTTTCAGGCCTAATTAAGTTTTAATTGAGCGAATGAACGAGAGTCTCACTGAAAACTCCTTCAACTTTCCTGTGAAGCAACACACGGACGGACACGGATATGAACCGCCGTGGGCTGCGCTCTCTGCTCTGATTGGCTACTTCCAAATCAGCACGGACCAATAGCTTTCCGTTCTGTTGTTTTGGGGGGTGGAGTCTCAGGAGCTAGGCTGTGTGCACTTCCACCTGCTGACATCAGCTTGAAGGTAAGAGTCAGGAGGAGTCCACACCTGGACTTTATTCTCAGGAAACGTCCCGATGTTTGGAGCTCGGATTAAGTCGATCCTTCTTATTGAGTTTGTACTTCATGTGTTTTACACAGTGTGATTAATTTGAAGAGCAGGAAACAAGCCCCTCCCTGCTCCCCACTCCTGGTCAGGTATTTGTGGACCCCACACCTAGTTTTTCCAGGTAAGATTGTAGTTGAAAATGTGTCCAGTAAAGACACAAGGTGGATTATAATCCCCAGGATAGCTGACGTGTTGCTCTTTAAACAGTCCTGTGACTGAACAGGTAAACAGGTGACATATGTGTCCTCCAGGTCGTTAAAGTTTGTGCTGCTGGTAGGTACTTCTGAGGGTGGTTACAGTGTTTCCACAACAATCATCCTGTCAGCAGATACAAGGTTCCTCACTATAAATAAGAGGGACAGGAAATCCAAATCCACCTTAAACTGATCCAGACTTCAGAGAAAACTCCTGTCAGCACCTGAAACCTTCACCTGAACATCTCATGAGTTTATTAGACTCTGATCAGAGTTTAGATCATCTGAGCTTGACGTCACAGCCGACTGCACATGTACTCAAAGTTCAAACACTTTCCTCAGCGGGTGTGACTGAGAACTCTTCGTGTGTTTACATTCTGCTGACTTCAANGTCAGACTTAAACAAAAGTCATGTTTACCCAGAGTCAACAGACAGACAGACATTACCTGACAGGTCTGTCAGCCTTTTGTCGAGCAGCAGAGCAGCAGCGAGCACGATGAGGAGGAGAACACAGATTCAATTTAAAATCAAAGTTTCACATCATTAAAATGAAGTTTGATCATTTGAACTTGTGTTTAATGAATCAGTTGATCATTTTCCACCACATGCATGTGACAGATGTTGGATTTCTCTCCTTCAGTAACAGATTTCATCATGTTCTCAACACAAACATCACTTTACTTCATGAATCTTTCTGTTTAAACTCTCTTCTCTCTCCCTGCAGGAGACGTTTTAAGCTGGAGTTTAATGATGTTCTTCAATATTCCATATTATTTCTATACGTTCAGGTCCAGGACTTCAGATCCGTTTCTGTCCTTTGTTGCTCTTCTTCTCATGTTTTATCTCCAGATGAGACACTGACTCTAACTGCTGGTCCATGTGTGGAGCGTCAGGCCTGCAGGTGCAGCTTTATTTGCCACTTCTTGTTAATTTATTGTGGAGGTTACGACCCGCCGCCCCGGACGGCCGTTTCCACACCAGGAATGCTTTGATGTGGAAAAGCAGGCTGAACGTTCTGACAGGAGGATCCGCACAGAACCCAGCGGTCCAGGTGAAATGTGTTGGCTGTGTCAAGCACTATGGGGGAAGGGGGGGGGGGGGGTCCCTCTGTGGTTCTTAGGGTTTCCTTAAGGTATTCCAAACATCCATTATATAGCTCCAGGTTTCAGGGAGTGGATTCTTCCAACATTCTGTAATGCTGCTCGATAAAACAAGAGGGACGAGGGGTCAAAAACTTTTTAACTGTCTTTGAAATCAATAGATCCTTAAATATTTAAATATTAACATGACATCATCCGGATATCAGGGGGACCGTGAAGTCACTGAGAAGGTTCTGGATCTTTTTCAGTTTCTTCAGATTCGAGTTGACTGAAGCTTTAATCTGAAAGGGAAAGGGTCTTCCAGGAGTCCAGGTGACTTCAAGGATCTATTAGGACTTTGAAGACATCTTCCAGCTGCTGATTGAGACTTGAGACTGGACTTTCTTCAGTCCAGGTTTGTTGACCTGAGCTCCAGTTGGGCTGGACATGGATCTCATGGATCCCTGAGGAGGGTCTGTTGAGCTACTTGAGGATCAGTGCAGGACTGTGATTATTGATGAATTATCAGGAATCACCTTCATGTTTTACTGATGCAGTTTCACTGTGAGGAGTTTAAGTTGAGCGTTTCCACAGATTCTTAGAAACTAACAGGATTCTGAGGTCTTTGCTGTGAGGATGCAGGAAACTTGAAGTGATTGAAGACTGAAGGGTTTCCAGGGATCCTTGAACCAGGTCCACGGTAGCTGCAGGAGACCTGGAACCTCTGAGAAGCTTTCTGGGGTTCTGGGATGGATTTCAGACGTTCCAGCTGTTTTAAGACGAGCTCTTTGGAAATTTCTGAGTTTCAGTTTAGAATTTGGATTTTCTCTCATGTGATTTTCCTAAAAGTTGAAAACTGTAAAACCTGTTGGACCCTTTGTGTCTGTAAATCAGTGAAACATTTCTGAACTATAGAACCAGAAACTTTCCCTGATTTCTCAGTGTAAGACGTTAGGATGAGACTTCAGGGTTGTTCATCGTCTCGATCAGAAGCTGAAACTTCCTGTCTGTGAAACAAAGCGTGTGATGAAAGGACGGACACTTTCTCACATGCTGCCAGTGGCCTTCTGGGTCTGATTAAAACAGCAGCATCTTGTTGGACACGTCCTGCTGTGCAGGCTGTAAAATGTAACTGGATCTGTGTAAAGGCAGAAGAGCTGGACGGCATCATCAGGATCCTGTTATGTTAATTAGTCTGTGATGGACCAACAACACATGCAGCTGAATGGAAAAGCAGGCGGGACAACATTTGTCTCTGTCTGACACCTCGACCTCTCAGGGCTGATGTGCAACAAACAAGAGGACATCCTGCAGCTGTTGGACAGCTCACACCGCATCGCTCGTCCAGATTTAATGTTCTAACATTTCTGCACAGTGTTTCTACAAATACTTCTAGAAATACAGAAAAGAAGAAGTTTCAAGTTTTAGAAAATTTTGAATCTAAAATTTTGAAAAGAAATACAATTTGAAAATCAGCCTGATTAAGTAAAACAAATGTTTTACAAAGTTTTTTGTCCTGAAACTTTTGAAAATATCTTAAATGTGCACAAAGAAGCTGAAAATCTTTTTAAAATAAGTAAGTTAAATTGTAGTTACTCAAGAAAAGGGTTTTAATTTTGTTTCCCTATCCATGTTTTATATTAACTACAATAAGTATAATAATAATATGATATAATATATATAATAACTATAATGTTGATATATATTGATTATTTTCATAATAGAATGTGAAACATCAAGTGCAGCAGAATTAAATCTGAAGTTCAACTTGTGTCCACAAGATGGCAGACTGGAGCTGGTGACCAGAACAGGACGGGGTTTATTAGAGTCTGTCTGACTGTCTGTCCGTCCATCCGTTTGCCTGTGTATCTGTCTGTCTATCTGACAGACAGTCTGACTGAATGCCTGACTATCTAACTGTCCATCCGTCTGCCTGTCCTGTGTGTCTCACTGACTGTCTGCCTGTCAGACAGACAGTCAGTCAATCAGACAATCAGATGATGTCTGTCTGTCTGTCTGACTGTCATTTAAATACGTGTTTAAAACCACTAATTTAACTGACTAGTTTTAATCTTTATATCATATCCAGTTGGTATTTAATAAAAGGGGATGTTCATTTTTTATTGTTGGTAAATTGTTTAATTATTTTTTATTTGGATTTTACCTTCAAGAAAAGATTAATAAATTCCACTGATAAATATGTCACCATGATGAATTTACTCTCAATTTGTTTTTATTCTGTTTGACGTATTTCTGTCTAACATGCAGGCTTTAATTTATTTTTACTGTAAATACCGTCTGCATTTACATCTCACAACTCAGATAATAAAAATGTGGAGGAAGTTTCTGATTGAGCAGCATCATGTGTCACAGATTCCTGCTGCGTTTACGCTGATTGATTTCACACATTTCACCGCTAGAGGGCAGCAGATGAAAAGTTTCTACTGTAGGTGACTGAACGTCAGGAGCTGAACAGGAAACCAAATCAGCGCGTGTCATGAAGGAAATACCAAATATTTAAAGGAATTTCTATTATGTTATAAAAAAAATAGTATTTTATAGAAATATAAAATATTTAAAGAGTGTGTTTTAAGTATTTTTAATGTTTTGTTGAATCTGAACAGATGAAAGATGAGCGACAGAAATCGGTAGCTATGAATATCCTGTTGTAGAAAATTAAACCTGTTGATCCAAATAAAAACAGAAATAAATTATTGTTACAACATGGTGACATTTAATTATGTCAAACAACATGGTATTAAAACGCTGTTCTGTTATTAGCCAGTAGAGTTTTGAGGCCTGATGAATCCTGACCTGACCAGGTGTGACCCCGCCTCCCGCCTCCCACCCATGTGACACGCGACCCCGAGCAGGACCGGGTCTAGAGGACGGATGGATGTAAAACCTCCAATCTAACTAAAATCCGTCTGGTTGGCGGCGGGTTTAATAGCTTAACATTAAACCGGAAATGCCGGTGTAAATTAGGAGTGAATCCAAATTAAACCTAATTAGTAGGCTATTTATACTCATGTGAACATGTGTTCTGATTCGGTCTGTCTTCAGAGGAACATCTGAATCCGGATTGAAATTTCACTGTCGGGTCTAAAGTTCGGGTGTTTTTTTTTTAACAAATAAAAGTAAAACATCCGGATTAACGTTAATCCTTAAACCAGAACAGGATCCGAACTTGGTGTTTATCATTTATTCACTGAACACTGAAGAAAACAAGCGGGTCTGATTTATCTGGATCATGCAGGGCCGTTTCGGTGATAAACATGCAGGAACGAACCAGGGTCCGTCCGGTTCGGGTTTGGGGGGATTGTTTGGCACAAATACACACACGAGGTTTTACACTCGTGTCCATTCACAACAAAGTGAAGACATGTCAGTTCTTCCGGTCCAGAAGCCGGTTTCAGGTGGAGGAGTTCAGGATGCGGGAGTCTGCGGAGTCCGAGCGCTCCTCATACTCCTCATCAGGGGAGTAGAGTCCGGGTTTAGGCCCCAGGGAGCAGCTCTCCTCCTGGATGCTGATGCGCTGCTCATCGGAGGTTCTGGAGGAGATCAGCGGGGAGCTGCGGAACACGGAAGGCCCGGATCCTGCAGCCGGGCTGAAGGGGGACACGTACTGCGCGGCGGAGCGGAGCTGGTACTGCTGCTGCAGAGCCACCGTGTTCCACAGAGTCACGTCGTTGTGCATGAACGGGCTGCTCTGGCTGCGGGTCAGGGAGTTGCGCAGCATGAGCGGGTACCGGGTAGGCTGTGGGAAGGACGGGTGCTGCAGAGGGACACCCAGCGCGCCGGTTGACACCACCCCCGAAGAAGAATCTGAAGTGAACCGGAGGGAGTCCGGGACCCGGAAAGCAGAGCCCACCGACCACTTGGCGGAGGAGGACACCGGGTGGTAGGAGCCCAGTGTGTGTTCAAACAGGTGTCCGTTCGAGGGCAGAACTAGACCGTCCGGGAGCGGCTCCGCGTGAGGGGCTGCGCTCCCATCAGGGTTCCGGCTTGACAGCAGCACCTCGATGGCCCCCACCAGGTCCCCTCCACACCCCCGCAGGATGAGCTCCAGCACTGGGGGCTTGTGGGAGGGGAAGATCTTCTTGAGGACCTCCAGCGGAGGCCGGTTGGTTCGGAGGCTGAGGGGAAGGCTGACGGACCCGGACAGGCCTTCAACCACCTGATCCCCCGGGGGGAACTTCTGAGGACTCTCAGCCTTCACCTCCTTCTCCGAGCTGCCGGCTTTGGGGAGGCTGTACCGGTTCTCCTCCGGGTGGGAGGGGGTCTCTGAGGGCTCCGGGGTGTAACAGGAGTTTGGTTTGGGGTCTTCAGGAGAGCTGACCGGGTCCGGGTCCTGCTCCTTCTCACTGGAGCTGCCGCCATTCTCTCCTCCTGAAACATCTTCCGGACCGTCATCTGCAGGTTCTGCAAGGCAAACAGTCAGAACATTTTTCAGCTGGTTGCGCACGTGGTATTTTTAATCCACACCTGGACCTGGATGGTTGTTATCATACAGGAAAACGGCAGTCACGTGACCGCTACAGAAGTTAAATTTCTGACCATCAACATCTGGATTATCCACCGCTGGTGGCGGCCATTTTTAAAGTCCAGCTGTTTGTCAGTTAGCTGAGATCAAATGTCCAAATTCATGTTCATCAGAAACAATAAAATAACTAATAAAACGCTAAGATATTTATTCGATATTTAAAGAAATTTGAGATTTTTCCAACATTTCTCTGATTAATCCGAGAGAAAAATAATCAACATCTAAAAATTAATTTTAGATAGCTAATTTTTTATTCCATGAACATTAAACAGAAGATAAAATGCTAATAATAAAAGTAAATATTTCTACCTTCAACCGATCCGATTTTAATTGATAAAATTCTTTTTTTCAGTTTCATTAAAAAGATTTTTACAATGAATAATAATAATAATGATCATAAATTATATTTTTTATGAAAATAAAAGTTTCCTAAAACAGAAATTTGGAGATTTTTTTTCTTTTTCCAGGTGAAAATTTATTTAACTTATTTTTCACTTTATTTCACTTTGTAAAAATCATCCAATTTTAAAAGTTTTAATAATTCATGTATTTGTATCTAAAATGTTGATTTAAATTTAAATGTTCAGAATACTTTATAAATTTGACAATTTAAAGGAAATTAATATTTTTATTTCAATTTATTAGGGTTCAATATTAAATGTTTTTTTAATCCCAAAAATAAAAATCTCATTTCAATAAATCCAGTGATCTTAATAAAAAAATAAATATTTTACTTTTATATTTTTTCTTAAACTAAAGATTGAAACTCGAGTTGACGTCCACAATACTTCCTGAGCAAAATCTTTTATTCAGAGACAAGTTAAAGTAAAAATTCGTTTTCCTTTACTTTATCTGAAACATTGAGTCATTTTGGGATTAAAAGTAGATCCAGGCCCTCCATGCAGCTCCTACCTGTGCGTGTTTGCGCTCCGGCCTGCAGCGGTTCCGTACCGCTCCACCTCAGCTCCAGCTCCTCCGTCCTTGGCGGGGCTCCCTGGTTCCCCTCGCCGTTCCCACTCATGCCGATGCCGGGTAGGACTCGGAGGGACTCCGGGATCAGGCTCTCCAGGCTCTCGTTGGCCTGCTGCCTCCGCAGCGCCACCTGCGCTGCCATGACGCGCTGGCGCTCGATGATCAGAATGCACTTCTCGCAGGTGCAGTCCTTGAAGCGGCAGTAACGCTTGTGACCTTTGAGCCAAGAAAGCACTCCGTGGTTCCGGCATCGCGCGCACTTGGGGGTCCTTTGCAGTGGGGCCCGGGGCTGGGACACCGGAGCCCCCATGTAGAGATAGGGTGATCCGTAACCGTTCATTCCGTGGGATGCAGCAAGTTCTCCAGAACTTATCAGAACATCTGCGGACAGTCGCCGCGGCGCAGGAGGGTAGATGCGAGCAGCAGCTTTCAGAGGGATGGAGCAGGACGGAGCTGCGTTACTGCACGCATGGCAGGATGAAGACAGGAGGTGTTCGCTCGATGTGGAGCACCGCGTCTCACCGCGCAGATACGCATCAAGCTGACACGCTCCGTGGAGACGAGTAACCAAACGCTGCCACTCACGTCAAAGCGGCTGCGCGCTGCAAAACATATCAGAAAGTGCGTGACAGGGGTTCACGTCACGTGTCCAGTGAAATCTGCACCGCTAAATCTCAGTTCCCCTAAAACCAATTTAAGCTGAGAAGCTGCAAAAAGGTTCAAACCTGCAGTTAAAACCAACATGTGATCAGAAAACATTTAAACTCAATAAAACGTGTGTGCTGAGGTCCCTGAACGTAACACGGGATTTAAAAACACACAGACTGAAGGTAACTTATTAAAACAAATATCGCATCTGTTCACAGTGAAGCAGAAACTACAACAACTAAAACATCAATCACAGCAGACATTAACTGAAAATTATCTCACATTTTTATAAAAAATAAAATAAACATCCAAACATCTTGTTAAAACGTCCCTTCAATTCTTCGGGGTTATTTTAAAGCACCATGACAGAAGAGAGTCTGCAATGATTCTATTGAATCGTCAGTATTTCCTGCTCTGTTGTCCGCAGGCCTTCAGGCTAAAAGGACTCATTCAGCCTAAACCTGCGCTGATGCCTTCACACACCTTCTCCACAGCCCAACATAACTTAGATGATTAGCTCTCTGCATGTGTGAGAGGCCGTTTGGATCTGCTGTGGAGGATGCTGACATGTCCCCTCTGTCGGACTAATAGAGGGCATTGAAACATAACACCGGACAAAGCCGGGCCCATTTCTGACCGTAAAAAAGGTTTATTCAAGCAAATAATGGGATCCAAGCAGCGCGGCTTGCACAGAATAAGAGCCGGTAAACTTCCCCGCATGGAGCCCGTATGCAGGACTATTAAGCTTTTAATTGGAAAATAGCAGAGGAAATTTCAAGGTGACTAGAGTGGCTTTGCAGTTTGTGCCGGCCGAGTAGATTTGTGGGAGTGGGAGTCTGCAGGTGAACGCATAATAAATTTATTCATGTTGTTCCTTGATAAAGAGTAAAACACAAACCGAAATAAAAGTTTATACTGCAGCGTCGGAGCCGCTCGCAGGGCCGCGTTTCTGTTTCTGATGAACTGCAGCTCGTCCACTGCAACACAACAGAGGTTCTAGAAGTACCTGCTAAACTGCAGCGAGTATTTAAATACACTGAGAACTAAATAGGGAATATTCTCAAACTGATGACTCACACAAAGTAACGAGATTGTAAACTCTAGAAATGATAAATACATAATATCAAAAGGATTTTATTAAATTTGTTGTTTCCTAATTGATTAATTACAACAGACACACCAGATAAGCATTAATCTGACATGCTGTTTTGAGTTTAAACCAGGTGTTACAGATTAGATGAGATGTTGGAGGAACCAGGAGATCACATGAGACTTTAATAAACTCATAAAACTGCTGCAGAGCAGACAGACTGCCATCCATCCAGATCACATGACAGGATCAGGAGCAGAAAGACAAGAGCAAATCCACTAACCTATAAGACTGCCATCGAAGGAAGTAAAACAAGAAACAACAGACTTTCAAAATAAAACAAGAAAGTTATTTAGAGACTGTACCAAGGAAAACTGACCAGGAGTTCCTAACATATAAAACACTGTTCATGTCCATTTAAAAGATGATGAACAGGCTGAATGAAAGCATCTGAACATCCTGAACTCCTCCAGAAGAAGCAAAAGCTCCCAGACGGTCATTAACCACCTCAGGTGCTTCAACCTGACAGAGACCTTCAGTCGCTGAAGCTTCTGGACTTTAGTTCATCAACAGACTAATGAAGCACCAAACTGAAGGAGCTGAACCAAGTCTGAAGACTCGAAACAACAAACTTCAAACTCCATCTGGAGCTGGAGCCAGAGCAAAATGTTGAACACCAGGTCAAACAGAAGATAACAGGTGATTCTAGTTTACCCGTTTAAAGAGGTCCTTCCATTAAAAACGTTTTTTCTGAGGTTTCTGTTGAATATTTTAGCTCCACAGGTGTTCTTACCATCATAGTGGGTGAAAACAGGTCAAAAACTTCTCTTTCAGTTTTAATCTCTCAAACTACGCAGATGGTGATAAAACCCGAGTTCTCCCGAGTTCTAACGGTCTGTATCTGTTTCATCACAACTCCTTTGTTCGTTAGTATTCATCAGCTCCCGAAGTTCAAACCACACCTAGCATGCTGCTGGCTAAAAGGTGTTAGCAACGTAGCAAACTGGAAGAGACGACGTCTGACGTTTCCATGCGCAGCGGGGCAGGAAACAGTATACCTTGCTCTCATAGGCTAGTTTGTTAGCCAATCAGAGTCCAGCAAATCCAAATAATGACTATGAACGAGCTGCTGAGGAAGCCTGAGCCGGAACCACCTGAATTTTAATACAGACAGATTGAAAGGTCTGTTAATAAGTGTTTCCTAACGTTTTTAGATATAAAATGTTTCATATTACAGGTAAATACTTAAGAAATAACCACAAAGTCCTGAAATTTGTATGAAATGGCCTCTTTAAGAACTATAGGCCTATGTATTTACTTTTAATGCACGTTTAGGGTTCAGTTTAAACTAAAACAAGGTCTGTGACACTTAATGGATTTATACAAATCTAGACTCTGTTGTTCTTAAGGAAATCTGGAGTTTGGACCGTTTATTTTTTCAGAATAATGTTCTTTTGTTCACAGGAGGCTTCGTGAAGGAGAAGCATCCTGATGAAGATGTTGTTTTTAAATGAACTCATGGGTGATGTGAACAGAAACGGGTCACTTAACTGTTGGGTTCAAGCTCAGACCTGATGTGGTAAGGCCTCCGTCAGGAGGAGGAGGAGCTGACCTCTGCTAAGTCTCCTCATTATCAGGAGCTGATTGGGGGCGTGGCTTCCACTCAGAAGTCCCGTCACAGACACGCTGATTTAAGCCTCCCTGGAGAGGCGGGACACCGAGCATCTGGATCAGAAACATCAGTCAGACTTCAGTCTGGGAATAAAACTACAGATTAAATTAAGAACAACTCTGAAGAACCACTGAGCTACAAACAGATTTACTGATTCTTCAAAAAGTTTTAAAGTAGAAATATTCATCCAGTTTCTCAGAGATAAATGACCTCTGACCTTACTTCCTGTCTGGAATGAGCCGCCATCACTCGGAGCAGATTTCATCCATTAAGGGAGGGAGTGATTCATGGAGGCCCATGGCAGCTCAAGGAAAACCGAACCCATGACACTTTCCTCCTGCGCTGAACATGATGCAGCAGCTACAGGAGCACGAGGCAGCGGCGGCCCGTCGCCCTGACAACCGGGAGAAAACGGCCTTCCTTAACTAAAGTCGTAAAGCACGAAGCGATAAAAGTCAATCTTCTGTAAAATCCAATTAAGTCATTATCTGACTGATTGTATCTTTAATTGAAAACAGAAGTGACAGTAAATTTGTGTGATATATCAGGATCAATCGATAGGGCCGTACAATGGGCTCTCACCAGGTGATTTATAATGTCAAAGCCTTATAGGTAACTCCACATTCTTCTCTCTAAAACCACTGGGGGATGAAATTAAGAGTAAGTGCGTTTCATAAAAAAACAAGATGGTCGTGTTATTGATTACACGGGGCCGAGTCCAATGAATGTTCCAACAGGGCAGCACAAAGAAAATACAAGTAATTTTCTCTGTCTGCTTCATAATGTGGTTCACAGCACAACATTTCACTTCACAGCATTTTTATTCCCCTAAAACCTGTAACCACATAAACTCCACAGCTCCAGATGACTTCTGTTGTCCTACTCAAACACAAATAAACATTATGAAAGGAAGCGTTTTATAATGAATCTCAATAAAACACAGTCGGCAGCAGACTCGGACTCAGAGGCAGGACATGCTCCGATGTGCAACTCTTTATTAGCTAGCTACTACATGCAGATGAAAAGTCATAAAAACATTTACAGAAGCTTCCAGAAACAAAATGTCTGTGTTTATAAACAGAAAGTTTCTGTTAAATCTGCTGCTTTAATGTTTGTTTAAATATATGAAGGTTACAGGAGAAAATACTTATTTAATAGGATAAATCTGCTAATTGATCAGAAAGAACAAAATGTCTGATCAATCTTATTTGTTACAACTCAAATATATTTTAAGTTAATTTAATCAGAGGAGCGACTGACGTAAAAAACTCCAAATGCTTCAAATGTTTCAAAAAAAGACCTTGAGATCATCAAACATCACGTGTTTCACGTGATCAGAGTAAAACTTCACGCCTGAAACAAACAAATTCTAAATGATTCGCTCATCAGATTCACATCCTGTTACTTCTTTAACTGATCAGAGCAGCAAGGATGAATCATCTCTGATGATGATGATGATGATGATGATGGCTAGTTGTATGTTTAATGACCAGCATCATGACCGACAGTCTGACTCAAAAACATCAGATCAAACAAAGCAGCAGAACTTTCTCATGGACCCGAGATGAACCAGAACCTGAAGGGACGGTCTGAGTTTAATCAGGAAAAGACTGTTAAATACAAACAGATGCAACATAAAGGCTGGAAGGACGTTTCAGACGCAGCGTGTTGTAGCTCATCCCAAAAAGAAGGTTAAAGGTTTTATCAACAGAAATCAACAAAAACACTAAAACTAAAGTAAAATAAAACGAATTCCCTGTAAAATGAGAGGAAATGATTCATTCTGATGGGATAAATTTAAAGAAGTTTTAAATAAAGAAATGAAAATATTTGAGTTTTTCAGTATAAAAGTTTATTTTTGAAGACAAACTGACAGTGGAGTAAATATTTGATCATTATTCTGCTGGTTTTATTTCTCACACTGTAAAAACATTTTGATTCATTTAATCAAGTCTTTTTAAATCTAATCAAAAGTCATTAAAATCTCTTTTCAAACATAAATGATTCCTTCAGATCTGAAGTTAGAATCTGTAACTTCCTGCAGGATTGAAGAACTAAAACATGGTGTAACATCAGAACATATAGAACTCAGAACCATCTGACTTCATCTTAAACTTCATGTAATCTCAGTCTTCTACTTGCTGGAGTCGCCCTCGATGGGATCCACCGTGAAGTTCGCCATTTGGCTGCCGGCTTCGCACTCGGCCTTGACATCAGAGCTGGACACCAGGGAGCTCATGGAGCGACAGGTCACAGACGAGTCATGAACAGCAGAGAAGGCTGCAGGATGACACAGATTATCTCAGATTACAGACACATTCAGGCTGAGTTTCAAAACATATACAGACCAAAAGTTTGGACACACCAAATGAGAAGGTGTGTCCAAACTTTTGGTCTGTACTGTAGATCCTGGTCTCTGAAGACCAGTCCAGGTTCCTAGTACTGGTCTGTGAGGAACATCTCCTTTAACCGATGATCCAATAACATGATCCATGCAGAACTGGACTTTAAGAGTTTTTAGTTCTTTTGAGTCCTGAGAACCAGATTCAGAAACTACTGGACCACAGCTCTGTGCAGAAGTCTTCATGTGTTCAGGTGTTAAAGGGGTCCGGATCAGCAGTTCTCCAGACTTCCTGAAGGTCTTTCAGAGTTTTAGTCTTTACACCTGAATATTTTCATTGGAATGTTTTTATTAAGAGACTCAGACTTGGATTCATCATCCAGGTATTAACAGACTCAAGTGAGGAACCAGTATCATGTTGACCCATAACACAAAGAACCATAGAACCTGTTTTAATTTGGACCTTCAGGTCCAGCAGCCTGTCGGAGACACCTTGTAGTTCTGGAGCTTCATCTGAGTTGAACCGGCTGTATTTTACTTCTTTAATGAAGATTATTCATTAAGTTTCTGTGTGAATCTTTCAAAGTGACGCTCATGTAATAAAATGCTGTAAATCCTTGAAGAAGATGAAATGATCGTTTTATTGGTCAAATGAATCAGTATAAACCAGCTGATGTCCAGCTGTTGTTAAAACAGAAGTTTAAATATCTGACCCGTCTCATAAAAAACAATAAACTATTTGTAATCTTTATGTTTGAAGCTGATCACTGCTGGTCGACACAATGAAATTCATTTCAAAGCAGTTGCTTTTAAAGGTTCTCCTCCGTCTTTCCTCGTCAGCAGCGCTCTGGAGGAGTAATTTTTCTCCTCATTAACTTCCTGATTGGTTTTGGACTCCAGTTTTTGTCCGTCTGCAGTTGGTCACCAGTTCTGAACTGACAGCTCAGTCGTTAATGTTTGTGTAGCTGAGTGCGCCGTGCTCCACTCTCACCTGTCAGTACAGCAGGAACATCCAGCTGATGTGGAGGGCAGCTTACAGGTAATTCACTCCGTTCATCAGCAGGATGTAATTACAGGCTGTAAACCAGGTGTTTGTTTAAATCACTGAACATGTTCTCCTGCTTCAACCTGTAAACCTGACTCATGTCCCGACTGCTGAAAGTCCACCTTTAATTAGCTGCTACTGTCTAATTAAATAATTAACATATTACTATCATCAGCTGATTATCAGCTGCTGTATCTGTTCTTCAGAAAACAACGTGAGAGTTTCACAGCGATTAAACTTGTTTATTATCAGTAAATGTTTAACCAGGTGTGGCACGCTAACGAGCTAAACGAGGTGATGAAGACTGTAAATATTCAACCTGCAGATGTTAGTGAAGTCTCTAGTCACGGTTTGGTTAACTGAGTCTTCATCATAATGTTAAAAACAGCTTCAGATGGTTTTACTGACATCTGATTGAATCATGTCAAGGTGTTTTTTACTTTTGAGCTGAAAAATGTGTGAAGAAGCATCATTTATTACCAGTGTTTTTATTTTTATTTTAAATAACAAACCAATCCTCCTTCATTTTACTTTTGATTCAGGTTTGTTTCCAGTCTAAAACAAATAAATGATACTATTAAATTCTTCTGGACGGATGCAGTTTTTATCAAGTCCAACTTTACCTGCTTCACATTTTGAGTTTGTTCTCTTGAATGAACTTTTGCCCTTTTCTCAGTCACTCAGCACTGTATATATAAGATTTCTAAACTATTAAAGTGTCTTTGTGTGTAATAACAAAAGGAAGTGTTTTTAACCTCCCACTTATCCTGCTGAGAGAAGGAGGGAGGAGGTGGAATCATTTCTGCTGCTGCCAACAGGGGAACAAAAGCCCAGATGTGAAAGGAGCTGGTAATACAGTCTGATCCAGAGAGGATAAGCTTCTCTGTGGGTTTCATGCTTCACACTCATCACCCATACAGATGGAGGGAGATAACACATGATTCTCCCTTCAGTTTATCATGACATTATCTAAATAAATCATATTAGATGTTAGAATGTTAGTTACAATTAGAATTAGATACATTATCATTTAGAATTGGGATTTAATCACAATAACTTTTCATTTATTATTAAAATCTTTGTGAAACTCACAACCTGCAGCAGCGTTTCAAGGTTTTTACAGGTAACACAGAGGAGCCGGACGTTACCTGAAACAATCACCTGTCTGAATGTGTCAGAGGTGCTCAGGGCCAGCAGCCCTTAGTGAGGCTGTTATGAAGGAAATAAAAGATTCAATCCCAGGAATGAAGAGTTGCCTGTCATGTGACAAGGCTGCACTGAGATTAAATAACTCCCATTAAAATGATACGAGCTGTGTCTAAAAAAACACCGGCCCGGGTCATTTTCAGAGGGTCCCATGTGTGTCCGGCTCGGGACAACCCTTGTAAAGATGGATGCTCTCTTTTCTGGGAAGGATGCTGTCAGGATGCTCATCAGATCGGACCAGCAGCAGGACTTAATGACCCGGAAAACTCCGTCAAAGAGCAGGCGGGCCTGCATGCAGGCTTTAAACACAGAGCACTGAGCAGAGGAGACATGTTCACCACTCAGACCTTCACCCTGAAGCTCAAAACCACCTCTTTACCTGAGGATCAGAGTGACACCAGGTGTCTACACATCCTCAAACTTTCTTCCTTTCCAAAGTCAAATTTCTATTATCCCACAGCTGATTCTCCAGGTAAAGAACGTGTGGAACAGCTGATGGAGGGAGGTCTGACTGCTGGGAAGGAAAATATCAAGGAAACAGACATGGACCAAGACTTTTACACACTAGTACATTTTTAGAATAAAGATTCCCTTCAATCCAAATGAAGTTATGACCAGAACTCTGACCAGAGCTGTCTGAGCTACTACTAATTTTAAGCAACATAAAACCTCCTAATCAATGAAGTAAAGAGTCAATAAAAGCTTTGCACTGTCGTTAATATGGACGATTCATTTTACTGTCTGCAGTTAAATCTTCCATTAATTTTTCCCTTTCGTCTCTCAGCGCGTTTGACACAGTGTTTAAAGGGATGCTGTCTCTTCTGAAGCAATTAAGAGTCTAAAAACACTTAAAGGCTCATTATTGGTTTGAGCTGATGAGAGAGCAGGACCAACTCCAACTGACAGAAGGCATCAAGCCTTCAGGTCAAAGGCTAATTAAGCAGAGAGGAACCTTTGCTCCTGCATTGTTAACCAATCTGTCCCAGTGAAGATGACCGTCAGAGAGGCGTGACACAGCCATCGTCTCCATGCTAAATCTCCATCTCAGCTACTGTGCCTCATCAGCTCACAAAATGACACGTCAGTCTATCGTTGGGCTTTCTGACGTGATCCATCCAAGAGTTATGGATATACAATAATGAGCTGAGGCGGCCGATCAATGTTTGCGTGACTTTTCTATCATTACATTTTAAACAAGAGATTAATTGTGAGCTGACAGGGTAAGAAAAATGCCAAAGTAAAGGACACAGGAAGAGTGAAATATATTGCTATGGAAAGGAGGACGCGTCTCACGGGTGCTAAAGCTGCCAAATGTGTTTATCCAAGTCGTTCAGCTGTTTCAGAGAGCTGCCAAGGCAACATCATTTATCAGTCCACGTCGAGCTGCGTACGAGAGAGAGAGAGAGAGAGAGAGAGAGAAGCAAACATGGACAGAAAAGTTTGATCGATAATGAAACAGCGAGAAAACAACTTCACTGAATCTAAAGATCGTTTAGATACAAACTACACGATCAGCTGATCAGACCTTATTAAAGAGTTTGTCAGAGAATATTCCAGAAAAATACTTTCAAGAACAAAGATGTTATTTCTGTGAGTTCAGCCTTCAGCAGGGAGGCTGTGGCCTTGGAGAAGAGTAGCTGCATGCCAACAGGAGAGTTGCTGGTTCAATCCCAGCAGCCACCACCCTGCAGACTAAACCAGAGATCAGAGATCTTAATGGGACCTTCCTGGTAAAATAAAAACAAAACACCTTATGCAAACAGAGAACTGCCATTAATGTTCATTTATGATGCACTCCCTGAGTGTGTGTGTATGGGGGGGGGGTGGGGGGTTGTCTTTGGGCCTTGTTTTTTCAACCTTTTTTTCAAACTTTATTTAATGATCATTTTGTTATATTTCATTCCTCCAGAAAAAAATCCCCAAAAGTAAAACAACAGTAAAAATAAAGTTGAACAGAGTCTCAATCTGTTCTTTGATCCTTTAACAGAAAAACATCTAGAATTAGAAAAATACAACAAAAACATCCCGTAAAACTCTTCAGATTAGGAGGACGGGAGTGTAAATACCAGTGAGGATGAGTTTGTGTCGACTCAAACGAACGTGTTAAAGATAAAAGAAGCTACAGTCGAACCCCGTGTTCTTTCTGTTAATCTGCCAAAACTTCAAAAAAATGCCACTGGCAGCATTTTCTTATCAAATACTCTGATTACACATCACTTTCCTCGCGTCCTCTCCGAGCAGGACAGTGTGTGTGTGAACCAGAAAGAGAAATCGCGGGTGAGGATAAGAGGACATAAACTACACAGCCCTGGCCATTTAATGTCTCCACAGCCCCAGGCCCGTGTTAATGGTGGTGTTGTACAGCACATTACTGCGATGCTCGAGCCCCGAGCAGACAATTACGCTGGTGTTTAGCTGATCCACGAGCCCAGAGGCCATCAGGGCACTTAGCAGCACAACAAGGCGAGGAAGACGTTCAGACAGACCACATGACTTCTCCTCTAATCACAAGCCCAGAGAAACGCCAATCAGGTACTGTTAGAGTTCTTTAAACATAGAGGAACGACAGGGAGCTGCAGCTGGACTGGTTAGAACTGGTTAGAACTCACCTGGTTCTGGATCTCAGAGCTCCAAGAAATGACTTCTAGTGTGAATTAATAGTTTAAATAAAATCACATGTGATAAATATGTTTATATACACAGTGATTTCTGACACCAACATTCAAGCAGATTTAAAAACAACCGTGATAAAAACACATTCAAACTGTAATTTTAGGGTAAATTTTTTTTATTGTTGAATTTTAAGTTTAATGGAAACTGAGTTCAAACCAGTTTAAATCTATTAAACTCTCAAACTGTTAAAAATAATCAAACTGTGGAGTGATGAAGATGAAAAGTTTCTCCCAGCGAGCGCGTCCTGATGTGAGAGATCATCTGAGCGACAGAGGAAATAAACTCTAGCTACACGACATGAAACAGCACTTGCTTTGAAAAGGTCACCTCTCAGATTTAAGCTACCGATTTGTTTAGGTTTAATAAATCCAGAAGAGTGAGAGACCTTCTGACATCTTTAAAATGAGTCTGAAAGTGTTTGTGTGTGTGAATGATGTTAAAGGTGTGTGTAATCTGATGTGAAAGCAGGTAAAAACCATTTTACACACGAAACAAAGAAACTTCCTGACGCCAGTCTCTGTTTTCTACTTCAGATTTTTCAGAGAACCTGAAACGACAGACTTTATACGCAGTAACTCACGTTGGTGTACAGTAGAATATAGACTGAAGCAGGAAAATCAATAAAATATCATCTAGAAAGATAGTAATGGATTTCTAACTTAATGGGCTCACACAGGTCTATCGATTAGCAGGATTCAAATCTGCAATACCTCAAGAATCTGATTTGCATTTAAATTACTGTACGCTCTGTGCTGACACCAATATAACAAAACAGACAAATGTACAGCCGGCACGGAGACACTCAATTCTCAGACTTCAGTCTAAATCTTTAGGGAAATTTCAAGTAGAAAAAAAGAAAGTTTCTGTGTTGAGAAATTACAAACTTCCAACTGCAGTAAGATGTGAAGTTGAGACAAGGACAAAAAAGAAGAGGAGAGTATAAACTCTGGCAGATTTGGCTTCAGGTGTCACCTATAAGACTGAAGCAGCCATAACTCTGGAGGAGCAGCTCATCTGGTTAGATCCTGGCGAGGGAGCGAGACGCTGTTTGTGGAGAAACACTGGATGTCTCTGTATGAATGGATGGAGTGGGGAGTGCAGTATGAGATGAGATGAGATGTTGAGAGGGCGGGGAGGTGGGGAGTTTGATGGACTGCACTGTCACCTCCTGGCCTGCGATTTACAGCGGCGGTGCTGCTGACGAGCGCGGGGCAGTAAACAGGCCGGTCGGGGGCGTATTTCACAGCGAGCTGGCTTTTATGAAGAACACCAGGATGGCTCTACCCACAGCTCCGCCCGGACCGCCGTGACGGATGGAGAAAGACGCATGACAAGCTTCATCATTGTTTGTAAATCTTAACTGTTCCCGCTCACTAACTCCAGAAGGCAATTTTGCGGAGACAGCGAGGCCTGAGAAGGGGGAGGGCAAAGAGTGAGGAGGAGGAGAGGGAGGAGGAGGAGGGGAGGGGAAAGGACAGCGTGGCACTCTTGAAGGTTATTTGGATCTGTATTTGGCCAAATGATTAGCCTTATCCTGGGAGGGAGATAAATCTGACAGACGGGTGGGAGGGAGAGCAGGAAGGCTCAGAGATCACAGCTTTCCTCCCCTCCACAGCTGAGCCTGAGAAACTGTGTTCACTCCAAAAAAACAAGCCAGTGATTTCAGCTGGACGTCATTCATTTATTAATCATTTACTGTTTGGTAATTATAACAATGTTTGAACTTTGTCTCAGTTTTCTCTCCGATGTGGATCTATAATGTACCATCATCTTCATCAGAGTGATCCCAGACCACACACACAGATCACAGCATCACACACCAGACCTCAAACTCGAGGCTCAAGCTGATAAATACTGTGGAAGTTTAAACTGGTTTAGAACTAAATAAACTCAGACTCAGTTCAGAAAGTCAACGTTCAGAGTTCCAGCAGGATCACAGTATCTGATGTGTTAGACGCATCTGATCTCAACACAATAAAAGCTCCACTGATTTCATCAGTAAATTCTCTTTTTCTGCTTGTTTCTTTCAATCTGTAATAATCTTTGTAATAAATCTAATATAGATCCTTCTCTGTTTATATTAACACTTCTGAACAGGAAGTGAACTAATTCAATCACTCAGAAGGTTAAAAGATGAGTAAGAAAAGCTGAAAACAGTGAGATGAAGTCTGTTTGGTTCTGGAGCCTCAGGTGACAGTAAACATGGGACCACCTGCTCGGTACTGTTGAGCTGTAATGGGCCATGCAGACTGAGAGAGGGCCGCTGACTGTGGGACCAAAAACAAACAGAAGACAACAAGATGTGGGGTCTTTAAGTTCCTGATGCTGGTGGCAGAACACTGATGTTCTGTTATTAAAGAGGTCATTTCATACAAATTTCAGGACTTTGTGGTTATTTCTTAAGTATTAACCAGTAATATGAAACATTTTATATCTAAAAAACTTTAGGAAACAGAAGGGCCTCTTTAATGTTCCTGCTCCGTGTTCCTGTAATTAGTACATTTCTACCTACACATCCTAAACTTAAGCTGCTTCACCTACAGAACAAATATCAGAGTAAATAATGAGATTTTTAAACACGTCAGTTAAAATATCAACAAATAATTTCATTTGATGTAAATGACTTGATTAAACTAACCAGCAGGAGCTGTTAGACTGTGTCTGAGCAGATGGAGCTGATTAATTAGAAATAAAGTGAAACATGATTTTAGGATTCAAACATGGTTCTTAAATGTGTAACAGGTTCCTCTGTCAGCATGACTTCCTGTTGTTCTGCCACTGAGTCCACTGTATGTGAAGATGATATAATAAAAGTATTAAATATATTTTGTTGGATCACTAGAACAGATTCATAGAAGAATTCAAATCCATGGCTGTCACTGTCTTTGAATTTTAACCTTTAGTTTCACTTCCTGTATCTTTGTTTGGTTTTCGGGTGAATTCTCTGATTTGATCCTTAAAGTCCAGCGTTTTGCTCTTCATCAACTTCATTTCTTTTTTCCACACGGCAGCTGTTTCTCAGTAGTTTAATGTTGTTTCATTTCCATCCAACATAGTTTCAGAAACAGGAAACAATCACTCAAACATTCAGAAATGGAACAAAAGCAAAGCAACAATGAATATTACAACTTTTAATGTTTAGAAGTTGTGTTTTTTATAATAACTTCAATTCAGTTTTAACTTATTTTTGACTCTCTGAATATTTTGATGAAGGTTTTATTTTTTAACTATATTCAGTGTATTTTTATCTATAATAATTGGGGATTTGTTAAATCTTACTGCATTAACACATGAAAACATTATGATAATTTAAACAGGTTTTGTTGTTTCAGGTTAAATAAAACATCCAGATTTTTCTATAACCTGTGAATAAAAATCTTAAAAGTTTTTCTAATGGAAACTCCACTGCAGCAGGTCTCTGAACGGGTCCGAGCCGTAACGCTCAGAGCAGTAAAACATCAAAGTGTTAGAAAAAGATGATAAACTTTAACACGAACAGCTTCCTGTTCTTTTTCCTAACTCTCACTCTTATTTTGAACTTACCTGCATTTCTCTTCATACTTCCACTAAAGATTTTACCAAACATATTAAGCAATGCATATAATCTGATTTACCCACATTCACCAACACTAAGAAAGGCATAAAATCCAGGCAAGCAGCTCTGCTGTGCCGAGATTCTCATCTGAGATTTGTGAAGCAAAGAACCAGAAATCTACTGCAGCAGAAATCAGATCTACTTCATCTATAAACACCATGAAAAGAAACAAAGCTGCACTGTGAGGGTTTTTCTTTGGATTTGAATAAACTCTGTTTAAACATGAGAAACAATTCAACAACTGCAGCTTTGATTTTTAATGATTTTACATTTTACAGCATTAAAAATGATCAAACACTTAAATCCAACCAAGATTCAAAGTATTGAATCTGCAGTAAAGTTAAAAAAGAACATTTTATGACACTCTTGACTTGAATGCAGCCCTCCCTTTAATGTACTTATGATAAAGTCTGGATAAAACTTTATGGGGCCTGTTAAGGGTGGATCTGAGTGTTTTTGTGTCACTCACAGGCTGCCATAGTCTCCGAGCAGCTGTTGTTGTCGTCCAGGCTGAAGAACTGAGGCACACAGGAGGGCGAGGCCAGACCCTGGGTCAGGTAGGTGGCTCCGGGGTAGTACGAGTGCATTCGATACTGAGAGGAGATGTTGTGTCCAGACAGACGTCCGTCCCCATGAGGCATCTGCTTTATACAGACAAGAAGATCAACAAGTCAGTAAGTCAGACCTGTTCCAGGTGAGTGTTAGATCCACCAGGTCTGCTCTAAACTTTACAGACACAAAGATCAGATGGTCTCAGGTTCAGGTTTCAGATTACAGCTCTACTTTTTCGGGCGGATGTGGTTTTGTTAGGCTTAAGGAGTCCAACTGTTTGGGAGGAGCTTAGAACCGCTGCTCCTCCTCATCGAAAGGAGCCAGCTGAGGTGATCTGTGTTTTAGACTTGTCCCACCAGAAGGAGACCTCCAGGCAGACCCAGGACTCTGGAGAGATCTCACAGCTGGTCTGGAAACACCTTGGAGTCCCTTAGGGTGAGCTAGAAGCAGAGCCAGAGGAGAGGGAGGTCTAGATGATGATAGATGATGGAAGGAAGATCAGTCTACATACAGACTGAGTAAAAATATATTCACCTACTCCACATCATAAACACCACCTCAGGTTTATTCCAGTCAGACGTTTCAGAATGATTCATCCAAGGTGTGTTTTAGGACCAGAGCTACTGTAGTATGATCTGAAACCCAAAAGGGAAACACTTACACTAAACTTCTGGGAGGAAATTAGCAGCGTTGGTGGTTTATTCTAAAGACGAGCAGCTACACAGAGCTGGGTTTGTTCAGTCCTGTGAAAACTTTAAAATGAGCTGTCTACTCAGCAGCAGCGCCGCCTCACCGAGGGTTTTCAATTTCATTTTTATGGAATTTGATTTCTGTCAGCCTGTAATACGTCACCCGTATTGTCCACACCATCAGTTCTGCGACAGCTTTATAAACTGTTATTTAAGCTACACTCAGCTCTTGTATTAGGCTGTGAAAAATACAACTGAGATTGGACTGAAGTCCTGAACGTGCACTGAGCTCATAGATCCCTGGACTCTTATACGTAGGAAAGTTTCTCACAAAAAGCAATATGTGTTTTTCTGCTTATAAAGGTTTTTATGTTCAGATAGAAAAACAAACTGTCGGTGACGTGTAAAACTCCAGATCATGAACGAGGTAAATGATGTTTAAACTACAGTTTATTACATCATTATTTTCAGAAGCATCAATGCTACAATACAAAGATTTATAAAAGCTGAATATTAGAAACACTTTAATGTTTTTAACACCATCGTAGAATTTAGAAAAAATGTGTGTAAATTCTTATTTATTGTAGTAAATGTAATATTTGCTTGTTACGCAGTTATCTGACATCTTCCCTTTATATGTTGATATTATACTGATTTATTAGTGTTCATGGTTTATAAAATGTTACAGCTTCAGTAACAACAATATTAACTATCTAACTATCAATTAACGTTTTAGATAGACAGACATGATTAAGAAGAAATGGTAACGTTTAAATATTCCTTAAACTTTCCAACATGTCATTTTTATCTACAAGCAGCTTGTGGATGGATGGATGGATGGATGGATGGATGGATGGATGGATGTTGGATGGATGGATGGATGGATGGATGGATGGATGGATGGATGGATGGATGGATGGATGGATGGGGGATTACAGAGTATCATGACAGGAAGTAAATCTGCACTGGTTGTTCCTGATGAAGAAAGTTTCCCTGTGTTTTCATAGAGTGACTCATGGGGGGGCCTCCTTACCGCCCTGAGAGTGGCTGCCTCTTATCAGGCACCATCTCCTGTCTGGAAGCTCCACACAGCCCTTATATTATCATCCTCCACCTGCATGACAGCTAACGAGAGCAGAGGAGTGAAGTGAAGGAGGCAGATGGTTTCATACTGATAACAACCACGTTGTAACGGGATCAGATCACAGATCAGAACCCAACATGGGATTAACTGGACGAAACACACAATTATAACAAGGAAAGACTCGAGACGCATTTTCAGTGACGTTAAAAGGGTTAAATGAAATATTACATTGTGTTTATGTGTATAGAATAAGAATGAACATTTAAATAAAAAATAAAGGTAAAATATAATCTGTAGTTTGATGAGACATTAAAAGTAACTTTCACCCTTAAATACAAAGTAAATCAGTGGACAGAGAGAAAACACACCACAGTTTCTCTTTACTTAAAAAATATAAAAACAAAGCCCTAAACATCATGAACCGTAGCACGTAGCCCTTTCACTCTGACAACCTGCCCAAAATAATCATAAATCACAAACAAAGATGGCTAAATTATGCTAAAGAGCGCTAACTGATTAGCATTAATGTGCTCACTTTCCTTCTGGAGCACTGAGGCATAGCAGTTTGTTCTCCTGCCGACAGACAATACCATTAACCTTTGCAATTCAGCCTCCGCTGTGCGCCTGCAGGTTGGCGGAAGCAGTGACCCCAAAACTAGATGTTGCCACTCGGGAACTGAAGGGAGGTGAAGAACCAGTCTTCATAAAAAACAAACCACATCATCAGAGTTATAGATCTAATCTGCTTCATGCATAATCTCATCTCCTTCGACACAATAGAGATACATTTAAACATAAATCAGAGTGGATATACAGACGAGTCAAGGTGTCTGTGTGTGTGGGGGGGGTCTATATTAGACAATATAGATAATATTTACTCTAAAAATTTACATCAAACTGTTTGATTAAACAAACGAGTCAAACACAATGTACACGTTGAATTGTTGAAGCCATCTGTTGGTCAGAACAGCTGCATGTTTTTTCTGTCTGAAACTTTTAAATGTTACTAAAGGAACCAGATGCTGAAGGAGGCGGAGCTTATGATGCTGACTCTTTTACACCTGATAAAATACATATCTTTAACTATATGAAAAACAAATCTGCACCAGTATCATTTATTTAAACAGAAACACTGTCACAGCAGCTGTGAACAATCCAGATGTTGTGTCCTCCAGATGTGGTTCTGCTGAAACTGTACAAACAGATGTGATCCTCCTGTTACTGAAAGAGTCGGTGCATTTTTCTGAACAACAGGTCGGCAGCACACGGCAGTAACAGTTTTCTGTGGCTGCTCCCAAATTGTGGAATTTGTTGCCTCTGAACGTTAGGAATCTTCTTCCCTTCCATTTTTAAATCTACTTATTTAGCTTTTAATGTAACATTAGAGGTTTTATGATTTTATTGTTTTAACTTTTCTTGTTTGACTTTTAATCGTATTAGTATATTTTAATGTATTAGTATCATTTTATTGGTGTATTAATGCTAATTTGTGTATTTTATATTGCTGTTTTTAATCTACAGCACTTTGATCAGTCTCAGCTGTTTTATAAATAAAGCTGGCTTAGTTAACAAGATGAAACATGGAAATTAATTTATTTTAATTATTTAGAGGCTTTTAAATGAAGTGTGAGATATTCTAATGAATTTAACGATAATTTAAACAGAAGTGTGAAAACCAAAACAATGTTTAATAAGTAAAATGGATCTCAGCTCATAGTAGCAGATACCAGGAGCTTCCTCACTCTCAGAGAGAAACAGGATTTATTTCTGTAATAAAAACAGTTTAGTTTTACTTCATACAAATTTTTACATGACTTTTAAAAACAGTTTATAAAGGTTTGATATTAAAACTTCACAGAAATACTTTAAAACAAAGAACATCAACATTAAAGACGCCCCAGTTTTGTAATGAAACGCCGGTGCTGTCGTGTTCACGTCAGTAAAACATCTTAATAAATGTCCAAGTCCTACGTGTCAGTATGATTCGTGTCTGTTACCTGGTATTGTTGGTAATTGTAAAGGTTTCCATAGTAGGAGGAGTAGCGTGAAGGCTGATAGAAGTTGTAGTAGGAGGTTTCCAGCAGAAGGTCGGATGCTCCCTCACTATGAGCCCTCGCAGCAGCTGATGGACTCGGTGAAGAGCGACTTCCTGTGAAAAAGACACAGAAAACAAGAGATTGAAGCAAACACAAGTTCAGATTATAAAGTGTGACGTTTCTCAAATTCATGCAAACAGTTTCAGCTTCAGTATAAATCAGTTCTTTATTTACTCCATTCTCATGTTACATTCATCATTAATCTGAGAGATTAGATGTATTAAACTGAAGATTTGATGGATTTTCTGGACATCATGTCCAACAGTGTCAGATTAAAGTGCTGTCTACAGCCCCCTCTGCTGGTGACGTGTGTTTCAAGCCAAATCTCTGTTACAATATGCATGAAAATGCATGTGAACAGTTCAATGAGGGAGGAAAGTACATCATAATTACTTGCAGTCTGCTGTACTTTCCTTATCAGCAAGGCCACATTCTTCTCAGGCAGATCCTGATCTCTCAGTCTTACACAATGAAGATTCTGTACACCACAGACACCAGAAGATAAGGCCTCTCAACCATATCAAAGAGTGCTCCACTCCTTTCACTCCAGTAGCCAAGACAAATTCATAGAGCAGAAATCACTGATCTAACAACATCCCTGATCACGACATGGTTTTCATGAAATGTGGCGTCCATGGGTCAGGTGGTAGGGCGGGTCGTCTGGTAACCGGAGGTTTAAATCCCTACTCCGCTCGCAAAAAGATCACGTGGCCGTAGCGTCCTTGAGCGAGACACTTCCCCCACCCTGCCTGTTTNGTGGCGGTCGGAGGGTCCGGTGCCTGTTTGGTGGTGGTCGGGGGGTCCGGTGGCTGGTTGGTGGCGGTCGGAGGGTCCGGTGGCTGTTTGGTGGCGGTCGGAGGGTCCGGTGGCTGTTTGGTGGCGGTCGGAGGGTCCGGTGGCGGTTTGGTGGAGGTCGGAGGGTCCGGTGCCTGTTTGGTGGTGGTCGGAGGTTCCGGTGCCTGTTTGGTGGTGGTCGGAGGTTCAGGTGGCTGTTTGGTGGCGGTCGGAGGGTCCGGTGGCTGTTTGGTGGCGGTCGGAGGGTCCGGTGGCTGTTTGGTGGCGGTCGGAGGGTCCGTGGCGGTCGGAGGTTCCGGTGGCTGTTTGGTGGCGGTCGGAGGGTCCGGTGGCTGTTTGGTGGCGGTCGGAGGGTCCGTGGCGGTCGGAGGTTCCGGTGGCTGTTTGGTGGCGGTCGGAGGGTCCGGTGGCTGTTTGGTGGTGGTCGGAGGGTCCGGTGGCTGTTTGGTGGCGGTCGGAGGGTCCGGTGGCGATCGGAGGGTCCGGTGGCTGTTTGGTGGCGGTCGGAGGGTCCGGTGGCTGTTTGGTGGCGGTCGGAGGGTCCAGTGGCTGTTTGGTGGGGATCAGAGGGTCCGGTGGCTGTGAACTTTTGGAGTCGTATGACTTAAGAAATGCGTCTATACAAGAACACGCCATTTACCATTAATGAAACATCCTGACATGCTCCCATATGAACACAGGAACCTTCTAACAGGTATTTTGAAGGTTTTAATAATGGTTTCAGACACCAGCAGAGAAGATGTTAAAGAAACATCAATCTTTGAGTGATAATCCACTAAGCTGTTACAGAGCTCAGTGAAACAAGCTGAACTCATACAGCTTTACCTGCGACAGCCAGAGATGATGTGGACATGCTGGAGGTGTTTGAAGGTCCCGCCTCAGAAAACAGACAATCTGTTCCACCTTCATTCTTTACAATCAACTCAGAACCTGACAGAGCCACGGGACTACAGATCCCCAGTTCTTCTTCCTGAGCTTGTTGTCTTCTTAAGGCGACCTTGAAATAAAGAGATCATCTGTGAGAAACTGAGGACCATCAACGAAGATGTAACATACAGAGGGAGAAACATGCTGTGTTTTATTCTCACTGGTGGTTTACTTTCACAGTCTAAGATGATTTGTTATTTACTAAACAACTTCCTCAACATCTAGTAAATAAATATGTTTGAATTCATGACTGTCATGTTTTAAATGTTTACAACAGTCAACTGTCAGAAAACCAAATTAATTACTTTTACAAACAGATCAAAGAAAGTTAGTTTCATGTTGGAGACGCTAAACTGTACTGAGTGTTTGTGTTTACATTAACCTAATAAGTTTTTCAACAGATGTAAACAACAAAAATAAACAAGAAGTCTAGAGTTTTGGGTTTTAGAGAAGCTGGGAATCAAACCAACAACTTTTAGATTTAAAGAAACACTCTCAGCTACAGAACAATGACCAGTCAACACCTTGTTACAGGTGCTGTCAATCACGTTATACAATATTTACATTTATAACACGTTGTTTGAGCAAACATTCAAAACAAGGAGCAGGTAAGTAATTATCACTGTTTTATCATTTAAATGCTTGTAGTTGATCTTTAGGACAATAATACATTAATAATTTTTATGTCAGTACTAATTAACATCAGACAGAAATAGAAATAATGATTGTTAAATGTTGACATTTCACTTGTTTTCTGTTTGTTTATTGATTTTAAAACAAGTGAAACTAAGATAACAATTATTTTAGTCAGCAGGAAACAACTAACATTTTTTTAAAGTTGTAAATAAAATCAGAATCTGGTTTTTGGTGCTAACAGCTAGCTGTGTTTCAGCTAGCAGGTGCGAGCTCGCGCTTAAAACCAGATGAAATCAAAAGAAAACACATTTGAAATTATTTAAATGTTATTAATTTATCATTAACAGATCAATACATTTCTTCAGGACGTTTCAGGTGAATTAACAGTTACCTGTGCGGCCATCACTCGCTGTCGCTCGGCGATCAATTTACATTTGGGACACTGACAATCGCGCCAGTTACAGAACCTCTTGTGACCTTTCAGCGGAGACACGAACCCGTGGTTCCGACAGCGAGAACACTTTGGCATTCTTGCAGGCTTCAGGCCTTTGGTAGACTGGGTTCCGGAGGACTCTGAGACCTGTTTGCTCATGTTGGACCCTGCAGGACTCTGAAAACCCGCAGTCTGCTCGTAGTTTGGATACAGTTTGCAGTTTATCTCTTGGCTGCTGAAGCTGGACTCTGATGCCAGACTCGAAGGTCACGTCCCTCCCCGACCTGCTGACAGACAACCAGGACTGAGTGTGACACCAGCAGAAGCTAAAAACCAGATCACAGACTCTTCATCTGTAATAAAACCAGAACAGTTTTTACAGAATCTTCTCACAGCTGCTGATTCGCTTTGTGTCAAATTCTCTTTTATTGATAAGTTTTATTCTTTAGTTTTACACTAAAGGACATTTACTGTGACATTTTTCTCCGTCATGCTTTGCTAAGTGATAAATTAATACATAAATACGATACACGTTTAATGTTTTCTATTAATTTTCCAGGCTCGATTGAGCTGAAACTTCATTAACCTTCACACCTGTCAGTCAACCGAGCAGCTTTATACAGGCAGTGAGGTGAAAAACTGATGCCCCCAATTAAAACCCCTGCTGGGGTGAAGAGCCTGTAAACAGTCCAGTTCTTTGGTTATTTTAAACAGCTGCCATCCTTCACTGGTTCCGATCCAGTGAAGTAACGAGCTGCAGACTTACTGTGTCTGTAACAGCTTCCGCTCCTACATAACAGGTAATTATGATTAAATCTCCAGGAATCCACAGTTCAGAATATAACAGCAGAAACGAATGATTGTTTAAACATGAGCTGAAACAATAATGTCAAAACGAGGGTTATTATAACAGCGTTGGAGTTTGTGTGAAAAGATTTGTGTTTGTATTTGGTAATAATTTAATGATGCATTTCTAAAAGTCTCACTGCGTAACATCTTATTGTGTAGATCTACAGAAGCAGAAGCTACATTAAACTTGTAACGTGTTACCACCGTACACACTGAAACATCTTCATCTTTATGTGCAGTCTGCGTTCAACCATCTTCATCACATTTCATCTTCTCCTCCGAGTGTTTGTAGAATGAACGCAACATTACGAGGTTCCCTGAAGGCAGCGTTACCTAGCAACCGTGCGCTTCACCACTGCTGGCTCTCAGTGAAAACTTTCACCAACTTTTCCTTAAACAATGCTGAAAAAAGGGGCGAAGAAAAACGTCAAAACGCAGGATGACAACACGAAAAAGACGGTCGCTGCCGGTGAAACCGGTTCCGGTGAGAAAGAAAAGAGTTTGTACCTGATTCAGATCGGATATTTAACCGAGGAGCTGGAGAGGTGAGCGAACTTCAGACGTTTTATCCTGTTAGCTGTTAGCTGGTTGTTGGTTTCACTTTAATATGAACATTTTAAAAGAGAAGGTCATTCTGTTCTGACCTTTGTTTTTTACGTGTGTGTGTGTGTGTGTGTGTGTGTGTGTGTGTGTGTGTGTGTGTGTGTGTGTGTGTGTGTGTGTGTGTGTGTGTGTGTGTGTGTGTGTGTGTGTGTGTGGGTTTGTATTTCTGACCTCCTGGGGACCCGTTTCCTGACTTTTACTATCTTTCTGGGGTCCGAGGGTTCTTGTGGGGACCGAAGCCTGGTCCCCATGAGGGGGACTCCCCTTTTTAGGGTTAGGGGTTAGGTTTATAGGTATGGTGTGAATAGAGTTTTAGTTAGTCTTAGGGTTAGTTATAGATCAGTAATGGTTAAGGTTAGTAAAAGGGTTTGGGTTAGGTATAAATCTAGTTACTAAAATCAATGGAAGTCAATGGACGGTCCCCATAAGGATAACAAAACACACTTTTGTGTGTGTGTGTGTGTGTGTGTGTGTGTGTGTGTGTGTGTGTGTGTGTGTAGCAGCTCTCCGCGTCAGATTAAACTGCAGACTTGGTTCTTTAAAACTAAACACTGTTTCTTGTTTCTTTATCAGTAACTTGAAGTTATTAGTGATTTGAAGAAGGACCAGATGTTTGACTGACAGCATGTTTCCTGTTACACATCTGTTTTCAGTATTCCATTCATTTTTAAAGCTGGTTAAATTGAAAATGGTCTGAAAAGTTTCCGTGTGCACTCGTACCAGTAATTCATGTTTATTCAGGTGACGTGGCATCAGGTAGATGTTCTTAAATCTGATTACATAATAACAATAAAAGCAGGTAAAATAAAGAGGGTGTGTTCAATAAATCAGAATATTTAAACAACAAAACATGATTTTATAAGAATAAAATCTGCCAGAGGATAAAATAACCAGAGTGTACATACATGTCAAGGGATGAACTAACATGTTGTTCAACATGTTAAACATCAAATAAATCAACACTGACTGAAATCAAATAAAATTTGGAACTTTATTAAACCCACCTGCAGAGAAATGCTGGTGTTTGTTTCCCCTCTCAGGTTTCAGCTCAGGTGTGATGAGCTTCAGAAGCAGAACCAGAACTTACTCTGTCAGAACCGAACACTGGAGCAGGAGAAGGAGGACGTCTCCCAGTACCTGAAACACTCCCTTCTGGAGACGCAGCAGGAGCTGGATGAAATATCCGAACAGCTGGAGGGTCAGCGGCGAGCAGCCAATCAGGAACGAGACGCTCTGCTGCTGCAGCACGACCAGCTGAAGATGGAGGTCCAGAAACAAACAGATGAACTTAAAGAAGTCAACAGGAACCTCGGTGAGAGTCCAGTCTGTCTCCGTTTAGTTCTCTTTCAGTGATGGAGGCAGAATAAACAAACACCAGATTGAGTCATCATGTTTTCTGCCTATAAACAAAATTATCCAGTATTTGGAGGTTTTATTGACAGTAATTACAGAAATTATCTCAGTTTCATGATGATTAAATATAAAAAAAGCAGATTTACGGAAAGCTGTTTGAACTGGGAGGCTGGACTTTTCCTTCTTCTCTCCTGACAGTGAAGAAACTGGCTGATCTGGAAGAGTTTGAGAGGCAGAAGGAGGAGCTGATGAGCAGCATGGATCATCTGAAGGAGCAGCTGGATCATCAGAAGAAGCAACATAAAGACGAGGTCCACGTCCTGGAGATGAAAGTTCTGCTGGAAAAGAGAAGGTTTCTACAACACACTGAATCTGCAGACAGTTTTTCAGCTTTATTATCAAGTTACAGTTTTAATTATCACTCTTTGGTGGAAGAAGCAGTTTCCCATCTTAAGCCCCTCCCACTGGTGATTCAAAAGTAAACCAGCAGGTGTGATTAGTGACGTTTGTCTTATAGTCGGTTTAACTTGAGTCAGTCTTTCATGTTGTTTGTTATTAATTCATCGTCCTAATAAAGTCTCAGTTGTTTTCTGGTTACAGATTGGAGGAGGAGCTGGAGAGACACACATCAGCCCTGGCAGCAAACGTCCAGCAGCTGGTGGACCAGAAGCTTCCTGAGAGGACTCGCTTTGTTCTGCAGGAGAACACAGAGCTGAAGGTTCGTTTCAGCCAGATGTCAGAGCAGGTCCGGGTTCTGATGGAGGAGAACGCCGCCCTGCGAGACTGTAAGAATCAGCTGAGTGTCGATGTGGAGATCCTGGAGCAAACGGTCCGACAGGCGGCGCGATCCAGCTGCATCCAGAAGAAGGTTTCACTTACAAACCAGGTTTTCTTTAGATTTGAGTTATTTAGATGTTTTTATGGATCAGATGAAGTTTCTTCTGTCCACCAGGAGCTGACTGGTAAGTGTCAGCAGCTTCAAGAGGAGCTGAGACACAAACAGCAGCAGCTCGAGCAACTTCAGACCAAATACTTACGAGTCCAGGCTGAGATGGAGACACTCAGGTCAAAGTTCACGCCATCTGCTCATCACTGCATCAGAGAGAAACATTTCAGTCTTTAGCAGGTAAAAGGTTCCATAAATACTGCTGTCTTTACAGTGCTGGAAAACCAGGTCCAGGTCTGAGTTCCCAGTCCCAGCAGGACCACCACAGACCCAGTGAGACCTGCATTGTGTCCCGCCCAACACTAAAAACCAGAAGCGCCCTCTGCAGGTCAGGGACTGGATCCAGCAGCACCACGGTTCCTCTGCTCAGGTTGGTGAGAAGCTCACAGCAGGTCTTTAAAGGGAGAAAAAATAATTTCTAAAGAAAAATTATCTTTCTGTAAAAATTTTAAAAAGTTAAAAAAAACATTAAACAGATTAAAATTGTATTGAAACTACTAATAAACTGTTTTACTTTATAAATGAGTTAAAAACAGATGTTTGAGTTTTTGATGATGAACTTTCTGTATTTTGTGATTTTCCTGTTTCTCCTTCAGGAAACACGTCAGTCAGAAAACATCCGACTCACCAAAACAAACTCAGTCATCTGTGGGATTTCTCACCTCACAACATTTATTCAATAAACTCAGATGGTCATAAATCATTTACACCCTTTAAACCATGTGATTGCCCTACACCTGTCCTCTGCTACGCCTGTCCTCTGCTTCGCCTGTCCTCTGCTACGCCTGTCCTCTGCTACGCCTGTCCTCTGCTACGCCTGTCCTCTGCTACGCCTGTCCTCTGCTACACCGGTACGCCTGTCCTCTGCTACGCCTGTCCTCTGCTTCGCCTGTCCTCTGCTTCGCCTGTCCTCTGCTACGCCTGTCCTCTGGTACGCCTGTCCTCTGCTACGCCTGTCCTCTGCTACACCGGTACACCTGTCCTCTGGTACGCCTGTCCTCTGCTACGCCTGTCCTCTGCTTCGCCTGTCCTCTGCTTCGCCTGTCCTCTGCTTCGCCTGTCCTCTGCTTCGCCTGTCCTCTGGTACGCCTGTCCTCTGCTACGCCTGTCCTCTGCTACGCCTGTCCTCTGGGTCAAAAGTACCCAAGAACACCGTGAGGGTTAAACCCTGTAGAAGACTCTGTCCCAGCAGGTCAGATTATAAAACATGTCTGAAATGTTGTTTTATTTCTATTTTTTTGTTAAAGAATCCTGATTTTTTTACCTGTAACACAAACAGTTTTACCGTTACAGTCTGAGGTTTATTCACCTGCTGCCACTTTAACAAACCCTGTATGTAAATCTAAAATCAGAGTGTTTTTATGAAAGATGTTTTATTTTGGTGGGGTGTTTCCTGTGAGTAACCTGTTATCCAGCCTGTGATATCTTAATGATTCAACACTCAGACCCAACCTGCAGGTTTTTACTTTTTATTAATACGTATCATTAAAGACAAAGTTTCAGGCACTTCAATCCTCATGTGAAGATGAGAGTCAGCACCTGGATGAAGACGGAAGGACAGACTGAGTATTTTACACAGAGACAGAAAGTCAAATCACTATGACCTCAGTATGTACATTGAAATACAAATCTGCATTAAAACTATACTCTGATAAATATAAACTTCATGGATTGTTGAGGATTAGGAATTATTCAAAATACTGTTAATTGTCTTTTTAAATAGATACAAAGATTCATATAAAAGTCCATTTTCTCCAGTTCAGGTCATGGACTGATTGCATGGAGGCACAGATGGGATGTTCAGGTGTGTGTGTGTGTGGGGGGGGAGTGATGGATTGGTGAAGCGGCTTCAGCGTTGGTTTGACGGTTTCAGGCACCTGATGGTTACATTCATGTTCAAAGGACACTTTGGAGACATCACACTGGATCCAGATGACAGAATAGAACTCAGACTGGTCAATTGATGGGATTATGTTCCTAATCCAGCGACAGAATGGGTGTTGTTCAATGAGAACCAATAGCAGCATGGCGTTTATCNTTAAAGACAAAGTTTCAGGCACTTCAATCCTCATGTGAAGATGAGAGTCAGCACCTGGATGAAGACGGAAGGACAGACTGAGTATTTTACACAGAGACAGAAAGTCAAATCACTATGACCTCAGTATGTACATTGAAATACAAATCTGCATTAAAACTATACTCTGATAAATATAAACTTCATGGATTGTTGAGGATTAGGAATTATTCAAAATACTGTTAATTGTCTTTTTAAATAGATACAAAGATTCATATAAAAGTCCATTTTCTCCAGTTCAGGTCATGGACTGATTGCATGGAGGCACAGATGGGATGTTCAGGTGTGTGTGTGTGTGTGTGTGTGTGGGGGGGGGGAGTGATGGATTGGTGAAGCGGCTTCAGCGTTGGTTTGACGGTTTCAGGCACCTGATGGTTACATTCATGTTCAAAGGACACTTTGGAGACATCACACTGGATCCAGATGACAGAATAGAACTCAGACTGGTCAATTGATGGGATTATGTTCCTAATCCAGCGACAGAATGGGTGTTGTTCAATGAGAACCAATAGCAGCATGGCGTTTATCATTTGGGGGCGGGGTCTAATCAAACATGCCCTTCCGAGTTGGACTTGGTGAGGTTTTCCTGCTGAGTCTTGGTGTTCCCTGAAAAACAAACAGCAATAGATGAATTCCTGAGGACAGAACGCGGACCAGGTCCGACAGACCGCGGACCGGGTACGAGGACAGACCGCGGGCCGGGTCCGACAGAGGTCGGACCGGGTCCGAAGGCAGAGCGCGGGCCGGGTCCGAGGACAGAACGCGGGCCGGGTCCGACAGAGCGCGGACCGGGTCCGAGGACAGAGCGCGGGCCGGGTCCGAGGACAGAACGCGGGCCGGGTCCGACAGAGCGCGGGCCGGGTCCGAGGACAGAACGCGGGCCGGGTCCGAGGACAGAACGCGGGCCGGGTCCGAGGACAGAACGCGGGCCGGGTCCGAGGACAGAACGCGGGCCGGGTCCAAGGACAGAACGCGGGCCGGGTCTGACAGAGCGCAGACCGGGTCCGAGGACAGATCGCGGGCCGGGTCCGACAGAGCGCGGGCCGGGTCCCAGGACAGAGCGCGGGCCGGGTCCGAGGACTGAACGCGGGCCGGGTCCAAGGACAGAACGCGGGCCGGGTCTGACAGAGCGCAGACCGGGTCCGACAGAACGCGGACCGGGTCCGAGGACAGAACGCGGGCCGGGTCCAAGGACAGAACGCGGGCCGGGTCTGACAGAGCGCAGACCGGGTCCGAGGACAGATCGCGGGCCGGGTCCGACAGAGCGCGGGCCGGGTCCCAGGACAGAGCGCGGGCCGGGTCCGAGGACTGAACGCGGGCCGGGTCCAAGGACAGAACGCGGGCCGGGTCTGACAGAGCGCAGACCGGGTCCGACAGAACGCGGACCGGGTCCGAGGACAGAACGCGGGCCGGGTCTGACAGAGCGCAGACCGGGTCCGACAGAGCGCGGACCGGGTCCGAGGACTGAGCGCGGGCCGGGTCCGGGGACAGAACGCGGGCCGGGTCCGACAGAGGGCGGACCGGGTCTTGGATGGTATAAAGGAACATGGCTGTAGACTCACCGGTGACTGAGCTTTGGAGAAGTTAACATGTGCATAAAGGAGCACGGCGATGTCCTTGTGTCCAGCTTCCAGAGCGATGGAGAGGGCGTTACTCCCATCCTGAAGGGACGAAGGACGACAAGACGGACAGTTAGAGGAAGCGACAGCAGGTCAGACTGTAACAGGAAGTGATGACAGCAGAACTCCTACAGACTACAGTTACATGTTCAGTGAAGATGAAAAAAGTCCTTGAAGTGAGTCAGAGCAGATTTATTCTGAAAGCTCTGGTTCACTTCCTGAACAGGTTCTGAGATGATAAACGGACTCACGCCGTCGCTGAGCGTGGCGTCGCAGCCCTGTTGGGCCAGCAGCAGTTTGACGATCTCCACATGTCCGTGTTCGCTGGCGCACATCAGCGCCGTGGAGCCCTCGTCATCCTGGACGTTGACGTCAGCGCCGTGAGCCAGCAGGGCTCGAACCATGTCCATCCTGCCATGACTGACCGCCAGCATCAGGCCCGTCTGACCGGCCTGAAACAGAACCCGAAGACAAACCCGTTTACCGTGAAGATGATGATGCAACAGATTTAAACACAAGACCATCAATGAGATCTGGAGTCACTCACTGCTGACCCTGATGACCTCTGACCTCTGTGACCCACCTGACTGGCTCGGGCGTTTACGTCGCCCTTACTGAACAGCTGCTCCACGATGTTCATGTC
>SSNP01000030.1:350464-399887 GCA_006937955.1 Pachypanchax playfairii | reverse complement strand
TTAGAGGAAGCGACAGCAGGTCAGACTGTAACAGGAAGTGATGACAGCAGAACTCCTACAGACTACAGTTACATGTTCAGTGAAGATGAAAAAAGTCCTTGAAGTGAGTCAGAGCAGATTTATTCTGAAAGCTCTGGTTCACTTCCTGAACAGGTTCTGAGATGATAAACGGACTCACGCCGTCGCTGAGCGTGGCGTCGCAGCCCTGTTGGGCCAGCAGCAGTTTGACGATCTCCACATGTCCGTGTTCGCTGGCGCACATCAGCGCCGTGGAGCCCTCGTCATCCTGGACGTTGACGTCAGCGCCGTGAGCCAGCAGGGCTCGAACCATGTCCATCCTGCCATGACTGACCGCCAGCATCAGGCCCGTCTGACCGGCCTGAAACAGAACCCGAAGACAAACCCGTTTACCGTGAAGATGATGATGCAACAGATTTAAACACAAGACCATCAATGAGATCTGGAGTCACTCACTGCTGACCCTGATGACCTCTGACCTCTGTGACCCACCTGACTGGCTCGGGCGTTTACGTCGCCCTTACTGAACAGCTGCTCCACGATGTTCATGTCTGTCAGTGTCTCGACGGCTGCCAGCGCGGCGAGCATGATGGGCGTGTATCCAGCCTTGTTCTGCTGATTGACGTTACAGACATCTGAAACGCACACGTTCGCACTGTCAAGCTGCTTCTGCCTCTGACTGCAGGTTACCATGACGACATGTTTCAGATGGTGTGAAAGAGAAGAAACTTATCACGCGTGCAGACGTCTCACCTGCATCCAGCAGCTTCTTCACCACCTGGAAGTTGGAGTGCGACACGCTGTAGTGCAGCGCCGTGTTGCCGTTACTGTCGGCCATGTTGACGATGTGGCGCAGGACCGCCGGTGAGACCGCTTCAAACGCTGTCAGGTAGTCCTCCACCATCGGCGCCAGCGCCGCCTTCTGGCTGGACGCTCGGAACCACTCATGCTGCACCGTGTTGAGACAGGCTCTCTAAGGGGCAGGACGGGATTATTAACCAGATTAAATTCAAGATTAAACACGAGCTGCAGACAAACAAGACGTCCAATCAGATGCTGCAGATTTAATATGAACCGCTGACAGAATCATGAAACAACTGAACAGACTTTCACTTCTTAATCAAAAGAAACCAGAAGTTTAATCAGATTATTTCAAAATAAAGTGAGAAGCAGGAAGTGAAAGAGGTGAAACTCCTCACCAGATCTTTGCTGCTCACGGCCTTCGAGTCGCTGAGAGAAGATCTGAGGACGCTGCACGCCAGCAGCATCTTCTCACTCAGCTCAAACCTTCACAATAAAAGCAGACACATCTCAGGATTGTGCAGAAATAAAAACCTTCAGTTTAAAATCATCTGAATGTGTCACTGAACCCGAACAGCATCTTCACATGAAAAACCCAAAATCTAAAATCACTTGGTGCGTCTTCAGAATAAAACGAGTTAGAAGATAAACTGCAGCGCTCCAGCTGGATTTACTGATCAATGAAAACAGGAAGCTTCAGGTCATGTGACAGCTCAACACGTTATTGACCGACCCACCTCTCTCTCTTCTCATTCTTTAAACTTTCCTCTTCATCCTTCTGGTTCACATCCTCTGCTCCTTCATTCTGGAACTCCTCCCTGATGCATCCTCCCACTTCCTCCTTCCCTTCGAACTCTTTCTCTTCCTCTTCCTCTTCCTCGTCCTCTGACCCTGACGAGCTGCTGTCCTCAGAGCTGGACTCGTCACTGGATGTAGTTTCATATCTGCACCACAAGGGGGCAGAAAAGACCCAGAAACCTGAAGACTGGGGTTTTAAACAAACAGGCTGCAGCAGCTCGGTTTTCACGATGTTTACATGCAACACGCTTCTACTGCCAACATCCATGAGGATGTTAGAACAGAAAGACCATCAACGCTGCATGTAAAACAAGTTAACTTCACACGAGATACGAAGGTAACAAGGTCTCACCCTCCGTTTACTCCAACAAACTGCAGGTTCTTCTTGGTGCTGTTGGAGTCGGCTCGTCCATCTTTCTTCTTCATGATGGATTTCAGGGTGTTCTGACTGCAGGGTTCTCCTGTAGGAAACAAACCAAACGCTGCAGCTGGACACAAAGTGCAGAGGAAACGTCTTTGATCTGATAAAAATCAGACTTCCTGCAAGTTTCACTGAGCTTTAATGATGTAAACAGCTACAGCTCAGACAGTTTAATCCCAGTAAAACAACTAAATCATCTTTCAGTTTGTTTCATTAAACCCTCCCTTTAGGAACCAAATGCAGTCAGTTCTTTACATGGAAGTGTTTGAGAATCTTCATCTCATCTGTCAGGGCGACTCAGAGTCTCCTCAAAGCCAGAAGCATCTCAGTCATTTTAAGTGCAGGTCTAAAAAAAACCCCTAAATACCAGCAGAGAGAGCCAGAACACTCAGCACATCTGCCTGGACTTGTAGATACGAAGGGGCCTCTAATGCTGCGGGGGACGAGTGTGTGTAGACGGTTCAAGTAGAAACATGTCTGCAGTCAAGCGTGTGCGTGCTGTCCTGTGTGTGTGTGTGTGTGTGTGTGTGTAAACTGTGTATCACGTGATGAACCCAGTAGCAACAGAGTTCTTCTACATGTCTGCCGTGTTTTGACAAGTGGAAACAAAAAAATCAGCTCGTCAGGAGAAATTCACAGAAAAACACGGATCATCTGATAGTTTACTAAACCAGAACATCAGTTTCTCTTCTGAAGGTTTGAAATCCACTAACTCACCGTCTGATTGGTCAATCAGAACTCACGGGTCATCACCAGCAGACGTTAAAACCTTCAGTCTAAAGACCTGAAACATCAACAGTCTAAAGGTTCTAAAGCTGCGCCGGGTCCGAAGGTTCTAAAGCTGCGCCGGGTCCGAAGGTTCTAAAGCTGCGCCGGGTCCGAAGGTTCTAAAGCTGCGTTGGGTCCGAAGGTTCTAAAGCTGCGTTGGGTCCGAAGGTTCTAAAGCTGCGTTGGGTCCGAAGGTTCTAAAGCTGCGTTGGGTCCGAAGGTTCTAAAGCTGCGTTGGGTCCGAAGGTTCTAAAGCTGCGTTGGGTCCGAAGGTTCTAAAGCTGCGTTGGGTCCGAAGGTTCTAAAGCTGCGTTTGGTCTGAAGGTTCTAAAGCTGCGTTGGTCTGAAGGTTCTAAAGGTGCGTTTGGTCTGAAGGTTCTAAAGCTGCGTTGGGTCTGAAGGTTCTAAAGGTCTGTTTGATCTGAAGGTTCTAAAGCTGCAGTCGGAACCTTGATGTTGCAGAAACCAGTGACCTAATCACGACGCTGGTTTCAAACACTGACCGACCCGCAGGATCCTGCTCAGAAGTGGATTTCGTACCGTGTAGCGCTGTAGACATCTGCAGGTCCATGCGGCTCTTCTTTTCAGCGGCGCTGATCTGCTGCTGTGTGAGCGTGTTCTCTGGATCTGGATTCGGGCCTGATGAAGTTCTCTCAGTCTGAGACGGCTGGACCGGATCAGCTGGTACCTGCAGCTGCTGAACTCTCTCTGAAAGCAGGAAACAGATGAGACGGATCAGTTTTCTGATGCTGCAGTCTGAAGCGGTTCCTCTTCCACAGAGCGGCTGTGGCTCAGTGGGTCCAGTGGGTCGGCTTCCACCGGGACGAGACACGGAACCTCCTGTAGCCCCCTGATCTACATATGAGGTTGTGTGACTTATAGAGTAAAAACCTGATGAGACGAGAGAAGTTCTGCAGATACAGAACATTTAGCCAATACCAGAACAGCCTGTTTTCAACCAGCTACGGTTCAGAACCCGTTTAATCAGCTGATCTGAGTTGAACAGAATTTTCTTCTGGGAACTTTAAACTGCATTTAACACGAGGAGAGATAAAAACCTTGAACAACACCACCGTTAGCATGTGAACAGATGTGTCACAGCTGCTTCTGACCAGAGCAGAGTCACGTTAAAGGAACCGGGTCTGGTTAGTCCTTCAGCAGGAACAAGCTGACACACATCACAGACCTGCTTTCATCCCACTGAATGCTTGTTATGTAACTCGAACTGAGCCATGAATCAGCATCAATGGGGAGGCGTCAGCCAAGGCAGCCCACAAAAACAACAAGTGGACGATTGGTGCGACGCCACGGGCTCCAACAGAAATGAGCTCATTGTTGGTTCAGGTCCAAACCCTCCCTCCCTTCATCCCATCACATATTTTCAGGGTCAGAGATAACTTTGGCCCGTCTGATCCGATCAGGATTCTCTTCAGACCACGTGTGAACTCTCCAACCTCGACTCTGCAAACTCAGAGGAAACAACCGCCTGAGGCAACGAGTCCGAATCAAACAATCTATTTCTAACTGATAACACTGAGACATGCAACAAATCTAAAAAAAAACATTTTACAGGAAAATATTCAAATATTTTCAAAAACTAAAAGACCTTTAAACAGCTGGGGGGGTTCTTGTTCTGGATGTTGGGAGCAGAGTGTGTTGTGTCTCCTCACCTGTGGTCGAGTCTGAGTTTAGTTTGAGGATGTCCTCGGTACTTCCGTACTTCATCACTGAGTTGATGGACGACAGCGTGCTGACCAGCTGACTGTTGATGGACCCAAACTGAGACTGCGGTTGTCCAAAAGCCTCCGCCAGCTCGCTGTAGTTCTCTGCCAGCAGCATTTGTTGCTCCTGCAGCAGCTTCTGAACCCTTTCGATGTAATGGTCCAGTCCGGCGCCCCCTTGTGGTTGCAGCGCTGCAGCCTCAGGCTTCACCTCTTGGATCGTGGCAGATTCAGCTGGTTGGGACGGACCACACGCTATGTTTCTGGTTTTTAAACCAATCAAGAAGTTATCGTGGATGCTGACTGGCCCCACCCCAAATTCTTTGGTTCTGGTTGAGCTTGATTTGCTGGGACACGAGTCCACATCCATGACGGTTCCGACAGCGACTGAACGCGTTTTAGCTGCAGTGGGCGTGTCTTTAACAAGTCCTTCTCCAACAGCTATGGTTCTGGTTTCAGTTGCAGACGTGTTTGTGTGTTGATCACATGTAATCAGCTCTGTGTCAGTGAAGGAGTCCGATACGTCGGCGGTCTGCGTGTTGGTGGACTTGTTGGTAACTTCTGCATCGGTGCTGGTCTGCTGTGATGCAGAATCAGGAACAGCCATGACTCCCGAGTCCACCTTAGAGACAACATCTGGGCTGGTTCCTTGAGACAACAACATCTTGACAGGACTGACGTTCACGTCCACCGAACAGTCTCCACAGCCGACTGATCGGGACTCTTTATCCAGCGGCGCCGTGGCTCTGCAGAGAGCCAAGTTATCCATCAACTCCTCAGTGTTAACTCCTGTCTCACACACACTCAGCTCCACGCCGACCTGCTGGTGGCACGTCTCCACCTGTCTCCCCACACACTGGTCCTTTAGCTCCACACGCTCATGCACCACCCAACGGTTCATTGGGATCTCCGGTCCGGTGGCGACACTCTGCGTGTTGGGCCGACAGGACACGCCCACACTGTGGGTCTGCAGACTTTTATCTGTGCTAGCGTGGCTGAATTCCAGATGCTCCCCCACCGCCTGGTGACGCATCTGGACCTTGGCTTCCACGCAGGCGTTGTACGTCTCGGGCCTGACCATCAGACCTTTGTCTGCTCGCTTCTTGTTTGAGCCTCCAGCTGCTTGGAGCTCCAGTTTCAGCTTTCCCATCTCCATCTCATGAGTCGTTTCTTTCAGCTGCACCTCCAGACGGTAGATCTTCTCCTTCAAGGATTCGATGGTCTGCTGTTGGAGCTCAATCTCCTTCTCGGATTCATTGGTCACACCCAACATGGCCTCGGTCACAACGACTGCAGCGCTGCGTGTTTCCAGCCGCTCCGTTGTCATGCCAACGTCTCTATAACAACGTTCTGTTTGCTGCTTCCTCTGACTGACGGACAGATTGTTCATGTTTTCATCAGTTCCCACACCAACTGACTTTTGATGCGATCGGTTTATCAGGACGTTCTGAGGATGAACTTCAGGGACTTGATTTTCTTTGGTGGTCTTTTCCAGAGCTTGGACCTCAGCAGCCAGTCGTCTGAACTCCTCCAGCCTCTGAAAGTTCTGCTCCTGGACTTCTGGCTCCACAATCTTCAGCTCTGTTTCTTTTTGGATGGATCCAGAGTTCTCCATCTGGTCGGCGCTGCCCACGCTGTAGGAGCGCTTACGGAAACCACCGAGACTTTGACCTTTTGACTGAGCTGCCAGCTGTCGTTTCTCCTCCTGCAGAACAGCGATCTTCACCTGAAGGATGGGAATGGTTTTCACCTGCTCCTCTAACTCTTTCAGTCTCTTTAAAGCCACGACCATCTGCTCTCGGATCTGCTGCAGGTGCAACGGGCTGACGTTGGTCACAGGGGTAACCACGCCAGAGCTCATGGGGCTGTGGCGAATGGAGCTGCCCATCGATGGAGGGTAGTAATGGTTATACTCCCCGTTAGACAGACCGTTGATTGGCATATGCTGGAGGGTGTTGGGGGAGATCTGGCTCTGGGCAACAGAACCCGAGTAAGATGATAGTGAGCTGCTAGAGCCCATGCCACTGAAGCTGGCGAGACGGCGGCGGGGCATCAGAGGCTCGCTGTGCGGCTGCATGATCAGTCGCTCCTGTTCAAGACGACGACGAGTCTCCATCAGGGTCTTCTCCACTTGGGGGTTGTGACGAGGGGCAAACCTGGGGGAAGGTGGAGGAAGCAGCTGCTTCTGGTCTGTGATGCCCAAGTAGGACTGATGAGGAGGCGCTTCACAGGCCGCCCTGAAAGGGGAGGGGTTCAGCGGAGCAGGGTCTGGGGGTCTGGAGGTGAAGAAGCCTGGAGACTGTTTGCCGTCGCTGTTGGAAGAAGACAGCGAGTCTGTGGAGGTCCATTCAGGCTGAGTGGAGACCCTGCTGGTGCTGCCCCGAGGTCTGGGTACTTTGGGCTTCCTGTGGATGCTCAGCTTCCTGATGGTGTTGCCTCTCTCAATGTCATCGACATATTTGAGGAAGTCCAGGTCTAACTGGTAACCATAAGGAGTTTCTACATAGTAAGGGGCCACAGGGTCCTTCTCATCTCCAGAGTTAGGACATGTTTGGTCTCTTTCTGCAAGAGAAGACACAAGACACGACATTAAAGAATGTTTTAACATCTGCATCAGCTGTACGGTACTGTGCAAAAGTCTAAATCATCCCTCTTTATGTTTTCATTCCAACCAGTCAGACTTTTCTTTGGTTCTTTGAAGTGTTCTTGATCAGGAGTTCTCCAGATGTTCTGAAGATCTGTCAGGTTCTTTTCTAAGTTGTTATGTATCAACACAAGTCTGGTTCACTTCTCAAGTTTCAGAGATCTGAGTTAAGTGGCTTAACACTGACATTCCTCAGAAAAATCAGCCAGAGTCCAAAAAAAAGTTCTGGGAGGCCTTTAGAATGTCTGGAGAAGTACTGATCCGGACCAGTTTAAAAGATGACAGGAAGTTCTGACTGACTGAAGGAAGATCTAAAATGATGGATGAAGACTTTTACACAGGACTGCAGTCAAACAAAAACCAACATGTCGAGATGTTTTTCAGTGTTTTAAGACCCTGAAGGAGAGTCTGGTATGTTAATGTTCCTCTGACCAGCGACGGTCCAGAACCAGTTGAAACACGTCTGGATCTGTTGATGACTGACAGCAGATGATTCACATCAAACCAAATCATCAGAAACTAAAAACAACTTTCATTTCAAAACCTGCCTGAGTGAGAAGAAGCTGAAGCTCCAAACTTACAACACAAACACTTTAAAAATCAAAGACTCAGCAGAGTCAATAAGTTCTGGTCCAAAATCCAGACTTCTGTCAACAGATTTTACAGACAACATGAAGACAGAGTTGATACGATCAATCAAAGCAGAGTCCAAACTCCACACAGAGAAAACGTCCTCAGCTCTGAAGCTGCACTCAAACGCTACATTCACACTCTGCTGGCTAAATTCAGCGTCTTGTTCCTGGTATGCCTGGAACTCCAACCGACTAAAGAAAACACAGGCTGGAAATAAACAGCTCCGCTCTTCCTCTCCACTCCGCCTCATTCCTCTCAGCGTTCAGGCCGGAGGGAGTCCAGGACGGGAGGCTCAGAGCGCCGCAGCCTGCGTTCAAGCTTCACTCACCTCACAACAACAACACAAGCGTCATTAATCAGCCAACGCAGCTCACATCAGCCCGTTTCTCTCCACATAAGCAGACAAGTTTCACTGCTGGTGTCAAGTCAGAGCAGCGTTTCTCTGACACGCTATTGGACAGCTGCTTCATCCAATCCCACGAGCCGCTGAGCCGGGCGCTTCCCTTTCCAAATAAGAGTCCTGTTATAGAGTGAAGGGGAGGGAATTCAACAATAAGAGTCTGTTCTGAGACAAACAGTGTCTGAGTTCTTCTCTGATCCACTCTGCAGCTTCCCGACCAGAACCCATCAGTCCAAAAGAACACGCTTGTCTTTTTACATGCAATCATACATGTTTTAAAAATATTTAACTTTTAAAAGGTCAAACATGTCAAAAAACACTAAAATCTAAATAATCAGTTTGTATTTGGTTCAATTTTTAAAAGAAAGTTTCTTATATTTTAACACCAAAAGAAGAAGTTTAAAGTTTTTATTTGTTTATCATTAATAATGAAGGAATTAGTCAGCAAATCAAAAACAGATTTATTTTAATGTGGCAAAATTTCAGATGTTTGAAATTCTATTCAATCATATTTTACTAAGAGAAATTAAACACTTCAATCCATCAATGTTAATACTGTATTAAAAACAGGAAATAATCAGTTTCACTGAAAAAATATTTAGCAGAATATTAAAATAAAAACATGGAAGAGTTTTATTCTAAACTGAAACAGAATGTTTTCTTACTGCAGATGATTAAACTCATTATTTTACTGTAGAATAAACAGATAATGAGTTCTGGATGAGAAGTAACTTTGATTCCAGCTGATGTTTGTTGCAGCTCAGTTTTTATTATTTGTGGGTCTTTTTGAATGAAAACATGTTTTACATCATTATTATGATCTTATTTAATTATTAATAAGAAATAATAATCTTAATATTTACTACGACAGGAATGAAAACGTCCAGCAGTCTGATTTAGTGTGATTTGTTTGTTGTTTGAGACAAAGTTCTGATGGTGAAGACCCGTTTGTTTGGGTTGTTCGGGACGGGATGATGTCACGTTGTCCTCTCAGAGGAACCACAGCCAGACCCTGAACAGCTGAGCGATGACCTCATCACCCCGGGACGACTGAAGGGAATTGGACTGACGAAAGGCTCTGCTGCAGCTGCAAACAGCTGTTTGGTCAGTTTACACTGCAGTTCCAGAGCAGAACCCGAACCCCTCTGATCACTGCAGGAGGTTCTAATGAGACGCTCGCTCGGACCTTCGGTCTTCCACAAGACTAAAACTGTTTGCACGAGAAATCTGGAATTTATCAGAGAAGTGAAACGTTCCAAACCAGAGCTCCACCAGGATGACTAAACACCGAGAGTATTTAAAGAACTCAAAAACAAAACCACCTCCTAAATCCAGATCCAGCTAAAAACAGTGTGTTTACACTGTAAAACTGTTCCTGCAGGTCTGTAAAGTCCTGATGAAGACCTTCTCCTCCAGAAACACACTGAACACACATTAATCACTGTAAACATTAAACACCAACATGCAGATGTTTGTAATGAGCAGCGCCGTCAGGCTGAGATAATCTAACATCAGCTGTCTGTTGGATTATAATCTCTGGAAGATTTCAAAGTGTCAGTCATGTGACAGAAACTTCACACTAACTGGACCCGCTGGTTTAAAGCCTATCCAGGTCTTCCTGTACAGCTCCTCCATGAACTCCATATAAAAGATTCTAGATGTTTCTGATGAAATAACCAGAAACTCAGTGTGTTTCTATAAGCTGCTGTTTGAACATCTGATGACCGGCTGGATTAAGAACCTCGTGATGAATGTTTTAAATCATGTTGCATAAACAAACAGTGGTGACGTTACAGAACTAATAAGAACTCCAGGAATCTTTTATTTGATGAAAAACGCGGGATTAAGACTCGGGCGTGAGAAAAAAACCAGTCGATTAAACTCAAACATGAGATGTTTGTATAAAACAAACTAAAACCCGCCCCTCACCTGATGCAGGTTCTGACCACCATCCTGGTGTTCAGACCAGGTTTAATCTGACTGCAGCACCTCAGACGCCTCATTTAAAAGTAACAGGAAGTGATGCGGGGTCAGAGAGGCGGGGTCAGGGAGGCGGAGCCGCCAGCTGTAAGAACTCAACAACCAAAGTTGAAGGAAGATGTTCTCTCTGAACGCGGGTCGAGTCGGTGACCTGATGGACTTCTCGACTCGATCTTACAGTTCAGTGAAAAAGTTTTTCTTCTGTTTGGTCACTTAAACAACATTCAGTCATTATCTACACCCACTTGTCCAGCTGTCACTGGGCGAGAGGGGGGGACATCAGGACAGGTCTCCTGTCCATCACAGGGACACAGAGACAGACACTAACTCATACTTCCAGGTTTCAGATTAGATCAAAGTAAATCATATGAATTACAATTTAGAGATTCAAATTAACCTCATGCAGAGTTTTTGGTCTGTGGGAGGAAGTCAGAGTCCACAGAGAAACACCTACATGCACCAGGAGGACATGCAGGTCCTTCTGAGACCTCCTGCACGAGTCATCGATGAGACCGGTCGCTCCACAGAAGGTTCTCCAGGGTTCTATGTCTTCTCCATGTTTAGATAACGTCTCTCACTGTGGTTCTCTGAAGCGTCTCTGATAGACGAGACTAATAAATAAAATCCTAATTTGAAATCAGCATTTTATTTTTACTGACGTGTAAAATGTTTCAGATCAGAAAACAAGTTCATTGTGAGGGTGTAAATACTTTTTCACCACCTTATTCAGACCTTCTTCTTGACAGAGACATTAAACCATCTACACGTCCATCATTTATTTTATCTGACTGGGCGGTACCTGATCCGACTGCTGCAGCTGACCAATCAGAGAGGAGGACAGATTTAAACAGGAAACACTTTAAACTATCAGGGGATAAAAAACTCTGGTGCATTTTCACGGGACTCCTGAGATGGTTCTGAAACTCACTGCAGTAACAATGAAGCTGCCAGAGGAACACAGAACCTTTATCCTGCTCAGAACGAGTTATTATCAACTCACAATACTCAGACAAACACAACCAGAAACAGGCTGAATGGTGCCATGATGGGTCGGGATGAACGGGCAGCTGGGCCTGACATAAACACAGATCTGAAGGGTCCACAGCTGAGGGTCTGTTCTGGTCCACCACGCTGTGGGGGTGACGTGTGACAGTCACATCAGGATATCAGCAGAAAGATTAGATCAAACATAAAGCAGTTTCTATCTGTAATCGCCTCCAATAAAAGAACCGGTTCTGAGCTGCAGGATTTCAGCGTCACACGTTCCTTCAGCTCATCTGAGTCACAACTCTCAGAACAAACTGGCTCCAGTTCAAATAAGGAACAATATGATTCACATGATTACACCTGCACAAACATCACCAAGCTTTCATCTGTCAGCGACATGAAAACACTCCCGACGCTTCTTTCATCTTAGAAAAAACTTACTGTAAAAACTTGAAAACCTAAAGCCTAAACATCTGTCTGACAGTCAGCATTCAGCAGAAACATCTGGCTCTTCTGTTAAACTGCAGCGTTTCAGGTGTGAAGAGCAGTTAAACTCTGAGCGTGTTGGCGGCAGACGAACATGCAGGAAGACGTTCAGGAGAACTTCAGTCCTGCGAGCTGCACATTCCTACAGATTTATCAGGAACAGGCTTCACAGGAATGTCCAGGTGTGCGTTCAACTGACAGCAGGTATTTCACACTGAAGAGGGTGAATCTCCTCCCAGTGCACGAACATCTCAGACTGCACTAAAAGGCACTGACACGTTTTATAAAGTATTTATTATTTATAAATTTAATATTATAGTAGTTCACGCTGCAACACTGAATGAATAAATAACATTCATGAGTGAAAGTTTCACCTGCATGTGAGTGATGGAGGACTAACGACCTGTTAATTAGCAGCAGGAAGAGATTTACACACCTGTCTACGAGTCTTTGCTAACTAAACATCAGCTCTGTAGCAACCAGTCATGATCAAAAGATTTTAAATCTTTTTAACTCAAAGACGGTTACAAAGTCCTTCAGAGTAAAAACCTTGACAGGAAGTAGTTCTGGATAAAACAGGTGAGTCAGAGCTGGGAGAACCCGGCCGAGCAGAACCCAAACCTAAACACGTCATGGAAAAACTTCAGAACGGACCAAATGAATCAGATTCCTGATAAAAACAAGAACATCACAAAGCAAAGCCACAAGAACAAAACAATCCAGATGTTGCTGCAGCTGTGAGGACATGTAAGTAACAGGTTTACCTGAGCCGCTGCCGTTAAGGTGCACGGTTTGAGCCATAGCTGCAGGTGTGCACTCTCAGCTCTCTGCAGTCATGCAACAGGCATGCATCAAGTCCAGATTACCATGCAACCTGCAAACTGACACAAAACACAGTCAGGTTAGTGATGCAGACAAACATCATCAGGCTCCTGTCAGCTGATTGGTTCCTAAAGTCACATCAAACTGTCTCGTCACCAGAAAAAGATCAAATCTCGTCTCAGTCTTTTCCTCTGAGAGCTGAAGCAACTCGTAGTGTTTTGAAGGATGTTTTTGGATCTGACATGTGGTCCTGAGTCCACTGGTCCATCAGAACTAAACTGTTAACTTCAGACCTGAACCAGAATCCTCAGGTCCTTCATCAGCAGCCTGTTAAACAACATAACTTCTGCCTTTACTGATTCTTTTAATCAGACTCATCTGTGTGAGACCCAGTGAACCCGGATCAGAAACAGAACCACCCGCCACACAGAACCGTTCAACACACGGCAGCCGGACCTCTGAGGTCCTGTTGGATCACTCACCTTTAAAAATAGACGCAATGTCAAACAGTAAATTATTGAAGCGTTCAATTTACAGGAAGAAGAAATGGTTCTTTCAGAATAAAAGTCAAGAAACATATTGAATTAATATGATCAACTTGATAAAGAATCTGAGCGTATCTAAAATAAAAGAACCAGAGAGATGAGAGAGTTTTTATATAAACAAAGCAGAATCAAGTTAAAATATTAAATCTTCACTGTAGATGCTGAAAACAAAAGTTTTCCTGATCAAAAACAATCCAAACGTCTTCTTCTTTTGTTTCTTAACATCTGTTTTCATGGAATCTATAAACAAACCAAACGATGAAGATGGATGGACTTGATGTCAGACAGAAACGCCACGTTCTAAGCCCCGCCTTCACAACTTCAAGTGTGTTCAGGATTCTGATCTTAACTTTGTGCAGCTGGTTCAGATGAGGATCCGAACCATGTTGGTCTCCAGGTTTTCAGCACGCTTTAAACAACATCACAAATCAGCAGGAAGGAGTGCCACACACAGCTGAAGGAAGCAGCTTCATGCATCAAACATCCAGACCTTATTAAACCAGATTACAACAGAAACTGACCCAACATCTCGGGTCCAGGTCCGTGAGCTGCCAGAACTCAGACCTGAAGCAGCAGCAAATTCTCAGTTTAATATTAAAGACCCAAAACAAGTCAAGCTTCAAACAGCCACTTCCTGTTTCCTGACTTTTATTTTATAGGAGTTTAACTGAAGGAACAAAATGAATTACTAACGCTTGGTTAACTCTTTTTATCCCGTTTAAGACCCTGGTTTTTATTTAAATGACACAGGAACTCATTTTGGTAAGAAATGCAGACGGAGTCTCACGTGCAGGTTTTAAAAATCCAGATCTGTGCAGTTTAGATCCAGTTTAAAGCCTGTGAACAGACCATGAACGTGACATCACTGTGGATTGTGCTGCAGCTTCACGACAAACAACATTAAACTACACTGATGTTCGCTGCTCAACAATCAGCTGACGCGTCTTACCTGGAACTCTCATCCTGACTTCCTGAAGCTGGCAGGTAACAAACAGGACTAAACCTTCAGTCCTCTGCCTGCACACAGCAGCGCTCACACACACGTCTCATGGCTAAGATTAGAAAAGTTCCTCAGATGACAGCAAACGATCCGTGTCCTAAAGGGGAAACAGGCTGTTTGGGTGGAACCGAACCCTTTACTGGGCCTCCAGGTGGAACTCGAGGCCACCTGAGCTGTGAATGAGCAGAACGGTTCCACATCAACCAGCAGCTGAAGCTGAATTCAGACCAGAAGAACCAGTTACAGACCAGCTTTGTTTACATGTTTATTATGGCAGCAGCTCATGAGGTCGAGCAGGTCGTCCAGAGAGTTGCTAGTTATCCACAAACCAATCAGCTCCTCCCAGCTGTCAGCACGGAGGTGGAGGGTTCATGATCAGGGCTGGTTTTAAAGATTCACACGTTCCTCCAGAACAAACAGACTAAGAGAAGTTCCATAAAACACAACAGAACATCTTGTTTTTTCCTAAATGATTTCAACCTGCTGCAGAATGAAAGAGTGTCGTCTTCTTAAGGTGTGACACCTGACTTAATGATTTAATAAGAAGTGAGACAACAGGTGAGAAACACCGACGTAAAGATACAGATATATAAGTGAAGGTTTATTTACATACAGAACAAAGATCTAATAATCAACTCAAACAGGATGTTCAGAGCAGAGAAACGATGAATCATCAGACTCGGATCAAAAAACTGAAACATTACAGTTAATTTATCAAAATGAAGAATAACATTTAAAAGAGTTCTGCATCAAATTAAGTCTGTTAATTTAAAACCTGAAGCCCTGCAGTGAGTTAACATCTGCCTAAAGTCACGATGTTTGTTACAGAAACAGGATGTGATGGAACATTTCCAACTTTCCACAGTGAAAACCAGAGCTGGCTGCAGTAAACAGCAGTTTAACTGAGGGCTGCTGAATATTCAGCACGCACGGTTTCCTCTAATAAAACCTGCGGCTGCATCTTTAACTGAAGAAACAAGCTTTAAGGTTAAGGTTGAACTTCAAAATAAGAGCTGTGTGAATCTTCAACATAACATGAAAAAAGAAAACCAGATAAACACGTTATATTTATGTTATGAGTTTGTTTTTAATGTTAGAAGAAAAACCTGAATCAGGTGTGCTGCAGTAGGAAACATCGTGGCCCTCGGCACCTGCAGTTTGACACCCCTGGGAACAGGTGAGAAGGCCAGACTTCTCACCGCTGATATTTACCATTGATCTACAATACGGAACCAGATTCCACGTGAAAGACTTTCTGCATCTCGGAGCTTCAAATATGCATAAAAACACACCTGCATCAAACTCACAGGAACATCCACACCTGTAAAAACAAGTTTCAATAACGAGCTGATCTTTAACGAGCTCTGAAACAGACTGACGAGTCGACCTTCTGTCTGGTGTTTTCAGCCTCCAACACCAACGAACCCAAACACACCGAAACACGAACGTTACACACTCGATCCTCAGCATTTCTTCTGAAGGTACCAGAAACTCCAACAGAAGAGTTTAAACAGAATCAGACTGAACCATCTGCAAAAAACTTAGAGATTAAATTTAAAGGTCGTTGTGATGAATTTTTATTTCACAGCTGCTTCTCAGAGTTAAAACAGGTTGATTGAATTTACAGCTGGAGGAATGAAAAAGTGACTGATCCAGGATTTAACATGTACACACACACACACACACACACACACACCCACACACCNCAGCACGCACGGTTTCCTCTAATAAAACCTGCGGCTGCATCTTTAACTGAAGAAACAAGCTTTAAGGTTAAGGTTGAACTTCAAAATAAGAGCTGTGTGAACCTTCAACATAACATGAAAAAAGAAAACCAGATAAACACGTTATATTTATGTTATGAGTTTGTTTTTAATGTTAGAAGAAAAACCTGAATCAGGTGTGCTGCAGTAGGAAACATCGTGGCCCTCGGCACCTGCAGTTTGACACCCCTGGGAACAGGTGAGAAGGCCAGACTTCTCACCGCTGATATTTACCATTGATCTACAATACGGAACCAGATTCCATGTGAAAGACTTTCTGCATCTCGGAGCTTCAAATATGCATAAAAACACACCTGCATCAAACTCACAGGAACATCCACACCTGTAAAAACAAGTTTCAATAACGAGCTGATCTTTAACGAGCTCTGAAACAGACTGACGAGTCGACCTTCTGTCTGGTGTTTTCAGCCTCCAACACCAGGTTAACACCAACGAACCCAAACACACCGAAACACGAACGTTACACACTCGATCCTCAGCATTTATTCTGAAGGTACCAGAAACTCCAACAGAAGAGTTTAAACAGAATCAGACTGAACCATCTGCAAAAAACTTAGAGATTAAATTTAAAGGTCATTGTGATGAATTTTTATTTCACAGCTGCTTCTCAGAGTTAAAACAGGTTGATTGAATTTACAGCTGGAGGAATGAAAAAGTGACTGATCCAGGATTTAACATGTACACACACACACACACACACACACACACACACACACACACACACACACACACACACACAAGTGTGTTTTGGTATCCTTATGGGGACCATCCATTGACTTCCATTGATTTTAGTAACTAGATTTATACCTAACCCAAACCCTTTTACTAACCTTAACCATTACTGATCTATAACTAACCCTAAGACTAACTAAAACTCTATTCACACCATACCTATAAACCTAACCCCTAACCCTAAAAAGGGGAGTCCCCCCCATGGGGACCAGGCTTCGGTCCCCACAAGAACCCTCGGACCCCAGAAAGATAGTAAAAGTCAGGAAACGGGTCCTCAGGAGGTCAGAAATACAAACCCACACACACACACACACACACACACACACACACACACACACACACACAGAAAAACATCCAAAGAACTTCCACATGCAGCAGCTGAACTTCTTTCAGGTTCTTTTTACTGATTCCTGCTCAGTCCTCCCACCAGAGACCGTCTCTGAGGAATTACAGGATCTTCACATATCAGACAGACAGACAGACGCTGTAACATCCTCACTCAGCTCGTCCATCTGCTCTGAGATTAAAGCTCATGCTGACAACATCGCCCCCTACAGGACACAGCCGCTTCAGATCCAGGAACATGTGGAACCGCTGCAAAACACTGGAATCAGGACAAAAACATCTGTAATAAAATGATTTTGGTGGATTTAAATGAACCACTTAAGTTTTTAAAAACTGTCTGAAGTGATCCAGAAGAGTCCCGTCCTCCAGGATTCAGCAGATTAAACTGCTTCCTCCTGAAACACTGCAGTCAGAGTAGGTTAAATCCTCCCTCCTTTGTCTCCAGACTCAGACGCTCCCCATGAAGCCTTCCCCCCCCCCCCATCTGTTCGACCTGCACTTGACCAAAGAGGCTGAGCTGGAGTCTCGTATTTGTTCAGCTCTTCAGTGAAGTCACGAAGGCGAACAGGAGCTACGGGCTGATGAGCACCAGCCACTCAGGGCTTCCTGCAGACTGAGTGTGTGTGTGTGTGTGTGTGTGGGGGGGGGGTGCGCAGCATGAATTCTTCCACCCAAAACAACTAACTCCACTTTAATCTTAAAGTGAAACTCATTCTATCCTGTAAAAGATCTCGTCTTCCAGTCGGAGGACTTCACTTCCTCTTCCTGCTGTCAGCACCGTCAATGAGGCATTGTGGGAAAAATTCCCTCCTTCTTAAGAGCTCCCATGTTTGCTTTTGTGCCAAGCGAGTCCACCCTGCTGACCTTTAAGAGACGAACCAATGAGTCCCACCTCTCCATCTTCCTCTGTCAGCAGCAGGACAAAAGAGGACAAGCTAATTAAAGAGGACAGCATGAAGGCCCGGAGAGAAGAAACACTTTAATGAAACCAGGTTCTGTTTGTGAGTCCGACGCCCTGCTGGACCAACAGAAAGCAGTGTCAGGAATGTTGGTCTGCATTGATTAGACCTCTGCTGTCGTTGTTGGATTAATTAATCTGGTAATGAGCCACAGTGAGCTGGATTAGTGCCAGATGAAGACGAACGTGCAGCAGGACGGTGCTGCAGAGCAGCTCTGTCCCTCTGGGACACACAATCTTCTAAAACATGGAGCACATTGTTCAGCAGCGAGTCGTCACGCAAACATGCAACCTAATAGTGTGAGCATGATGTGTGCTCCTTCAGCAGAAATAATGAAGAGACACAGAGCGTGTTGTGTTTTAACCCTGAAAGCATCAAGATGGATCTCCACAGTAAACTCACTCACGTTCCTTCAGCTGGTGTTTGTTCATCCAGGAAGTCCCGGAAACTTGTTTTTATCCTCAAACAGAGAAACTAAAACACCTGAGACAGGTGTGGTTTTTAATCTGGAGGGTCTGCAGTCCCAGCTGGGTTGGGATTAGGAGGCTGTAACTGATTCTGATCAGCATTGAAACACAGCCGGCCGTTCTGTCATCATCCGAACGGCAGCAGAGAACAGAGAACATCCATCCTCCAAGAAAATCTCACCATCTGCCTCAAACCGAGGAGGTCCTGCTGTCCCAGTTAGTCTGTCCCTTTATTACATTATTAGTTTGGAAGAAAAAACCCAAATAATCTATTTAAAATTCAACATCGTCTGAATTTACACGTCCACATCATGTGAGTGTAATAACAGATCAGAGTCGATTTACAGAAACTTTATACCTGCTTTAAAAGCTGCAGCATGTTTTTATCTTTATTAAAAGAATAATAAATGTAAATGTGATGTAAAACATATTCATGTCCATCTGCTGAGCTGATCGTCCCCAGGGGGTTCGACGCCGTCTCTCAGCTGACCAGAAGCGTCCTGCTTGAAGACGTGATGTCAGAGTTCTGATGAACTGAGTCTACAGAAACTAAACAGATGTAAACAAACTGCAGCTACTCGCCGGGCCTTCAGAGACACGTTGAAAAGATCCTCGGGTCACATTAGTGATCAAATCTGAATATATTAAAGACTCCGTGAGGCCCAGAGAGGCCAAAGAAGCTCTTTAATCCTCCATTTAGTCCTCATTAATTCACAATTTTCTCTTTTTAAGCCTTTTCAATGAAATGAACCACTTGCTTTTTATTCAGGAAGAAAGAACGAACTCAAGAATGAACTTCAGAGAAGAAAGAAGACAAGCGAGGAAGAAGGGAGGGAGGGATGGAGGCCGAGAGAAGACTAATCCTATTAGCTAAATGATTTGCTCCAGAAGGGAGGGGGGGGGTAAAAAGTGTGTAGGGGCAGAAAGGGGGGCGTTTAGACAGTCTGAGACACAAACCTCGTCCAGATGAATCCAACCTTCTTTATGTCTCACTGATGGTACTAAACGCTGCCCAGCAGCCACTTCGTTACCAAATCTGAAAGTCTAATTTATTCTAATGAGGGAAGTGATGAAGAAATACAACAACAAAGACATAAAAGAGGGTAGAGAACCCAACTCAACCAGAAAATCTATTTCTGCTTCTTTCAAACTAATTACAGATTAACAAAATGTTCAGTTTAATAAGACCGGAACCGACCGGTCATCAGAACAGGAACATACTGATTTATTATAACTCCTGTTTTCATACACTGAGTTCTATACGCATGTAAAAAATTAATGAATCAAACTTCACTGTTTTACAGCAGAAAAGAACCAGGAACTAAAACTAAATGTTCTAAGAACAGGAAGAGGAACTAGTTCTCTGTAATTACACCTGAGCTGAACCACTTCCCCTGTGAGTTATGGACGTTCTGTGAGGCTCACGTCCAGAACGTGAGAACAGTGACAGAAGTTCTGATCGGATCAGAACCCTGCAGACTGAAAGCAACTCAACAGCGTCAGCGCAGCTTCTTTTACAGAAGTTCAGGTCCAACAGAACCAGAGGAAGACTGAACTTACTGCAATCACCTGTAGTATAGCTGTGTTTACAGGTGCTGCCATGTTGGACCTCTTGAACCAGAGCCCCGCCCACTCACCTGCACATGATCTTATTGTTTCTCAAGTTCAAATAACTGATTACAGCTAAATGGGTGGAACAAATGACTATCTGACGCTGCAGCAGCAGGATTAGAACTATGAGGATCAACAGAAATTCACACCTGAAAAGGTAATCTGACGTGTGTTTTTATCTTTTAATCAGGAAAATGTCCCATTCATTTACACGGAAGGGGCGGGACTTAAAACATCTTGCAGCCAGCCACTAGGGGCGCTTCGTCTCGTTTAGCCATCCTTACAAGATCTGCTGGTTTTCACATAAACACTGATACTAAGATAAAACTGATTGAAATGCTACTAAAAATACTTTAAAACATCATTTGGATCATTAAACATTTTCTGACTTGGTCACGTGACCTCAATGTGAATTTTGGGAAAAGTTCGATATATTATGAACAGACTGTAAGACTCATTCAAGACTGAAGACACTTGTTTTAAAGTTTAAATTTCCTTTAAACTCTAAAAAGATTTTTGTAAGTTTTAAAATCAGTTTTTGCTTTTGAAATTAGAAACATAAAAGAAAGCTTCCAGTTTCCAGCCAGTGTTGCTAACAGGAAGCAGTTTAACTGTGGGACCAACTAATGACTTCCGTATCATCCTTTTGATTATCTTGGCCTCAGCCGTCAGTCACAAGGTCAAAGGTTATGGAAACAGTAGCATCCCTTCAAAGGTGTAATACAACACAGAGTATTGTGTTGACAGTGAGGGGCTGAGCGGGTGGAGGGAGGGGTTGTCTTGCTGCTGGGAGTCAAACCGGTGGACAATGGCAGTAACATTCCAGTGGAAACACTGTGGCATTATGACGGCCCTCCGTTCACAGCAAGAATCTCCACTTCCACCAAAACAAGGATTAACTCCCACTGCATTCTGGGAATGTTTTACATCAACTGTTGGAGTGATTCAGGAAGAAAACAAAGGAAAACTGTGTTTTTACAGTCACGTTGGAAAGATTCAGAATCAGTTCTGTTTCATATAAAACTCATGATTTTATGAGAAGTTAAAAGTTCTTTCTTACAGGTTGTTGCACATCAAACAGAATTCTGCTGACAAGTGGTTTTAATCTACAGATTATTATTACAGGAGTTTAGAGATGACAGCATGTGCAAACGCAGCAGAGCGAGAGCGTAAAGAGAACTTCACCATGTGACTGTGATGGAGTCGTATTGTGTTAATGAATTCAAACATCACTGAGCTTCTGCTCTACACAGCAGGTGCTGTCCATGAACAAATATTGACTCGATCAGCAGCCTGATCTCTATTATTTCAGCTCGACTGGAGGGATGGAACCATCATCAGGGACGGCTGGCGGCAGATGTCACTGAATATGCTAAAGAGTTCGATGAGACAGGAAAGAAAGGAAGTTGTATCAACAATGAGAAACAGAGAAACTCTGTAACATCTGAACTGTTTGTCCTCCAGATATGAAGCTATCTGAAAACTCAAACATAAAAACGATTATAATAAATAAGCTGCATTTATCTTACAGACTGGTCTTTGTTTTCTCTGCTGACTGGAAACAAACTCCAACATTTAAAGGAACATTTACTCATTTATCTCTGATAAAACTGATTTTTACACACAGTTCCAACAGGCTGCTGATGATCAGCTGCTGTAATCTCAGATCTCAGATTAAAGCTCCAACCAGCCAAACAAGTCCAGATACGATCAGCGGTTCAGCCAAAAGTCTTCACAAACATCAAAAACCGTCCAGTTCTTTTATAAGACCCCCCCCCCCCAGGTGCCACCAGACCCTCTGACCACCACCAAACAGGTGAAGTGTCTCGTCCAAGGACAGAACAGTAACCTGATCTTTCNAGGACAGAGTGGGGATTCGAACCAGTGACCCTCCAGTTACTGGATGACCTGCTCTACCTCCTCTGGACCTCATGAGACTGAGCAGCTGTCCTCAGAGACAATATAAATCTGGACATACGTCCAGTTATTCAGAAAGACGCCCCATCCCACCAACAGGTGAGTTTCCACCTGTCTGAGTTTGTGCAGGTGATGTAAAACGAAGAAATCTACACGATAATCCAAAATAAGCTGATCCGTTCAGTAAATCATCCCAGACCTCAGACCTCCACCCCTTCAGAGCCCAGGACGAGTCAGAGAACCTGTGGTAACGGTTACCATGGTGACGTCTCTTTCAGTTTGAGGAAACTGAAACCTGAGATGATGTCGGGTCATTAGTGAGTCACAACTGCAGAGTTACAGGCCTGAAGTCATGAAGCTGAACGACATCATTAATCTGACTGACAGCAGGTTTGAACAAACGAGACTTCAGTCCATCATCTCAGACCCACAGGACCCGGTCCAGTTCTGCAATCACCTGTTTAACTAACCTGATGACCTGCTGCTGCTCTGGTTACACGATGCTGCCCGAGATGATATGGAGCATATAAACAGCTGATTTTGAGATCTTTAATCAGATGAACCATCGTTAACAGGAAGCTGCACGTTTCCTCATGCAGGTGGAAGTTCATATATAAAACTCTAAAATCTGTTTCTACCATCAAACTCCCTGATGGTCCAGTTAACCGCCTCCATCAGGGTGTAAACGTGCACAAAGATCCCTCAATCTGCAGCACGTGCACGAGCCTCGTTACTGCGCGAGTTTCCATCTACATGCAGACACGCCCAACTTTCTGAGTATAAACATAAAGCCAGACTTCCTGTCGGTTAATAGACTGTCTGAGAAAAAGTTTATCTCCAGTGATTTTATCACTTTCACTGTTCCAACATGTGATGAGAGTCAGTGAGGTGACGAGGAGGATGTTACATCACAGCTGTCTGGTTCGGTCTGAGGTCGGGATGAACAGGGTTCAGATTAGACTTCACTTTTCTCGTTGGTACTTGTGCTTCTCAGATAAGTCTAATTTCATGTTTTATAAAAAGATGCACCAGATTCAAAAGATCAGAAAGATAAAAAAAATAAAATAACGTATTACAGAGAAGCAGAAATAATCTGATACTTAAATTTCTGTTTAAAAACAACAAAAATCTAACATTAGTTGTTCTAAACCAGCAAACAGTGGAACAGGTGGAGCTTCGAGCAGCTGAGAAAGAACAAACTTTTATTGTGTAAAGATAAAAACAAAAGCTCTGACCTTGAACGCCTCACATCAGAACAGCTCTCACGTGTCTGTTAAACACGTCCAGCGGTCACAGCTCAATAATAAACCCAGAGAAACTGTCACGAGGCGATGGTTCCACACCAGCAGGTCTATCAGTGAACTGGTTTTTACTTCCATTCATTTAAATAGAACGTGTTCCTCAGATAGAACGCAGACATGATTTAATACGAGTACAATCAGCATCAAACGGTAGTTTCTAATAGAACAGACGGAACCCGCAGGTTCCTCAAACATTAACACACTTTATAGAAACCAGATAACTCGAGCAAGATGGTGGGAGTTTATAAAAACTCACGAGTTTTCAAACATCTAGAAACTCTAAAACATATTTAAAGAAACAGCTGATCTCAGACTCACCGTCTCAGACATGAACGTTCTGTCTTCATCCTCCTAGAACCGGACGGAACCGAGTACAACAACTGTCCCAGAGAGAACTGAAGGACTAACACGGAGACATCACTCAGAGCGGGCGGACACGCCAGAGCCTCGACCAATAGCAGCACAGACCCCCCCACCCACCCACACCCACACACACACACACAGTAACCTGACAACACCAGGCTGTTAGAGAGGTTGTAATATGAGCGGTTGGTGAATACGGGCCGCGGTTCTGAGGTTCTCCAGCTATAAACAGCAACATCCCTGCAGAACCAAACATCACCTGTGATGTTGCAGATTAAACCTGACGGGTTTAAACTACAGGTCTGTCAGGTAAATGGTGCTCAACAGTCCAGAGAGAAACATCAAACATTTTTAAATATTTAATTAAAATCCACATAGATGAAACCAGAACCTCCTGATGTCCCTGGTCAACATGTTGTCTCCTAAACCCACGAGTTCTGATTGGAACGCTTCGACTTGACCAACACAGTCTCTGCACACCTGCATAACCCTAAGCTAACCTTAGCTAACGCTAACCTGGCACTGCATCATCACAGCTGCTCTGCTTCACCCACTTCATGTCTGTCACACGTAGGTCTGAAGGACAACAAGCTGAAGGTGGGACACCTTCCCTCACACCTGCAGACAGGTGCATGCTGGTCCTCATCAGTTCTACAAACTCTCAGCAGTGTGTGAACAGCAGCAGACGTTCTGAATGGATTCTATAGAAGGATAGATACACACTACACCTGATGACTGAACTGTAGCTGGTTTGTTGGTGATACTTTGGCTAAAAAGTTTATTTCAACTTAAATAAATAATAAGAATCACCTGCTGAGAGGAAACTTTTCTTTTCAGAGATAAAACAAACAGAATCATCTCGTCTCTTCTGTAAATAGAAGACAGTGAAAGATAATTGAGCTTCTTGTTTGACCACAGTCTTAACCCTAACCCCCCCAGTCACTCACTCACTCACACACACTCTCTCTCTTTGGTCTGAATGTGAAAACAATCATTTCCAGTAAAGGTCTTCAGGTGGTTCCAGTGTGTAATTAACATCAGAAATCACCAACTTTAACTCAGCAGCTGGTGTAAAAACACTGAATAAACTGCACAACACCACGATCACATGACAACATCTGATTATCATCTCTATGAATAAAAAGATCAAAGAGGAAGAATTTTAAAAAATGGATTAACATACCAGGAAACAAACCATCTTTGTGAAACACTTCAGGGATTAAGCAGGTTAATCCCAGCAGCACAGATTCTGTTCACTCGTTCACACGAGCCGCAACACGCAGGAATGACTCATCTAACGAACCTACAAACAGCTGAGTCATGTAATATTATCTATCAGGTCAAAAACAACAAGAACAAGAACAGCAGGAACAACTGGAAGTACAACAGGAACTGCAGCATCTACAGGAAGAGCAACAGGAAGAGGAACAACAGGGACAGGAACAGGAACAACAGGAACAGAAACAACGGGAAGAGTAACAACGGGAAGAGGAAGAGTAACAACGGGAAGAGTAACAACGGGAACAGGAACAACGGGAAGATGAAGAGTAACAACGGGAAGAGGAACAACAGGAACAGGAACAACGGGAACAGGAAGAGGAACAACAGGAACAACAGGAACAGGAACAACAGGAACAGGAAGAGGAACAACGGGAACAGGAACAACAGGGACAGGAAGTGGAACAACAGGAACAGGAACAACAGCAACAGATTTGTTTCAACTCATCAGCTATTTGAAGAAACAATTAAAAACTGAGTAATTCAACAAGCCTCGAGTTATAAGAGAGAATTAAATCTTTAACTGTTAGAGGTAGAGTCACGCTGTTTCAGGGTCATTTCACAAGACTCCTAAAAACCTGGTTCCTGTGTGAACGGCACCTCAGACCACCTTAAATGTTTGTGTGATGTCTTCATGAATAAAAGTTGCCGTCTCCTAATTCAAATCTCAAACTGTTCTGACTCCCCAAAGCTTGTAAATACACAAAAAACTGATTGAACAAGTTTCCTAAACAGTCGAGCCAAAGCTTTGATCGTGCTCTAATGACTTCCTCTCAAATTTGCAAACAGTGTGGAGCTGAGCTGGCAGCCGTCCCGGGTTACTGGAAATCTGTTAGGATTCCCTGAGGTCAGACTTCTGCATTCTGCAACTCCTTAAAATCTGCTGGCAAATCCAAATATTTCAGGTTTTTTTATGTTCTGAATCTGGTTTCTGCAGAAGACTCGATCTGGTAATAACAGGGCAGACCCTCGGGTCCATGTAGGTCTTAATCCCACACTTTAAACCCAAACAGCTGTAACAACTCCCTTCACCTCCAGTAAAGCAGTTAGATCGGTTCTACTGAGGTTCTCCTGCTGTGAAGCTCATAACATACACGTCAGAACAGCTGGTTGCAAGAAATACAAACTTAGATTAAAGATGGATCCTTTTCAGGGCAAGATGAGCAGAAACAGGACAGAAATATGAACAGATGTTGAACCGACACTAAAATTATAACACAGCACCCCCTCCACGTCAAATTACAGAGGAAACCACCACACAGAGGACTCTTCAAAAACTGTTCCTCCACACGAGAAGCAGGACCACAGGAGCTGCTGACGGAGACCCGTAGAGAGGAAGTCATTACACCCAAACTGCAGGAATGAGACGGGGGGGGGCTGCTTTGATGTGGTGGACAGAAGGTCCGTCACACCGAGGTGTTAACTGAGGGACCACAGCAGCCATATGTCCTCAGAGACCAACTAACCGGAACCAAAGAGCCACTAAGCCTGATGTACCAGCCGACGCTGGGCGGAACCTGACCAGATCTGCTTACGGGTTGGCAGAGACCCAGAACAACCTACAGCATTAGGATTATTACCATGGAAACAGATCAGAAATATTCTGAGAGACAAGAGATCTAAACACAACAGGAAACACGTTCTGGTTTCAATAAACCCAAAAACTAATTTGAAGTTTCTACCTGACACTGAGTCACTGAGCTGCGAGAAGTCTGAGCATCATCCTGACGTTCCTGTAAATACACACGTTTATTTCAAGTTTCAACACAAACAAAAACATTTCCAGCTAAAAACGACCCGGTTTGCTCAGAATTCTACATCCAACAACCGGGAGATACAGATTCCCGACTCTGGAGGTAAATCTCTGTTGTCATGTAGACAACATGTAGATGTTGTGTTTTCCTACTTTGGGAGAGATTCTGAAGCCATACTGACTCTCTGCTACAAGCAAAGAGGTTTTTGAGTTACGTTCAACAACATAAATAAATAAATGAATACAGACGTCCAGCACCACCTGCTTCAGAGGCAAGAGGACCATCACTTGTTCCACAACACTGATTAAATAAAATAAAGATTGTTTTAGTAAAAAATGAAATCTCAGGAGTGAAACTCATCCTGATACGAGCAGTTATAGAAACGGCATGTTCTTGTTACACTTTCAGACTGAGAAGAACAAAAGCAGTGACCAAGGCCAGAATGTGGAGACTTTTATTCTGAAGGAGATGAAAGTTGCTGTAAATCTCTGCTTATTATTCTTCATGTAGGTAAAAGAGTCATAAAGAAGCTGAAGAACTCCACAACAATGCTCGTATTCTTCTTGTTTCAGCGCTAGTGGAAAAGCTTCTGAGACAGGAGGAGATGAAGGGCCCTCAGGTTGACCCCGGCCTCTCACCAGAACAATGGGGACCACCATCCAGGTCTGAGCCCACTCTGATCCGACCCTACAACACCTCAGCAGACCACCGACCCCCCACAGACTCAGGTGGATGGAGGAGAATCTGGTTTTATGGATTAGATATATCAGATCCAGGGTGGATGACAGTCCCAGTCTGCGCTGCGGGATGAGAATCGAAGAACATTCTTCATTTCCAGGAAAAGTTGGTTTCAGCTGGGAGGGAAACATCGACTGGAAACTCCAACATGATGAGAGAGTGGGGGGGGGGGGGTCATATGCCGAACAGATTACAGAGTTACAATCACTGGAGCTCAAAGTTCACCCCCTTCACCTGAGGAACGTTTTACACTTTCATGTCACCTGCGAGGTGAACACGAACTGAAGGAACCAGATTACTGCAGCGAGCAAGTGCAACAAACAGCATATGACTTTAAACATAATCCAGATTAAGCAGCAGCGCTTCATGGGATTGTCCGGTCTGGTCTGCAAGACCACCTGACCCAGACTGGGCCTTCATAAGCTCCGAACACAGAACCACCTTTAACTCAGGTGTTTTACACGACGTGAAGCGCGTGTTTAATAAGTCCGTGTAAACTCACCGCGCGCCAAGTGTCTCCAGGTTCTTCTGTTCTTTCTCTCCACGAGCTCTGTGTTGAAGTTCCGGTTCTTCACAGGTGACTCTTCAAGGTAACACGATAACTTCACCGGGTTAAACTTTACCACGGTGGACTCGGCGCGTCCTGCCTGGACCAGGACCAGGACCAGGACCAGCAGCGGGAGACGCTTTGTACGGATCCGCCTCCAGCTCGCGTGCGCATGCGCAGAAGCTGCTCCGTCTACTGAGCGCTGACACGAAGGTCAGCCAGTCAGTAACTCAGGTGTAGCTTACCTGCCCACTGCCTGGCCTACTTTTATACACCAACTGAACAGCTCTGTTATTTATTCTCGAGTCCTTTATTTGAATTGTAAATAACCGAGTTTATTAGTTTAGACCTTATACTTTTAATGTCTAAACTAAAACATGTTTAAACTAACTTTGAAAAACTGGATTCAAATATTACATTTTTTACATGTTTGAATACAAAATTTCAAAGATTATCAGAAAGCAAAAACTAACTGAATAAATTATATAGACACGATGTGTTTATCTATATTTAGAAATTTGAAAAAGGACATTTAAAACAATATATTTACATGTTTCTCTTCCGCGGAAGAATATAGTCCTCAGGCCATTTAGCGCTTGTATTTTAGCGCATTAGCACCAATTTGCATTTATTTTAACTTACAGTTCCTTTGAATTTTTGTTTAAACATTTATTTTTTGTTTTTCAGTAAATCCCCTTTTAAACATTTAGTTTAATCACAATTTATTACTCAACGTAAATATAACTAGGGATTACTTTCAACAGATTGTAAATTAAAAGCCTTATATAAACACAGTGATAGACAGTGTGCAGACACAGTGACCGGACCTACAGCGCCATCTTGTGTCTGTTGGTTTTAAATACACAGGAATTTTTGTATTTGCGTAAACTGCTTTAAACATCCTCAGAGTTTTTAGGTGTGTTTATTTACATGAATGTTCTCTACAGCAAACACAGGAAGGTATCACAAATGGAGCGTTTCCAAGCTGTTTCATTGTGTTGACAAAAACAAATAAATACATGAGATCAAATGTTTCTTTAGCAGTTAAAGGTTTGACTTTGTCATCATACTATATAATAAAATTGTTAGAAATTACAATTCTTTTAGTATAAACAGAAGAAAATATAGAATAAAATGAACAAAAAACTTTTTTTTTCCACACAATCTGCATCACCTGCAGATTGTGTGTCAATTTTATGGCTACTTCTATTTAATACCTGTGATAAAACTAATTATAAATGTCACATTCTTTATTAATCACATTCTTACATTCAGGCAGCAGGATTTGTTCGCATAGAGGTCCAGATTGTTTGTTGGCTGAATACATGGAAATGACTCACAAAGCGCTTGTTGTTCACCCATTAATGTGGAGACTCTTACATCCACAGCTGCCATGGGGCCTGTAACAGGACAGGTAGGTCAGGTGTCTTGCCCAAAGGCACAGTGACAAACTTATTTCTTTATTTCTGAAAGATGGATGATGAATGGATGGATGGATGGATGGATGGTGGATGGATGGATGGATGATATTCAGGTATAGTTCACCCTCTTTCTAAACTCTCGGTATCTGTGTTTAACAGTATTAAAGTAAACTTCCGGTCTCGGGTCCAGACGGGGTGTCTGGTTCGGGTCGTGCAGCTTGTTTTGTTCTGGTCACATCTCTGTATTGATAAGATTATCGTTTTTTTTTCTGACTGATATGTCTGACAATGCGGGTCTTGTTTCCAGCGGGGCCACACCTCTCTAACTGCCCTGGATTGGCCCCTCTGTTCACACTCCCTGCGCTCAGTTCCGCCTCGCAGCGCCTTTATATCCTGCAACGTTTCCTGCAACTTCTGCTCTCAGACACCACGAGACCGTCTGCCAGCATGTCCGACCGGGGCACCTTCGATACCAATGTGGTCACCGTGACCCGCTTCGTGATGGAGGAAGGGAGGAAGGCCAAGGGAACCGGGGAGCTGACCACGCTGCTGAACTCGCTGTGCACGGCGGTGAAGGCCATTTCCAGCGCTGTGCGCAAAGCTGGGATCGCTCACCTGTGAGTTACCTGCGCACATCCACTCACATGAACTGTTTTTTTTCTGTTAAACACGTATCGTGTGCACGCTGAAGAGTTTTTCAGGACTTAAAAGTGAGTGAAATGTCAGCACGTCTCTACGCAGACACGCTGGCTGAGCAGGAGATTCAGGTTGTCTGTGCGCCAATCAGGAAGCGCATACCTGACTCCGACACGCCCACTTCGGCTTATTTACACCAAATGTTACACTTACACTTTGTTATCGATTTTAAATCAGATGTTATTTCTTTGCTCTCTCCATCGGAGCTCTTTAAAACGCTGAGTCATGCTTCACTTGCACTTTTTAACTTTAAAAACGTTTATAAGTGAAACATTAAAAGGTTCCTTAACACCACGTGATTTCATCTCTGTTTGTCTGAACAGAAAAAAATCTCAGTTTTCCAGAAGTTAAATAAGCAGAGAAGCCCTGACGTGAGGCTTCAGTTTTACAGGTTATAAATCTTTAATTTATTTGATTAGATATGGGATTGCAGGCAACACCAACGTGACAGGAGACCAGGTGAAGAAACTGGACATCCTGTCTAATGACCTGGTTATTAACATGATCAAGTCATCCTTCACCTCCTGCGTGTTGGTGTCCGAGGAAAACGAAAAGGTTATAATCGTGGAGCCAGAAAAACGGGTGAGAACAGGAAGAATAAAGTTTTATTAAGATGTCACGTCTCTGGAAGCTTTACAGAGTTCTGTCCTTCTCTTCAGGGTAAATACATCGTGTGCTTCGATCCTCTGGATGGATCCTCCAACATCGACTGCCTCGTCTCCATAGGAACAATATTCGCTATTTACAGGAAGGTAATAATTCAGATTTAAATATATATAATGACAAATATTTAGACTTGTTGTGGAACCTTGAATCAGTGAAAATGTGGTAATTCTTGGTTCATGCTGTTCTCAGACTGCAGATGATGAGCCGTGTGAGAAGGACGCCCTACAGCCAGGTAGAGACCTGGTGGCGGCGGGCTACGCCCTCTATGGCAGCGCCACCATGATCGTCCTCTCCACCGGTCAGGGGGTCAACTGCTTCATGCTGGACCCGGTCAGTACAAGTCTTTTATTCCACATCTTTAAACAATGTCACATGACCAAAGTTCCTGATGAATTTCTGCTTGTTTTGCTCATCAGGCGCTCGGTGAGTTTATCCTCGTTGATCGAGACGTGAAGATAAAGAAACGAGGAAAAATTTACAGCTTGAATGAAGGTTATGCGAAGCACTTTGAGCCTGCTGTCACAGAATATCTGCAGAAGAAGAAGTTCCCTGAGGTAACACTGATGTTGGGACATCTTTCTGCTTGTTCCTGCTGCTGCACCACAGCAGAAGTTTCAGTGTTTCAGTGGCGTCTCGTGTGGATGAAGAAGTTTTCTGATTCACATTTTGACACGTAGAACACTTTAAATCATTCTTTCATTTTGTCTTTTAATTCAAACTAAACATTTCAAAGCTCTGAGGTTATTTCTGTTGATTTATATGTAACATTTGGGTAAATAAATCACAACATTTATTATCTATCTGCAGTTTTTGGATGATGTGTTAGAAGCTGTTTGTATTTTCCATTTAAGTTTTTTAACTAGATGATTTGAAACTCTTGCAGGATGGCAGTGAGCCGTACGGTGCACGCTACATTGGGTCGATGGTTGCAGACGTGCACCGGACGCTGATGTACGGGGGAATCTTTTTATACCCTGGAAATGTGAAAAGCCCCAAAGGAAAGGTAAGAGCTTCACATGGACTCGTACATCAAACACCTACAGGAAGAAATACAGTTCATAGGTTGTCATTAAAGATCACAACGTGCTGTTTACAACAAATATGAATACTTTAGTTATTGTCAGCAGAAATAAATTACCTTGTCCAGTTTACAGTGTTAAAGCTGAAGTGCTGGAAAAATCCAGAAATATCAGAAATAAATCCAGTGTTTCAAAGTTTTACAGTCTTAATAAAGTTTTATTCTCATCATGATGAAACCTCCAACAATCAGCTGTTAAAAGTTTATCTAACAGCATAAAAATATGCACAAATGTTTATTTTCATATAAATAATAATATTAGGATTGCTGATGCATTTAAGTACATCTTATTGCATAAAGACATTTCTCAAAAAACTGCATAAAATTTCTCCATAGAAAACAAAAATGGAGATGTGGGCAGCACATGTGAGGAAGCCCCGCCCCCTTTTGAGCTACATCTCTGACAGCCTCACAGTCGAAACAGAAGTTTAATTGGGTCACAGAAAGTTGGAGTTTACATGATTGAACATGATTTTTAATATTTTTCTTGTTTTGATAGAATCAAATTTAATGAGAATTTCATGATTTCACATAAACTTTTAACTGTGTAAAATAAAACAAACTCTTCTTCATGACTTCCTGTAACTCGTCATGTCTCCAATATGAAACATGGTTGGAACAAACAGCTGTGACCATTGGGAGATGGGGGGGGGGCATTCACCTTACCCTTCTTACACAGTTTCTACAGCCACCTGTTGGCATGTTGCCTGAGCTCAGATTATTCCAGGCACTGAAAATGTTAAAATATGTTCCTTGTGAGTTTCTGAGTCTGACCAACATGAGCAAAGACTGACGACTCTGTCTCAACATTATGTCTTCACTCTCCACATCCTTCTTCATTTTCTACACTGAGCTGAACTCGAGATGTTCTGCAGACTGAGGAGGTTCTCTGATGTTCTCACTCAGTTCAGACAGAATCTGCTAAAAACTGGTTAGAAGATGTTTATAAGGCAAAAAAAATCACATCATTTATTGAATTAATCTTTTTGTTTCTAACATTCTGGGTTGTATTGGGAAGTTTTTCTGGATAAAGTTGAATTGAATACTGAAAACAATAAAAAGAACAACCAAACTGAAGCACATTCTTATTGTGTTATTGATCAAATATAGATTTATATAATCTGTATGAAGAGCTGCTGTATCAGTCAGCACTCGTCTTCATGTGGAGACATCCTTCCTGGTTACCTGTGATGCTGTTTGTTTAACATCAGCTCAGAGAACTAAACCTGTCGTCCTCCTTAAAGCTGCGGCTGCTGTACGAATGCAACCCGATGGCGTTCATCATGGAGCAGGCGGGCGGCATGGCCTCCACCGGCTTCGAGAACATCCTGGACATCCAGCCTGAGAACATCCACCAGCGCGCTCCCGTTGCCATGGGTTCACCTGAGGACGTGCAGGAGTACATCGCCATTTGCAAGAAACACGCCAAGAAGTGAGACCTCCGTGAGAAGAAGTTCCAGACGGGGTTTTATTCAGTCAGCTGGACCTCGACGTCTTTTAGAAGGATTTTAATCAAATATTAATAGATTTTTAATGAAAACGGGTGAATGTGGGCTTTCATGAGATGTTCTCTACATACATGCAGATCTCAATGTGTTTGAGTTGAAACTGATTCATTCTAAACACATTCCAGATAAAACAGCAAAGACCAAAGAAAAAGTGCCAAAAACCAGAAAAACTTGAACAAACAAACTTTTCCTTTACGCTCAAGTTAAACCACCAAAACAAAACTTGATGTTTTTACTGTGCGACTCAAATACTGTTTGAAATAATGAATAAATAATAAACTACAAACAAAATCTGTCTTACAGTTTCTGTCCTGTAACAACTGCTTTTATTTTCTTACAAAACTGAGTGAATGAGTTTCTTTATGAATATTGTGAAGTTTGAAGTGTTACAATAAATAATAAACAGATTAAAACAAACAACATTAATCTGAGGACGAGTGAACGAGAGCAGCAGAACAAACTGAAGAGGTACATAACAAACACACTGCAGGTGAGAGGCAATAAATACAAATCAGGTGTGAAACACAAACAGGAAGCTGAACAAATATAAACGGGATTGTGGATTTTCAGAATAAAACAGGAAATAAAGCAAATACCGACAACTTAAAATCCTGCTTCCCAAGAACAAGAGGAAACAAAGACAAAAATATCACACCAGAATGTGACATTTATTCCACAGAATCAGAATTAAACCTGCAGAATAGGACCAGGATTTTATTTTTGAAATCAAAAAGTTGGAGCTAACTGTTAATGAATGTGAGGAGACACTTTATCCGCTGGTGTCAACCTTTAAACTAAAGGTCAGCTGAAGCTGTGGAGCAGAGATGACATTTAAAACTTCAGCTGTTGTTGTGACTGAGTCCAAATCCATCTCTTTGTTTAAAAAACTCCTGGAAGGGTTGAAATAAAGTTTCTACTTTATTCTGAAGGGTTGAATTCAAGTTTCTACTTTATTCTGAAGGGTTGAATCAAAGTTTCTACTTTATTCTGAAGGGTTGAATTAAGGTTTCTACTTTATTCTGAAGGGTTGAATCAAAGTTTCTACTTTATTCTGAAGGGTTGAATTGAAGTTTCTACTTTATTCTGAAGGGTTGGATTAAAACTGAGTGGCTGTGTTAACCTATGTGGATGTTTGTTCAGTTGTAAATGTTGAGCATCATAATCTGATTCTGTTGTTTACATTTAAGTAAATGTTTATTTTTGAAACCAGACCTTTGCTCTCCTCGTGAACCTGAGCTCTCAGTCTGTCAGACCGAGCCTGTTGGACCCACTAGATGAAGGTTCTGGTGGGCTTTTTGCAGTATTAAACTGCGTGTCTCTGCAGCCGACACCCGACACCACATTCAGGGTCACTCTTCCACTCTACTGCACTCACAAATAGATCCGCTTGCTCCCCCTCCGGTGCTGCTTCATTCACAGTCCATCTACCACCGGATCAACACAGACCCTGCTGACCTCCAGCAGAACCACAAACCAGCATGTCTGACCAGTCAGCCTTTGACACAGATGTTTGGACCCTGACCCGGTTCATCATTGAGACGGGTCGCCAGGCTAAAGGAGCCACAGGTGAGCTGACCCAGCTCATCAACGCCATGCTGACAGCCATCAAAGCCATCTCCTCTGCTGTTCGGAAGGCAGGTCTGGCCCACCTGTAAGTACCCACAGGTTCTACTGCTTCTGTTCAGAACCAAAGAAAAGTTCTGGTTCAGCTGATAAATGAGGATCCTCAGACCTTCAGACCAGCTTCATGTCCAAAACCATGTCAAAGACTTCTTGAGAGCTGGACTGAGTTTTCCTGATCAGGGTGGGGGACTGGAACCTTGTGGTTTTGGACCGGATCAGGTCTTTTTTCCCTCCTGGTTTGTTTGGTTCTGTGAGGTGAAGGTCAGCTGTGACAGCGGACCTCCACAGGGTTCTGTTCAGGCTGCATGTTTGACATTTTTCAGTAGATCCAGGAGTCACGAGCGATGTGACTTACTGATTGTTCTCTGAGTCGTGAGTAAAACGGGTCTGTTGTAAGACTCCGAGCTGAAATCCTCAACGTTTCTGCAGAACTCAAACAATCTAATCTCAAAGAGGTTGAGCAGCACGTTTCTATCAGCAGATAAAATGAGAAGATTTTGCAACATTTAGAGGTGTTGAAAGTCTCACAGGAACCTCATTGTTCCTGTTTGGACCAGAATGTGGAGCGTACCGGGTTTGTTCAGCAGGTTCCTTCCCAATCAGACCTTTCTCTGATCCATTAAAGGGGTCTGGATCAGCAGTTCTCAGACCTTCTGAAGGTCTTTCAGGTTGTTGAAACTGAAGAGGTGCTTTAAGACTTTTGCACAAATCATCAGTGAAGCTGACGAGTTGATGTTTGGTGTGTCTGGTGGTTTCAGACAGGGTCTGTCGGGCTCCGTGAACGTGACGGGGGACGACGTGAAGAAGCTGGACGTGTTGTCCAACGACCTGGTGATCAACATGCTGCAGGCGTCCTACAGCACCTGCTGCATGGTGTCAGAGGAGAACAAGGAGCTCATCGTCACTCCTAAAGACAAGAGGGTGAAGTGTTCCACTGCTAGAACATGAATCTCATAAAATATGTTTTCATGTTCAAAACATAAAGACCCAAAACAAAAAGAGACAAATAATAAACAACAAATAACTAAAAAACAAAATGAGTTAAAGCTCAAAAGAACATGAAAACAACCAAAACTCAGAGTTTGTTGCTTTAATTATCAACAGAAACTAAACTTACAGAATTATATCTGTATGTTACAGTACAGATGGGTTGAAACTCAGTGTTTGAGGTTTTCCAAAGTCTTCATCACTGACATGACAGTCAAAGCTGGAACTGTAAATCTGTAACCACCTCAAACAGCTGACAGTAAAATCCATCACCTTCACCTGGAAGGTAAAAAACAAGGCGTGGCTTAAGATTAAAGAGCAGAACTTTACAAAGGAAACATAAACTATAACATATGAGCGTTTTATAAAAACTGAGTTTAATTTAAATCTTTAAAAGTGAGTTTATGTTCCTGTTTCTGAAAACATTCTAATCTGGATGAATTTGTTTTCAGGGAAAGTACGTGGTCTGTTTCGACCCTCTGGACGGGTCCAGTAACATCGACTGCTTGGCTTCTATTGGAACCATATTCGCCATCTACAAGCGGGTGAGTTTAATCTCTGAAAATCCTAAAAGAATCATCTCAATTCAATCTGGATTATCAATCTGGATGCAGTAACACTCTGTGGACACAAGAGGGAGCTGCTGTTCACATAATCTATTTAATCAATCTGACCTTTTTCTACAAAAGCAGCATCACAGCAAACACCGTCTGTTTGAGTCTGATTGTAAGGAGGAGAGCAGAAGATTTATCATTTATAATTAATTCATTAAAGTGTTTCTGCTCAGTGTGACGCTGCTGCACCTGAATGTCTGTGATATAAACCTGATTACATGTTCTGATCACATCTTTTCATCTATAATTTTATTCTAAAACACTTTATAAGCATCTATCTGTAAAATATTTCTATAGTTTTACAGTTTCTGTATTTTGTTGTGATCTTCAGGTATCAGAGGGTGAACCCACAGACCATGATGCTCTGCAGCAGGGGAACAACATCGTGTGTGCAGGTTACGCCCTGTATGGCAGCGCCACCCTGGTGGCCCTCAGTACCGGCGCTGGACTCAACTTCTTCATGTTGGATCCAGTGAGTCCTTCTTTAGACTCTCGTCTCTGCTGATTCTGGTTTTGTGTCTCTTTCACTCTTTCACTTGTGTTTTAATCAAATTTATTATTATTATGAGTTATTTTTGTAATTCATCATCAGATTTCTGTATAATTATTTTTTATTTTCTGGTCCATTTTTGTGTTTATGTTTACCCCCCCACCTGGTTTTCATTTCCTAATTACCACACCTGTCCAGTGTTTGTCATCATTCTCCTCAGAATATGAATCTTTGTTGTGTTTCTTTGCTGTGAGTCTTTTTGTCGGTCTTTGTCTTCCTACATGAGACCGGTAGTTCAGTCTTCACTTCCTTTGTCTTTCTCAATATTCTGCAGATTTTAAAATAACTACAGAATAAAAACAATCATTAAACATCCTGTTTTGCTTCAGTAGATTCATGATTCTCAGACCTGAACGTAAATAATTAGTTTTCTTTTATTTATCGGCTGTTATTTACAGACCAGATTGTTTGACATGTTTTAGACATGATGATAAATGATTCTTCCTTCTAGCTTTCTGCTCATGTTTAATAATTTGTGATATTTTATTATTATATTATTTTTTTCTTATCAGGCCATCGGTGAGTTCATCCTGATTGAGAGGAACGTGACGATTAAACAGAGAGGAAAGATTTACAGTCTGAACGAAGGTTACGCCAAATACTTTCACCCTTCTATCAACGAATATCTCAAACACAAGAAGTACCCCGAGGTGAGATGCAGGACCAGCTGCAGGTGATGAATGTATGTGATCTGGAGTTCACCAGAACCAGAACCAGAACCAGGGGACACATGAGTTGGGTTTTTAATGTAAGAAGAAAACTTTCTGCAGAGTTTTGTTGATTCAGGACTAAAGATGTTGTTGAGGAGGTTTTAAACATCAGAGGCCTGATGTGGCTCGTCATGTGACTCCTGATGAATCACCTGACCTGCCTGAGATCTCGAGTCAAAGAGTTTCATTTTACAAACTGTTTCAGTCTCTTTCTGTTATTTTCAGAACAACGTGTAAACATCAGATTTAGTTGTAGATGCAACTTAAACTTTGCAATCAAACATAAAAACACAGCAAAAAAGTTTCACATAATTTCAGATTATTTTCCTTCTAAACATCCAGAATTTACTTTATATTTTCAGTTAAACTGAGACTGACAGAAAAACCTTCAGAACGTCGGATTAATCCAGATTACAGGAGTATCTGACTGACTGAAGGGAAAATATGAATAAATATTCACTGTATTATAAATGACAATGATGTTAAAGTCAGCAGTGACCTGAATGCATCATGTGATGATCAGCTGATGGTCCAGTCAGACGGTGCAGCTGAGTTCCTTCCTGCAGGAAACATGTTGTTCCTCAGGAAGCTGCAGAACATCAGCTGGAAACTCTGATGTGGACTCGTGCAGACTCAGCAGGTCTCTGCTCAGTTACACACGACTCGGGTTCATCTCAGTAATCATATCTGACATAATTCCTCTTCTTCATCACCATGACTCATCATCTTCCTGTAAACTGAAAACATTTTGATTTACCAGGATTTTACTGCTGAGAGAGAAAATGTGTTGAAGTTATGAAACAACAGAAACTTCAGTCACGAGGTTGAACTGAGATGTAAATATGTTAGAAATGTCTCGACGGGTTCCAGCAGATCTTCTTTCCTCATCAGGTTCTTTGTATAAAAACCAGTTGGACTAAAATGCTGCAGGTTTCTAGAAGCTGAACACAAACTCACAATCAGAGGAACGAGTTACAGGCTGTAAACTTACATAATGATCAATGAGTTATTTTTATCATGATGAAAATAATCTGATCTTTATCAGGTTCTAAAATCATTTAAATCCAACATTTCAATTTATTATATAGAATTTTCTGTATTTCATGACCTAAAACATCACTGTGGATAAAAAGATGAATAATTGTATATTTTGATAGTGAACGCAGAACAATAATTATAAACTGTTAGCAGTAATAACTTGATGTCTCCTCGTCCTGCAGGATGGAAGCTCCCCATACGGCGCTCGATACGTCGGCTCCATGGTCTCTGATGTTCATCGCACCATCGCCTACGGAGGAATCTTCATGTATCCTGCAAACGAGAAGAGCCCGAAAGGAAAGGTAATCCCAAGAGATTAACCCAGAGATTGATTTTAATCCAAGTGTTTCTGTCATCTCTTCACTCACACTGTTTGTGTTTTATACAAACTCCAAACATGGAAGAGTGAAAATCCTTCGTTGTTACAGTTTTACTGTAGAAGTTCTTTAATCTGTTGTGAACAACAGAGAGATTAAGATGATCCGCCTCGTCTCACCTCTCTGCTTCACTTCACAACCTCAAACATCCATCCATCATCTGCACCCTCTTGTTCCTGAACCAGGTCACACAGGAGCTGGTGTTTATCTCACTGGGTGAGAGGCGGAGTTACACCTGGACAGGTTGTCAGGCCTGGAACACCCAAAAACTCTCACCTGGGGATGAATTAGAATAATCTGACGTGCATGTTTGTGTGTGTGAGGAAACCAGAGAAGATTATAAACCTTCTGTCTTGTAGATCAATGAGAGCAGTTACAGCGTTGTTTACTAATCCCTTTACAATCTGACAGATTATTTAGAAATTAAGCTGAAATAGGAGAATAATCCCTGCATTTATCTATGACTCAGATTATTTAAAGATCTGAACAACTTTGTTTTGAACTCCTTGAACTGACGTGTTTCCTGTGTTACCGTGTCCTTGTAGCTGCGGCTGCTGTACGAGTGTAACCCCATCGCCTTCCTCATAGAGCAGGCGGGCGGACTCGCCACCACCGGGACTCAGAGGATTCTGGATGTTCAGCCTGAGTCTCTCCACCAGCGGGTCCCGTTCGTGGTCGGCTCACCTGATGACGTCAACGAGTACCTGTCGTTTGTCAAGAAGTTCTCCTAAAGCTGCTGCTGCCTCGTACCGGTGGAACATTAAGGACACGAGATCTTTCATCAAACTGATCAATTAAAACACATTCAGATTTTATCTAATGACAGAAACATTTGTTTAATCTTAGTAAATAATAAACACCAACACGGCTATGACTCAGTTTTTAATGAAGATGCATTAATGAATATTAATATAGTTTAATAAGCAGCATACAGACTGAACATATGGTGGTTTGTTTATAGGTTACAGTGAAAACAACATTATTCATACTGAACCAATCAAGTGTTAAAAAACTACCAAGTTACAAACTGTCTGTTTAAAAAAAGACAAAATGATGTTACGTAGAACCAAAATAAGAGATTCTGTCATTCTGGCTGATTTGTAGCTTGTTATTTTAAAAGGTCCTCCATCCGGACATAGAGTTCACCAGATCAGAGGGAAACTGGCTGCTGATGCGATGCCACAGTTGTTGTGCCGGTCTTTAGACATGAGGATGTAACCGCTTTCACCCCAGCCGATTCCCCAGCTGCAAATAAAATTGTGTTTGTCAGAAAATTGTTAAAGAGGCCATTTCATACAAATTTCAGGACTTTGTGGTTATTTCTTAAGTATTAATCAGTAATATGAAACATTTTATATCTAAAAAACATCAGGAAACACTGATTAACAGACCTTTCAATCTGTCTGCATTAAAATTCGGGTGGTTCCGGCTCCTTCCGTCATTCATTGTTTGAATTCATTGTTTGAATTTGCTGGACTCTGATTGGCTAAAAAACTAGCCTATGAGAGCAAGGTATACTGTTTCCTGCCCTGCTGCGCATGGTAACGTCAGATGTTGTGTCTTCTTGTTTGTTACGTCTAATGCTAACAGCTTTTAGCCAGCAGCATGCTAGGTGTGGTTTCAACTGCAGGAGCTGATGAATACTAACGAACAAAGGAGTTGTGATGAAACAGATACAGGCCATCGGACTTGGGAGAACTCGGGTTCACGAACTGCGTAGTTTGAGAGATTAAAACGAAAAAGAGAAGTTGTTGACCTGTTTTCACCCACTATGAAGGTAAGAACACCTGTGGAGCTAAAATATTCAACAGAAACCTCAGAAAAACAGTTTTTAATGGAAGAGACTCTTTAAAAGGAATTTTACACCCTTAGATTTAAAAACCAGAAATAATTATGAAACCAAAAATAGAGTTTCTTTGTAGTTGAACGTTTTACAGACCTGTTCTTGACGATCCAGTAGTTTAGAACAGATGTGTAATTTTTCTTGGCTCCGTAACCGACAGCCAACATGCCGTGGTTTGCATACTGGGATCTGCAAAATTGCTCATAGTAGATTCCTATAAACATGGAATCAAGGTTAGACTGGTAAATTGGACACATTTATTTTAATCACAACCTCATGTAATTTGTAATTTAACAGCCAACATCCTGAGACTTCATCACAACTCTTTTACCTTTCCACACTGTCATCAGATGTGTGGGACTTCTTACGACGCTTTTCCACTGGGGTCGGAACGGCTCGGTACGGTTCAATTCAAACCCGTTCTGGTGTGTTTCCACTGCCTTTTTCAAGGGCAACTCCAGTTGGGCAAACCAAGGCAGAAGAAGTCTAACTTGATGTCCTCCATTATTGTTTCCTGGTCTCAATACGCACGTTCAAATTTGTTTGCTATTATTGTGTCAATTACGAAGGACATCATGGATTTTTGTGCCACTTGCTAAACTGAGCACACCCACGTCCTCATTCCCAAGATGGTGATGGAAACACAACCGTCCCGTTTTGGCCTGAACTGACCTGAACCGTAACATATCGCAGCGTGCCGATGCTAGTGGAAAAACGCCATTAGAATCCACATCTGAGAATCTGAGGTTAATCCTCAGGTTAACCTCGGACACCCATGGAGACTGACTGCTGTTTGTCAGTCAGGAAGTCCAGGATCCAGTTACAGATGGGGATGATAAAACTCCATCAATATAGTTTTCTTACCAGTCTCTGGGGGTTGACTGCGCCGAATTATAAACAGCCTTTTGATATTAAGTGTATGTGAAGAAGGGAGAGAATCAGGTGAAGAGACGATAAAATGTGTTTCTTACCAGACTTGTAAAACTGGAAAGAACTGTGTGTGGCATCAACAGCAACAGAAACGGGTCCCACAGCAGCCACAACCAACATAAGAGATGCTTCATCACCATCAGGAATGTCAACAAACCCTGTTATGTTGATACTGTTGTATTGCGGGTCGTACCAACATGGCTGGTCCTGAATGTTAAAGAGAATGTGAGCAGAACTTTAGAACTGCTGTGTTAACTCATTATCCATCTGTTACTGTGTTGATGACCAGTTTAAAGCTTCTACTTGTCTAACTCTGGGGTTACCTACTTTTCCCTGGTATGGATAGGATGCCTCACAGTCCAGACCACCATTGTCCATAACATATTGGAAGGCCTGGTCCATCTGACCCCCTTTACAGCCATAATTGCCCTGGACTCCTGAACAGTCGATCAGGTTCTGTGTGCTCAGCGGCACCAGTTTGCCCGTCTTCCTGAACAGCTGTCCCTCCAATGCTCCAGTGGCACTGAAAGCCCAGCTGGAGTTACAAACACCCTAAAAAACACGCAGAAAGATTGTATTCAAGGGTTAAAGATGACAAAAACACAACCTTCAGTGTTCAGTTCAACCTTCAGAGTTGAAACTACATTTACAAAGTGAGGGTGTTGCTGTGGTGTCATTCCGAATGACTGACACAAGATTCAAACAACAAGCAGGTTAATCAACTAAAATACCAGCAACAACTCCCTAAATCATCCATACTGCTTTTTACTCCTACTGGACATTAAACCCAGGAGGTCTTTCACTTTACTCGACAAAAGACGCAGATAGAAACTATATTTAATCTGAAAACATCAAAATCTTCCAATAAACATTAACCATCAAAATAAGGGATACAGTGTTCAAAACAAATTCATGAGCTGGTTGCAAAATCACATTTTTACAAACATTTTAATAACTCGTAAATATTTTCAGAAATGTTGTAAATTTCATGAACAATAACCTCTTTTTCTCTTTTTACCAGAGATGACACAAACTTTTACTTTCATTGATTTGATTACAGAAAACTAAAATGATTACAAATGGTAAATGGTGTGTACTTGTATAGCGCTTTACTCAGGTCCTACAACCCCCAAAGCGCTTCACACTACAGTTTTTTGTCATTCACCCATTCACACACACTCTCACACATTTGGTGATGATGAACTACACACATGTTGTAGCCACAGCTGTCCTGGGACACACGTTGACAGAGACGAGGCTGCCGGACACTGGCCCAAGGACACAACAGCCAGGTGATCATTTTCTCTGGGCAGAGCGGGGATTTGAGCCAGCGATCTTCCAGTTACCAGACGACCCGCTCTACTGCCTGAGCCAAGGCCGCCCCAGATTACAGATTATAAAACATGACTAAAACTCAAAACAGTCACTGTAACTACATTAAAACGTGCTGTCAGGACCGGCCCTGAAACGCATGGTGCCTTAGGCGAAAAAGGTATTTTGGCGCCCCCTACTGCCCAAACAGAAACAACGTATCTCAATAACTAGATTGCAAAAAGCATTTATTTATACTAAATATATGAACAGTAGAGATAATAGATATAGGAATTTAATTATTACTTATTTGGCTCTTTACATGAGATGAATGGTGTGTCCAACTGTTTGTCCAAAAAAAATAAAAAATAGAGAGAATTTGGCGCCCCCTCCAGGGGAGGGTGCCCTAGACAACGGCCCAATATGCCTATGCCCAGAACCGGCCCTGCGTGCTGTTAAAATTTAGTCTGGCATCTGCAGACAGAAGTCTCTCAAACTTCATGTGACATCAGGATCAGCTGACTTGAGTTTGTTTCTATCTCCTAAAATACCAACATTCAAGAAAAAGTTTTCACTGTCAAGTCAATGAATCTTTACTATAGGGACTGGAAGGGACAGGAAAACTCTACCTGGTACTTCACAGGTGTAACTTGGCCTTGTGCGGTCCAGTTCACATATGAGGGGATCTCCTGTAAGTTGGGCTTCATGAACAGGGACCCCTCAGTCCTCCGGTCAGATCTGTGTTCATAGCCCTTCATAATCTGGTTGAAGTCTTCGTTAGTCTGTAGGATGAAAGTTTCAGTTGATTTGTTTCAGTTATCATTTTTCATTGTCCTGTTGATTTCCTTTAAAATATAAATTAAAAATCTTTATTCTTGGAACTCCACATGGATCTAAACTTGAACTCACTACTTTTAATTTTAGAAATAAATTCGTTAGACAGTTTTAAACAGAATGATAAATTAAAGCATTGCAGTTTAGTCATGATGTAATCATGTTATATTCAACTATTTCTTCACAATTTAAATGAATCCCACTTAATTAGCATGATTTTCTTCATCACCCTGTTAACAGATATGATCCAGATCTATGTGTTGGATTGTGGTCTCACCATGTCTCCAAACTGGTTCATGCCCAGGGTGTAGGTGTGTTTGCCCATGGAGTGTTCCAGGTTGTGCAGCTTGATCTTCTTCAGGTTCTTCTCCCAGATCAGACGCCTCCAGCCCTCCTCTCTCTGCAGTAAATAAATAATAAATTATACCTGAAGTTTCTGGTCAATCAGGGTTCAACAAACATTAGAAACTCAGTCTATAAACTAGAGTATTTAATGAATAGTTTATTTTTAATGACCTGTATGTGCTGCTGTCTGTCACAGCTGAATGTAGTCAGATGTAACTCATAAAGATCCACCACAAACCCCTTAACGCAAAAACACAACAACCATCTCTCTGTTCTATCCTGGACAAGTTCTTTCAGCATGATGTTCCTGTTCATCACTTCATTTTATTACATTTTCAGGTGTTTCAGGTGCTTTCTGACTTAAACAGACAAACAAAGAACCAAATGAGGAAAGTCTGGGGAACTCCGATGGCTCGGGGTTACCCCATGGCCGAACACAGCCTTTGTCCCAAAGGTCCTGTTGGCATCATCCCTCAACCGACCTATCCACCTAGCACAATTTGATCCTCCGGGAGGGGAGGATAGCTTACGGCTGCTTTGCCCTGTGCGGGCTCTGCGGGTCTATGTTGCTGCAGCTGCTGGTATCAGACAGTCGGATCGGCTCTTCCTCTGCCATGGGGGTCCCAGGAAGGGATGTGCGCTCTCCAAGCAGCGATTGTCTCATTGGGTGGTGGACGTCATCACCCAGGCGTATGTTGGGAGTGGTCGCCCCCTGCCATCCAGAGTGAGGTGCCACTCTACCAGGGCAGTCTCCACGTCATTGGCAGCCCTGCGCGGCTCTGAATGGTTTAGGACCAAAATACATCAGTGACCTCCTGACCCAGTATGAACCTACAAGACTCCTCAGGTCTTCTGGATCTGGTCTTTTATCAGTTCCCAGAGTCAGAACCAGACATGGAGAAGCTGCTTTCAGCTTCTATGCTCCACATTTCTGGAACAAACTCCCAGAAAGCCTCAGATCAGCTGAAACACTCAGTTTATTTAAATTAAGGTTAAAGACCCACCTGTTCTCCGCTGCATTTACATAAAGTTTTATTAGAAAGTCCAAATCCACACGGTTGCATTTAAGCTGTCCTTTGTTCTAATTCTGTTTATTTAAATCATGTTTTCATTCTTTTACTTATACTTTTGTTTCATGTAAAGCACTTTGAATTGTCCTGTACATGAATTGTGCTATACAAATAAACTTGCCTTGCCTTGCCCCTAGACGACATCTGTGCCGCAGCATCATGGACTTCGCCGAGTACCTTCTCCAGGTTTTACTGGGTGAACGTTGCCTCTCCCCATCCGTTGGGGGATGGTCCTGGTGCCGGACTCTGCGGGTTCCTCCCAATGAGGTATGTGCAGGAGTTCTTCGTGAATTTTCAGTATAGGTCATTCAGTGCTTAAGGCACTGCCTCTGGTGGTCAGTAGGGATGAAATAGAACGAAAGTTACGAATGACCGCTAGAGCGTTCTGTCACTCAGAATCCTCGTGCACTCGCGAGAAGATTCTGCAGGAACAGCGCCTCTGATGTCACCGGAAGATATAGGGTCTCCGGGGTCATCAGGGGTCACACGTGACATTGTTGGTATAAACAATCGACCTGCGCATGCGCGAGATGGATCATTCAGTGCTTAAGGCACTGCCTCTGGCGATCATTCAGGATAGAACCGTAATTACATACGTAACTTTTGTTACAGTTTCTAACCAGCGCCCTTCCTGTTTCCAGTCAGTCTGCCTGTATGTATTGGATTACCCATGTTAGTGACCCTGGACCAATCCTGACTACATCTCTGTCTGCTCCTTGTTGGACTTCAGCTCAGGTGTTTAAATTACCTTGTTTCAACCTTATTTTGGACTTAACTCTGCTTTTGCCAGTTTCTGATTCTCTGCTTGTAACTCCCCATTAATCTTCATACCTGTGATTGTTATCTCTGCTTGGCTCTTCACGTTTGCCTGCACCCACAACAATAAAGAACAATTTGAACTGCTAATACGTCTCTTTCTGTGTGAGTTCAGCCTTTTAACAAACACATCTCTATGTTGAACTGGTGCATCTTTCACAACATCAGAAGGAAACAAGTCAGTCACTCACCTTATTGTAGATTTTATTGTGCTGGTTCTTCCACAGGTTCCAGTTCTGGTCTAGTTGTGGGTCTGGATGGGGGCCTGAGTGGACCACACTCAGACATAACATCAACACAACTACAGGCAGCATCGTTGTGGTTTGTTACTGAAAAACAACAAGCAAACAACTTCATGCTGTTGGTCAGTGATGCTTATAGGAAGAAAAGTCACACACAAAATTCTTTATCAGCATTTCTCCATCCTGGTGCCTGTCTGTGTTTATACTTATTCATTCTAATAACATTAGAGAGCAAAGAATATTTAACCCTTTAATGTCCACGTCAAGAAAAAAACAATAAACAATTTACTTCATTACATAACTTGGGTAATAAGAGTTTCATGTAAGGTGTAATGTTTTTACTTTTTCATACAATAATTATTTGATTTGTTAACCATATATGACAGACTATATATACTATAGGAATGTTTAAAAACCTTTTTCAGACAAACACGGTTCAGAATTGGTGAGTAATCAGAGAGAAAAACTCGAGACCTGCTGAAACAGAGACATTGTCACCACTGGCGCTTCAAAAAATGTTGTTTGTGATCATTTAAACTGAAGATTTTCTTTTTAAAACAGATGAAACACCTCATAAACAAATACAGAGTATATAATTTATTCAAAGACAAATTATATTTTAGCTTTTAAAACTTTAGAAAAAAGTAAAAACTTACTACAAACTTTGTTGCCGCAGATGAAGAAGCAGAGGACGGTTACCCGTATGTGCGATGCCAGATAAAGATCTTCAGTTCTCTGGTCACCTGATCACAGGTGAGTTCAATTCCACTCAGCAAGAATGCAGCTGCTTCTGAAACAGACGTGTCAAGGCAACGCTTTTGTTTCTGTCTGACACTTAAAGCTGATTTTAAACATCATGTAGGTTATTAATCATCCAAACAGCTGTTTTTATTCCAAGTGACACACAAATGTTTACATGAAAAGTGCAGGCCAGAGTGACATTCTGACATAAACACGAAGCGTTTAAGTAGAAACCTGCAAGGGTCTGTGTTCTTCATCTCAGTTTATTAAAACAAAAACTGAAAATGGTTTTACAACAAGTCAGTCTCAGTGACTCGTCATGTGTCCTTCAATGTGACGAAGAGGATCTTCTAAATCCATCATTCATGGCTCAGACTCTTGTTGACATTTTTGTGGTTAATCACCTTTTTAGGAAACAACATGTTATGTAATAAGTTCTAAATGAATGAGGACATGGACACATGTGTGTTTAGATGTTTAGAGAAGGTCAAATGAAGGTCACTTGTAAAGGTTATAGTTCTGCTATTCCATCAAATCTCATTAAGTTTTTGCAGGTAGAGTTTAATTAATGAGAAGCTGCAACATGTCTCTTTGTGTTCTTTGTCTTCTGTTTCTTTCAAGAGAGGAGGAGGTGGATGAGGAGGAGGAGTCTTTACCCACAGCTGCACCATGAGCCCTCTTCTGGCAGCAATTTTGAAATGTGAATTATTTTTGTTTATAAATTGACCTGTAGTAAATTCTTCACCTTTCCTAATAAAACCAGCCTCTTGTCATCCTGTAACATGTCTGCTCATTATAAACCTGCTTTGTATTTCATTGATCTCAACCTCACAGTGTTTGTCACTCACCTGGTTGATCTTCACATTCACTGATATATTTTTATAAAGTCCCAGAGATCAAACATCTGAACCTCTTGAAACATCAGAAATGATCTGTTTAGTTTCATCTTTAGTTGGTGCGTTTACGTCAATGTTTTTCACTGTGACTGGAATGAATTAGGATGACGCAGCACCAGAAAAACGTACTCAGTAAAGCATTACAAATCCTGTTCCCTTGTTGATGTCAGTTTATTTAGGCATGAAGATTAAAAACACCTGAAGCAACATGCTTTGCAAAATGTAAAGATGCCCTGCCATAAAAATGTTTTTTATGACATTTCTGTGATCGGGCACCTTTAAATAACGTATTAATATAAATAGAAAATATAATACAAAAAACATAAACTCAATGACTTGAAAGCCAGACTATTGATTAAATTCATCAAACTCGAGTAGAATATAAAATCTCATGCTCTTCTTGAATTAGAGTCAAAAAAAGGTACGTTTTAAGCAGAAATGTTATTTTTTCTGTGGTCTGTGATTAAATGGCAGATGACATTGTTCCATGACTCTGGGGCCTGAGCATCTTTAATCTTGACCTCAGGAGATCTCAGAGAAACTGGCTGATGTTCTTAGAGATGTGGAGGAGATCAGTTAAATATGAAGAAGTAAAACCTTTAAAAACTTTCAAATTTTGTAATAAAATCTTTCCAATTAAGAGATTCCAGCACTGAGTTATGTGTATGCTTTTCAGAATCAGTTAAGAGTCGGGTTGTTACGTTCCGTCTGTACGTGATGCTGATGATGTCACTGAGCAGACGAGTTGAATTCCAGAGGTAAAACACGATAAAATATAAATAACTTTCTGTAGGTTTTACAAAGAGACATGACTTCTGTAGTAAAGTAACACACAGCAGTGGTGTTACAGTTTTAATGATCTTTGTAAAGAAAACATTATTTATACAGAACAAAGCAAGTTTTAGCAAACTACCAGGTTATGTAATTACAAATTACCCCAACCAACAGAAACACAAACAGGCACCCAGCCAGGCTGGTAGAATTTATCTTCAGTACAGCATGTAATAAAACAGGTTCCAACATTGAACATTAAACACAGACACTTAAACAAACAGGCAGAGACAATAATGTGCAGTTGATTTCAGAATTACTGATTACTGTTATTTTATTGTTTTATTATTTATATTTTATCTTTTTGCTGTTTATATTCAAGTTGGCCTTGAGTCTTTGCCTCAAGAGGAGTTTAAGTATCTAGTGATGCAGGATGCAGCAGGAGATAGATCAACATATTGGAGCTTCATCCTCAGTGATGAGGGAGCTGCTTCAATCTGTTGTAGTAAAGAAGGAGCTGAAAGGTAAAGCTCTGG